>BSBN01001486.1:0-600000 GCA_027924645.1 Cunninghamia lanceolata | reverse complement strand
AACATCTTTATTATTTGTAGTATTAGGAGATTGAGAGGAAACACAATACCCATTCTCAACTGGCATCAAAACACCATATCCTAAAGAGGATAAATATACTTGCATTCTAATACACCAAACAGAGAATTATGAACCATCAAAGAAAGGAACACTTGAAGACTCTTTCTTAGCTTGTGAAACATTTCTATCAATAGATTGTATATCAACATCTAAATTTGATATAGATGGTGTCTTTTGAGTCTTTTGACCAGTATGAGGCTTGACATTTCTCATGCTCTTTTTTCTTCTACACTTACCCATGGTACTCCACACTCAGGACCTACCCAAGTCGATTAGCCTTCTATAGGGAACCCATGCTCTGATACCAATTGTTGGAGTCTAGAACAACACTGAGAGGGGGGGTGAATCAATGTTGTATAATTTTCAAAATCTTTTAGCACCTTTTAACTTAAAAGACACAAAGAAAGGAAGACATCAATGATCTGATAAACACATATGCAAAAGTATGAATTAACACGAGATATGAGACCAAGACACAAAAGATTATATGAGAGGAAAACCCTCCTGGGGTAGAAAAACCTCTCAAAATTATCTCACTAGCTTATTAAACACTTCACTGGTTACAAATAGGTCTCATTGACCAAGGAAGCTACACTAGCTTTACAAAATGCCTCACTAGCATACAAAGAGGTCTCACTGACCATACAAGCCTTACTGGCACATAAAGCAATCTCAAAACAATACAAGTAATACAGAGGGTTTCTTTGTTTCAATACAATTCCCTAAATTTGCAACTCTCAATTCAATCTGCATATTTCTTTGCAATCATACTTAGTTCAATCTGCACAATTAATTAACCTGATGCACAATCAATTTCATATTATCTTCATGGTTCAATCTATAAGCTCTCTGCATAATGTCTTCATTCTTTTCTGATTCATTCCTGCATAAACATGATCTCACAATATCATCTATATTTTCTCTTCAAAAGAATCTTCATAAAAATGTTTTCAACACTGTATCTTGGTCCACTCAACACAAAAACATTAATGCACCTATAATACAATTATAAAAATTGAATTACTTTTCACATTCTTCTCTCATTCATTTTCACCTTCATAAAAAGAATAAATCTTCAATGAGATATAATCATTCTGCCCCTGAAAAAATATTCCATATTCCATCTGTATAAAAAAATTTCTCTCCATATTTGATCTGTAAAAAAATTCTCCTGCAATAACTTTTTATATTCCTCTATCCATACTTCAATAATCCCTTCAGTTTCTTCTCTGCAAATATGATCTTCATAAAATAAAGATAAAAAAAAATCTTCAATGAAATTTTAATCTTCCCTAATAAAATATCTTCAGACCAAACACCAATCCATCTGCAAGAAGAAAATCTTATTCACAATTTTATGAAAATATTCTTTCATATTCTTCTCTAAAAAAAATTAATATCTTCTTCCAAAAATCATCTCCTTTTACCACTTGCAAATAAAAAAAAAACTTCACTAAAATAAATAATTAGTTCTGATAAAAAAAAAACATCTATTTATCATGTTTGGACACACCTCCTCAAATAATCTTTTAGAGCCCTTAAAATAAAAAACCTTTATACACCATTCAAAAACATTCCCAAAAACTTTCCCTTTACTTCAATGCATGAGTGGACTCTATATTAAGAATAAGATTCCTTAAAATAAGGATTTTAAGTTTCTCATAAACTACCTTTTTGGAACCAATTTTAAAATAGTCTTTACTGCAGTCATAAAGCCTATGACTTCCTCCTTCAATTACCACAAGAGAGAGTTAAAAAAAAGAATAAAATCATCTTAAAATGATGCTTTACAAACTCCAACAACCTATCTAAAAATAGCCTCTAAGAACGAATCAATCTGCAGTCTTATGAAATGACATCCACCTCCATGTGAATGTGCATTCCCATGAGGATGGTGTCTGAGTTTAAATACTAAACACTAATCTTTGAATTCGGGCCCGTTATACATTCAAATGTAACCTTTGATTCAATTTTGCTGCTCAAACTTATAAAAGGAGACCTGTGGTATCAGGATGGTAGACAAGAGGGCCAGTAAAAAGAACGTTTTGACAACCCTTAGATCGGTCACTTTAAGTGACATGACCTATGATCACATGTCAATGCACCTTTAAAACAAAAAGTGTATGCCAATAATGACAGGCAGAGGATGAAGTAAAAGATATGCTATAAAACATTTAACTTAGGATTTTCTTCTTTGACAACTTTTATTGCTTCACTTATATGAATAAGTGAATAATAGAGAAGAAGCATTATTCATCAACTATGAAGACATTCTAAGACACCATAACATGAATCCAACATTATCATGTTCCACTATACCTCATGAAGGCATGACAATTCTTTGTATAAAGTCATAAATAAGACTAATGATCAACTTTGACATCATTCACCAAATCATCATTAAACTTGATGAAATACTTTGAGCACCTTATCATTTTATATCAACTGTAAAATATATTGTGCCACCAAGAAGAATGATAACAAGTCACAATGTAAACCTTAATGCCAATATGATTGCCTTTAATCAATAGTCTTGTAAAAGTCCCGATATTGCAAAGACAACTATGAAGAGGAGCAACCATATCATGTAGCATCTTTTAACATAGAGAGTAAGACAACTCCTAAAAAAAATAACATGTCTTCTATCCCAATGAATGTCTTTACTCCTTTGACATTAACATGATCAACATCACCAAAGCAAGCAATAATGAATTTAACTCAACTTCTGATAATATCAACACCATGACACAACATGAGATAAGCATTGCTTGTGATGACATCATCCTGACCAACATGACATAATAATCAGACTCAATAAAATCTCATCTTTGATTACCTTTGAGCACCTTGCTACTCCTCATTTGATGTCATCCATAATATAATGATCCTAATTAAAGACCACATCTAAATTCTCCTCAACCATATAGAGACCAATTGTGAATTCTCTTGGAAACATATTATGAAGAATTGCATCTTGATCATCTTGAGCATGAACCTATGAAGAGGCATCCTATTGAGACATAATCAACATGAAGATCACATCTCTGCATATCTTTATCATGACAACACAACACCTTTTTGACATCAATGACAACCTGTCTCCATCATGCAGATGTATCTTTTCTTTGAATACTAACATAGATGAACCCAGATATGTAGAAGAGGCATTAGGTATGAATGATGCAAAGTCCTAGAAGACTGCTATGGATGAAGAAGTGACAACTTTGAAAAAGAATGATACATGGGACCTAGTACCATTTCCTAAAGGATGAAAACCTATTGGTTGTAAATGGGCATTCAAGAAAAAGATAGGTTTAGATGGAGATATTGAGAAGTACAAAGCATGATTGGTTGCAAAAGGTTACTCTCAAGTTGAGGGTGTTGATTATGGTGAGATATTTTCTCTTGTTACAAAAATAAAATCCATTAGATTCCTGCTTTCTATTGATGTTGCTTATGATCTAGAGGTTGAGAAAATGGATGTGAAAACATCGTTCCTTCATGGTGATTGTGAGTAGGGTATTTATATGACACAACCAGAGAACTATGTGGTGAAAGGTAAAAGTAATTTGGTTCGTAAATTGAAGAAATATTTGTATGGCCTCAAACAAAGTCCTAGGATGTGGTACCCAAAATTTGATACATATGTGTTGAGGTTGGGATTTGATTGTTCTAAATAAGATCACTATGTTTATTATAAATTTGATGGTGATCGTTTCCTATTTATTGCATTATATGTTGATGAGATGTTATTTATTAGTAAAGGGAAAGGAATGATTTCATAACTAAAGTCTCAACTTGTAGCTAAATTTGAAATGAAAGATTTTGGTGCAGCTAAACACATTCTTGGGGTGGAAATACGAAGAGATAGAGTGAATAGAAAACTATGGCTTGGAAAGAGTAAGTATGTCAATTCAATTTTACAAAGGTTTAACATGTAGGATTGTAACCATTGTGTGTTCCTTTTATAGTTGGAATGAAGTTAGCTTTTTCACAATGTCCAACATCCCCATCAAAGATGGAAGACATGAGTAGAGTGCCTTACTAGATTGCACTAAGAAGTTTGATGTATTCTATGGTTTGTACTAGACTAGACATTGCCCAAGTAGTGGGAGTTCTTTCCAGATATACGTCTAATCCTAGTAGAGTTCATTGGGATGTAGTTAAAAGAGTCTTTAGATATTTGTGAGGTACCTTAGGGTATTCCTTATGTTATCATGACAATTTGATAGGAGACATGCATTCCCTTGATATTTATGGTTATGTGGATTTAGACTGAGCAGGTGATGTTGATGGCAGACGATCCACCAGTGCTTATGTGTTTACTTTATTTGGTGGTGCAATTAGTTGGATGAGTAAGTGACAGGCTATAGTTGCTTTGTCCACTATTGAAGTTGAGTATATGGCAGAAACTCATTCTTGTAAAGAAGCCATTTGACTTAAGAGACTGTGTTCAGCTATTGGAAAAAAACAAGGTGCAGTGACAATTTATTGTGATAGTCAAAGTGTGATTTGCTTGGATAAGAACTTGACATTTCATGTCAGGACCATGCACATTGATGTACAATATTATTTTATCAGAGATATGGTTGAGGATGGCAGGGTGGAGCTAGTTAAGGTAGAGACTTTGATGAATGCTTCAGATTCATTAACTAAACTTGTGAGCAAAGAGAAGTTCAAATGGTTTTTAGAGTCTATCAGTCTCTCAACCCCTAGCAATTAAATCATGATGTTGATAACCCCTTTTCTCCTTGAAGGTGTTCGACAAATAGGAGAATGTTAGGAAAGGTGTCTCAACATTGCAATTACAAAAATATTTGATTTTTCAGTTATAAAAACATAAAAAATCAATTTTTGGGCTATAGGTTTGGTTTTTGTCCAAAATATTTTTTTTGATTGTTTGGCATCAATTCTTGGATTCCTGGCCCATAGATCTCTTCAAGATCTTTCCAACGCATTAAACAGTTCATCAATCAGCCTCCTAGATCAAAAGTTATGGCCTCTGGAAGTTGGGTCTCTCGTATTGGAAAATGTAAAAACGTGTTGGACATAGAAAAGCAATGTAAGGGGGAGTTACACATGTTGGTTCATGTTTTGACACATCATAGGGAACCTTTGATTGGAGATAATTTTGGCACCACTTTTTTGGGTGGTTTTAGCTCATGGTTTTGTAATTATCATTTGACAGTTTCATCTATTGTATCTCATATATATTAGGTGCTTGAGATGGAGGTTGTGTGTGAGAGTATTATAGAGGTTGAGTTGCCTTCGAATATTTGATTGGTGATACTCTTGTGAATGCTTGTTCAGCAAGTATATTGTAATCTTTTTTATTTCTAAATAATATATTGGGCGGCTTTTGGAGTGTGGGGTTTTTCTCCCGAAAGGGTTTTCCATATGTAAATCATTGTTTTTGCATAACCCTCCTCTCAATATTAGTGTAGGAATTTGTTCTGCTACCTTAGCTTCTGTTGGTTCTAAAAAATGTAGGTTTTTAAACTAGAAGAAGGTGCCAATCCCTTGATACGTTTTTGGTCAACAAGACAGGGTTTATACAACAAAACCCCCTACTCTTTTGGCACTGCCAGACCTTGGCGGGTATACCTAATCAATAAGGCAGATTTGGAAATATAAATGGATTCTAATTGAGGCAATTTTACTCACTCTGGCATGTAGGTGTGAGAAAACTACAAAGCTTGTTTTCTAATTCCTAATAAAATCTTGAAAATGTAGAAGATGTGAATTAAATTTATGTAAAGAATTCTAGAATGGATTAGTGCCTAATCTATTGGGTGGATAGAGTCAATGGATAAATAGTGATTATGAAGACAAATGCATAGGATTAGTTGGTTTACTTCTTAGCTTAACTCTAACTGTTGGGCACCTTTTATGTGTCTGCACCTTATGTAGACGTGCAAGTTTGTAAGTTGCTATACCCTTCTTACCAAATCCCAGTGATATTCCCTTAAACTATTATAAGCAACTGAAAGGAATTTTAATCTTGATAAGAAGGAAACCTAGCCAAGACAGTTTGCTTAAAGGTTTTTAACTCCATGCAGAGACCAGTGAACATAAACTTAATTGGGAGGACTTAAATCAACTTCTCTTCAGAAACCAACCAAATTGACCGCACACCAATAGTAGATATATTGTGCCAAATTATGTTAATTTGAAGAATTTGAAGGAACCACTTTGGAGATAGTATAGCAGCATATAATCTTAAAACTCCAATCACAATAGTTGAACACTAAAAATGAATCAACATTCAAGAACATCCCGCTCCATTATATTACTTTAAAATATTGACATTAATTGCAAAGAAGTTTGAAGCATGTAAAGATCTGCTAAAAGTCTACTGTATATTATTGTATTTTCTACCTATATCTTTTTCTCCATAATGTCTTAACCTAAATAGTTTGATACAGAAGAGATGCATCCCTTCATAAGTGTCTTTTGAACATTAATTAACAATTATAAAATTTAATTAGGCCTTAACTAGCCATAAATGGATCTTAGTGATATGATCCAGGTACCTTTGGCTCAAATGCGTATCTGCACACTCCACAGTATTTTTTTGCAGTGAACTCCATGGAAATCTTTCTTTCCATGCATGCATAGGATCTCTCCAATGTCTGTTCATCACTTTTTACAGCTTCCATGTAGGATCACCTGGCACGCCTTCATCCAATCTTGCTGGTACTTCAGACTTTTATCATCTTTGACCAATGTAGCCACTGTTTGGGTAGCTTCTATAAATGCATCAGCTTTTGCCTGAAGGTCTCTGTGGAAGTGTGTTTGAACCTTAATCAAGCCCTTAGTATTGGAGATAGCCTCAGTGTCCAAAGTACCTCTGCCCCGTATCTATTGGAGTTTTTCCTCAAGTCTGCCAGCTAACCTATTGTGTTCTTCAAGAGCATTTTGATTTTTTGAATATGTGATCCAAAATTTATCCATCCATGCCATCATATTATTATGCCTTCTTTTGAACGCAGTGGTGAGTGCATCAAATCTGGCCTGTGTTACCTATGTTGTTTCATCCATGGCTATTATTTGTGAGCTTTCTCCTTGGATTAACATCTTGGGAGGGATTGAATCTTTTAAAAAATCATTTTCCTTTTTTGTTCTTTCCTAGCTCATTTTATACATATCCCTCTCCTTAATCAGCATCGTCATTTGAGTTTTATTCAACTTAGCCACATTTATTCCAAGGTTTGCTATGACAACCGGATCAGTTTCCCCAACCCTCAGTGTCATTACATGGCCAAAAGCTTTTTTAGTGTCAATAAAAACAAGCTTTTTGTGTGGTGGGTACAAGGCCCAGATCATGAGAGAATTTTCATCCAGATTATATTTTCTCCCAATATACACTTTAGCCACTCCTTTAGAACTGAGCTTATGTGTTGGATTAACATTATGCAAGAAACTATCAAAGAAAAGTGCTGAATTCTAATCAAGACCAGGGAATATCATCACTCTAGATTCCTCAAGTAATCTTCTTCCCTTTTCTAGAGTCATATCTCTCATCTCATTCTCCACATCCATTTTTAATGTATTTAATAATTGTGTCTCATTATTAGGCGTAATGTTTGAGGTTGATTCCCTAATAGCCTTGAATTCAGGAGTGTGAATAAACTGGTCATCTGAAATGAAGGATTTGTAAGTCGTATGCCTAGCATCATTATCATCTGTCTCCTCAATTTCTAACCCTCTCTATAGAGACTGATATTGTTCAATTCTAAATTTGGGAATTGTGTCAGACAGGTCATGGGGTTTTGATGCAACAAACCCTTCACTGCCAGAGGAATATACCTCAATTTCTTGTGCTTCCCTCCTTCTCTTTTCCACCTCCTGGTTAATTTATCAATAGCCATTTCTGCATCTGCTTCTTCCAAATTTCTTATTACATCATCATGAGGAAAGGGGACATGAGCATATCCACTCAAAATTTTCTTTTTCCTAGCATAATCAATAAAACCTTCTGGATCAAATCCTTTGCTATGTATTTCTCTCCTGAGATTAAAATGTGATAATTTGTCAAAAATGAGATCATAACCCTCTTTTGCCAACACAGTAAACACTGAAACATAGTGTACTTGGCAAAAATTATTGCTTGTCATACTCACTGAGATTCATCACATTGGAGTAATCAAGTTGTCTGACTATTTTTAAGTATGCCACTCTGTCTGGCATAGTCCTTGGTAACAGAAAAGGGGTATCATCAAACCCATATACTCTGATCATAGTAGAATCGAGAAAACAGTACCAATCACCCCAATTGTGGTTTATAGTGGGTGGCCCATCAAAATCCTTGGGTCTTAAAAATCTAATTATTTCATCTGACAAGGAATAACTATAGGGATAGCCATAACATCTGTACAAAGTCTTAACAAAGAATTCTTTAAAATAGGCATAACTAGAATTTACAAACCTACTATCCCATATAGAAGTCTATAATTGTATGGGCAGTGGTTGACCATCCTTATCAAGTTGTGAAATTTTCAATTGTTCTGGCCATAGATTCAACTCTTGACCATAATATAAAATCATATGCATGAGAGTAGAGCAGTGTCTGAAACTTATTGTTGGGGAACTATTCTTAATAGACATCAAACCTGAATCTCTTCCTTTAAAAAAGATATGCAGCATAGTCAAATGTTCTTGCATAGTGGCACTAAATGTCTGCCGAGATGACCATGGGTGTTATGGACATGAACTCTAGAACTTCAGTTCCCAACACCTGCCCCACTGAATAATATGTATATCTCATGTAAGGTTCAAATAAATCAATATGGAATGGTGGTCCATCACCTTCTTCAAATGGCACTAAATTTCCCTCACTTCGTGGTCTATGTAGTGGTAGCCTCCACCCCTTATAGGTGGTGTCCAATCTCAAATATTCCTTTTCCAGATCTTCATGTGAAATAGGAGTATTATATGTGTCATTCAAATCAAAGACCTCACAGAATGCATTCGTGGATATATGAATAAAGGATTCTCCTTGCAAATTGCATATAGCTTTTTGATTGGGATTGTAATGGTATGCCAACAGTTTTAAGAGATCTATATTCATGAAAACATATGTGACAACCAATTTCCCCAAATTAAGTTGCCAAGGGTTGCACACAGGTTCCATCCTATTCCTCTGATGGTAATGGAACATGAATAACTCATATTCTCTGATAGGGGTCCATATGTTCCCCACATACTTATATTTGTCCTCTAGTTTTTCAACATCTACCCTTAGCTACATAGTTCTCCTAGCTCTAGGTCCAGAACCAGGAAATTGGTCTATGAGATCTTGGCTAAGTTTTCTCTCCTGTGTTTTCTCCCCTTTTTATGTTTCAACCTTTTGTTTTTTATCCTTGGTCTGGCTAGTTTCATTTTGTTGTCCTCTCTTTGACTTGGAAGAACTTTCCATTTTGTGATAAACACCAAAA
This sequence comes from Cunninghamia lanceolata, assembly GCA_027924645.1. Taxonomy (NCBI): domain Eukaryota; kingdom Viridiplantae; phylum Streptophyta; class Pinopsida; order Cupressales; family Cupressaceae; genus Cunninghamia; species Cunninghamia lanceolata. The sequence continues at coordinate 590,503 of BSBN01001486.1, read as the reverse complement.
TTTGACTGTATTTAAATTGCAAGGAGGTTCAAAGGACTTACTTGTATATCTTCTGCACAAATTTCTCATCCTCTGATAAATTCCTTACTCCTCATTTCCAACCCTTTGATTTCTGAATTTGGTTCAATAGGGTTTAGAATAACTCACATAACATCATGTTCAATCAGCCATTAATGGATGCCACCAGAATTGAATGCAACAAGTTCACAAATTTCAAAATGTCAAGGCGATGCTTTTTTATATCAGTGAGACTTCTTTAGTTTCATGCCGATTAGTATGCTGAGTTTAGCACCATTTTCTTTCATATGTTCATAACTTAGTCGCCAGGATTGCGTTGGCGTCTTTACGAAGTGTCCCTTTGATTTTCTATTTTGATGAGGGATACCACTTAACAATTTCATCGATTCGGGGAGACATTATGATTCTCATCCTGATGGTACGGTGATCAGAATCAATGAGTACTCTTCTGGTTGTTGGTGATTGTCTCTCTAACAAATGGAAGTTGTTTTACCATTATCAGGCTGACAAACACTATCGTTAAGAAAATATAACACTTCCCTAATGTGTTAAGTCTCTCTGATGTCTTGTCTTTATCACCCAACTTCATTGGAACAAATCAGCAAGACTTTCACCGAAAATATTTTGCCTTCTCATGTCGGGGTGACTTATATGGTCGAGGGGAGTTAAAGAGTTTACTCCAATAACATATGTCATTCTGATGAAATATTCACTTTATGTCAGGGAAAGATCACTGGCTTCTCAGTGATAAGATATCAATTGGTGTGACTTATAAACTCAGTATGATCCTAGGATTTCACTCTGACTAATTTACTCACACCGATGAGATTTCATCAGTAATACACACGAAATGTCTCCTCGATCAGGTAGCTTTTACATATGAGATTTTGATCATTAAAACATTGATTACCTCTTGTCGATATGCATATTAGACTTAAAAGTATATCTTGTTGTTTGGAGAGAGGTGTTTAGGGTCTTGCTGATAGAGAGGAATTGCTATCAAAATTAAGCTATGATCTGATGATTGTGTATCTGAAAGGATATATTGCTTATTTGTGGGCTATGGGATGGATCTTGTCACACAGATTTTGGTAGTTAGTTTTGATCAAGAAGTCCAAATGAGGGACTTTATTCATGGTATGTGAAGGATAGGTGGATTTATAGCAAATACAGAGTGTGAAACTTTTCTAGTTCTAACAGTGGCTCTTTCTGGGGATGTATACCCCCTGTGGATATAACAAGGATCCAAATTTCTAGGTTAAGCAGACCAAATTTGCATGGAAAAGGACTTGGTATTGAAGGGAGATGGGATGGAGTGATGATCTTTTGAAATGGGAGTTGGTATGGATGAGGAATGGAATATGGAGTTTAAATCCTATACTATTGTGCATGGAAATTTTATTGTAGACAAAAGGTATTTTTAAGAATCATCCATGTACTGGCAATTCTTGACCTTTTCCTAGACTACTATGCATGGAAATTTTAAGAAAAGAAATGCTTCAAGAATTGTCCATGCACTGGCAATTCCTAATCTTGTCCTGACATATTTTGAAGGTAGTATGAGTCTCCCCTAGCCTTGGCAACAATGACAAAGGGTCCTAACCATAGAGCTTCAAACTTTCCATGCTTTCCCTTGTCTTGGCTCTTGGCATTCCACATTAGGACCATATCATTTATTTCAAATTTTCTATTTGTAGCTCTTTCTTCATACAAGTACTTCATTTGCAATTACTTCCTTCTATTGCATTCTTGTGCTTGATTTCTAACCTCCTCAGGATCCATTAATTCTTCAATCCTTTTTTCCATAGGTTCAGGAATTTCCAAATCTTCTTGTAAAATGAATTTGCACACTGGAAATAAGTTATGCAGAGGGAGTCTTGCTTGAGTTCCATACACTAGCTCAAAGGGTGATTTTCCTATAGCCTTTTTTATAGCGATACTGTCTGCCATAGGGCTAGCCTTAACTTAGAATCCCAAGCCTTTGTATTGTTATTTAGCATTCTTTTTATGATTTTCAGGATGCTTTTGTTACTAGATTTAGCTTGCGCATTCGCTTGTAGGTGATATGGTGAAGAATATAGAATCATTATTCCATAAGAGTTGCAAAATGTTTTGAACTCCTCTGATCTGAAACACATTCCATTATCAGTTGTAATCTTTGTCGGCACACCAAATCTAGTGATAATGTTATCAAGTATGAAATTCATTACAACTTTACTAGTTGCTTCTATTGTGGGTATAGCTTCTACCCATTTTGTGAAATAATCTGTAGCTACTAGTATCCATCTGTATCCTCTAGTGGATCTTTCTGTAATTTCTCCTATAAAATATATGCCCCACTGGTGGAATGTAGCCTCAACTTGCACAAGCCTTAAAGGTACTGCCCCTTGGTATTTCAATTTACCAGAAAATCTTTAGCAAGCCTCACACTTCCTGGTAAAATTATATGCATCATTGAAAACTTTAGGCTAGTAGTATCCTGCCCTTAATATTTTGTGAGCAGTAGTTTTTCTTGAAAAATGCCCTCCACATATCCCCTTGTGCATTTCTTTCATAACATGTTTGGCTTGACATTCATCCAGACATAATAACAGAATACCATCCAAGTTTTTCCAATGAAGATCCCCTTCTATGAACATATATTTTGAAGCTTTTAATTTAAGTGTCCTTTTCTTGTTATCATCATATCCTTCAGGGCACTTCATATTTTTTAGATAGTGTATGATATCAGCATACCATGATGTACGCTCAATGCTAGAAATCATGTTATCTTCATTATTAGAATTACATATCTGAGCAGCTTCAAAATTAGTCTCGGTCATTAGTCTAACAAGACCGTGTCCTCTTACTAGCTTGGTAATTTGGATTTCAATGTTAAATTCCTGAATTCTATTCATCCATCTGCACCTTCTGCCAGTAACTTCAGTCTGAACAAATACATCCTTCACTACAGCATTAGGTACATAGGCTATTATTTTTACTCCCACTAGGTATGGCCTAAATGCTTTGACTGCTTTCACTAATGCATATGCATGTTTCTCAATTACATCATATTTTAACTCTGCATTCTAGAGGGATTTACTAAAGAATGAGATGGGTTGTTCATACCCCTCATTATTTTTCTGTAACATCACTGCTGCAACTATATGATAGGAAGCAAATGAGAAAATCTGAAATGGTTTACTGAAGTCAAGGGATATTAGGACTGGGGCTTCCTTGATTGCTCTTTTTATTGACATGAATGCATCTAGGGCCTCATCTGTCCAGTTAACTTGTGCATCCTTCTTTAACATTTTGGATATTGGATTCACTATTTCAGCAAACTTTGATATAAGTCTTCTTACGAAATTAATCTTCCCAAAGAAAGATTGAATGGATTTGACTATTCTAGGAGTAGGAATCTTGTCTATAGCCTCCACTCTTTCTAGATCAATCCTGACTCCATCTTTGAACACTATGTGCCCTAATAGCTTTCCTTTTGTTACTACGAATTGACACTTTTTGGGATTCAGGGAAATACCGTACTCCAATGCTTTCAAAAAGATCTGTTCAAGGTGTGCACAGTGGTCTTCTACTTTTTTGGAATAGGCAGTAAGATCATCTTGGTATACTACCATTATGACATTGATTAAATCAACAAAGGCAACATCCATAGCTCTCTGAAAGGTAGCACCAACATTTGTGAGTCCAAATGGCATTCTAACATACACATAGGTGCCCCAAGGAGTGGTAAATGTGGTTTTATATTATTTTGATTCTTTCACTTTCACTTGATTATAACCTGAAAATCCATCCGTCATAGATAACAACTCGCACCATGTGACTCTTTGTAAAACTGCCTCCATATTTGGGAGTGGTTAGTTATCTTTAAGAGATGAGATATTTAGATTCCTAAAATCCACACATAACCTTATGTCACCATTCTTTTTTCTGACTGGTACTAGGTTTGAAACCCACGTAGAATGTCTAATAGGCTTAATAATACCTCCCTCCCTGAGTTTCACAACCTCTTCATACATCTTGGGCTACAAGGTTGGGTTTATAGGTCTCTGTCTTTGTCTAAAAGGTTTGGCATCAAGTTTGAGTGGGATTTCATGCTGGAATAGATCCTCCCTGTATGCCTTAAGGTCATCATAATACCAAGCAAAGACATGTTTATATTTTCTCAATAGAGTAATCAGCATTTTCCTGATTATAGGGCTTATCTTTTTCCCAATATATACCCTTTTCAGGGTTATTTCAGTACCCAAATTGATCTCTTCAAGGTCTTCTTTCTTTACTGGCATCTACTTCATAAGAGCTCAATCATGTCCATCAAACACCCTTTCTAGTGCCACAAGCCCCTTGGGTATCTTATTAGTTTTAAGTTGGATGATTTCTTTACCAAATAAAGTTTGTTTGCCATCTACTTCTTCCACAAATGCATTGAAATCAATCTCTTGGGCCTCATATTGGTCGATGCACTGCAAGAACTTTAGCAGATCAATATTATCATTGAAAACTTGCCAATTATAGACATTATCTGTGATTGCAGGCCTAGTTTTAAACTCAACTTCAGTAATGCCTGCCAATGTGATATCATCCCTTGTCAAGGCTATATTTTCTAGGAAGTCTGCCATTGTATTTTTTGATCTGTCTATCCAATTAATGGAGAAAGCATCAAATAATTCAATATCATCCTAGACAACATTCCTATATTCTTTTAATCTTTTATTCTTGGATGAATACTTCTCTCTAACCTGAGATATAATTAGTTCTGAATCTCCATATACAGCAAGGCATTTTATTTTGTGCTTTATGGCAATGTTTAGTCCAATGAGCAAAGCTTCATATTCTGCCATATTATTGGTACAATCAAATGTCAACAGGAATGAGTATTTGAAAGTTTTACTAGTTAGTGAGATAAACACTACTCCTACTCCATTACCAGTCTTACTACACGCACCATCAAAATACATTCTCCATATATCATATTCATTAGTTTGGGCTTCTTGGTGCATTGGGTTAGTGTTCTGTAATTTTGGTTGACCTTTTCCAATTCTAAATGCTCCAAGGTCTATATCATAGAAGAAATTTACTTGATTATGGTCAATGCATTCTATGATGTTCTCATACCTTGGTTCTCTGCATAACTTAATTTCCTTTTGTCCCATAGGTATAGTAGCATAGGATAGATCTAACTAAACATTCCCTCCTGCCATTGCAACCCATTGTCTTGATAACAGCATCCCATAGTAAGGTGGGATATCTACTATGATGATGTCAATCTTATAAATTGCTTTAGGATAGGCAGCTAACTTTATCTCTACATCCCTCATAATACCTACAACTGGGATGGATCTGTTGTCCATAGCATAACATTTACCATATGTAGTGTCAACCCACATTCCTAATTCCTTCATGACTACTATCGGCATGATGTTCATGGCTGCCCCTGAAGAAATCATACAGTTCCTCACCAACTTATTTTTTATCAACAAGGTAATGTAGAAAGGCTCTATTTGAGATAGTTTTTTTGTCAATGTATCACCCAAATATACTTCTCAAATTTTAGCAGCCTCAGTTTAAACATTATTTATTGTAATTTCAAGCTTTTCTTGTTTCTTTTTTGGTATATCTAAAATCACCTTAACCACCATATCCCTGTATTGATCTATTTTCATCATTTCTAGAAGTGGTACTGATATTTTCACTTGAGATACTGCTTGAGCTATGTCAAACAAGGGAGTTATTGTTTGATCAGCTTTTTCCATTTTGTTATGCCCCTTTTCTCCACCTAGTATTTTGTCTTTTACCTTGCCTTGCTCAATTTTTTCTGGCTCTTTTGATGTATTTTTCATATTATTTTTATTATAATTTTGATCTTTTATAAAGACACTCCCAGGTGTTCCTTGATCCATATTGACCGTCCTATTTCTTAGATTATAGCTGTTCTTAGCATGTGCCACTGCAGCCATTGTAAGAGCTTTCCTTTCTTCTTCAGTAGGTTTTCTCCATTGACGATCTGGTGGCTTGTTAGGATTATAAGTACTTTCTTTGTAGGTGTCCTCCTGATTTGAGAAGACTTCTTGTCTTCCCATGTTAACATTATATTTTTGATTCCCTACATCATATTCATATCCATCTTCTTCTACAGAGGAATACTCTTCATTTATCTGGTAAGGTGACATTCCCAGCATATTTATGGTATGGCTGTCTCTTTCATAGCCAGAAGAGATTTCTTCTTGTTGTACTGATTTGGCCACTATACAATATTTAGGTGAATGGGACAAATTACATACCGAGCACCATGGATTATCTTCGACCACGTGTGCCCCATTTCCTTTTAAAGGGTTAGGAGTATCCTTGCCATAATTTTAACTTGTATTATTCTCCATAGGTCTTTCATTTTTCCAATTGGTATGATATGGCATGTCATGCAACCTTGGTCTTTCATTTCTATATTGATTCTCTTGCTTATTCTGGTGATTATTAGAGTTTTGAGGAATTCTGAGGTTATCTCTTTTGCCAATCATCCCTACAACTTTCCTATTATTTTCAATATTGATAGCTGTTTTTGCGCCTCTGTCATGGGAGCCCTATTCCTGAGTTCATACCCAGTCTTTGGATCAAAAGCCTTCAGATAAATACTCAGAACTGCTGAATCAGTCAATTTGGATCCATGTGGTATCTTATTATGCAATTTGGAAAATCTTTGATTGAAGTCATATACTAACTCATTCTATTTTTTCTAGATGCTTATTAGCTCATGCAGGGCAAATTCAGGAGCATATTGATTTCCATATTGTTCTTTGAACTAGTCATGGAAATCTGCTATAGAATAAATTGAGGAATCTGGCAAATTATTGAACCAATCCCTCACATCTTCAGTTAGAGACATCATGAATAATCTCATTTTTACGTCCTCATGTTCTATACCAATGTCTTATACAAAGGCATTGAAATTTCTAATGTGATCTTCAGCTGATATTGCATTATTTCTAGTGAACTTGGGGACCATATTTCTCCAACTGTTATCTATAGGGTATGGATATAATTGATATCCTGTTAGATCAAATTATCTACATTCACTGATGAGATTTTGGGGAGGCATAATCATTGGTGGTGGATTGGGGTAATACTGATATCCATATGGAGGTTGATCGCAAGCATGTTGCCGTATGGGTTGCTAGGGGTGTATATTCTGAGGTGGTACATGCTACCCAGTGGTATATGCTACTGATGTTGTGGAATGCCATGATGACCTGGAGGTGGGTGATATTGGGGGATAGTGCTAGTATTTGGTGTTTGGGGTCTCTGTGATGGCATGCTATATTGAGTGTGATGTCTTGACTTCCTCCTGCATTAGGAGGCATTCTTGAAGTACTCAGAGCAGTTGTATTATGAGATACCCCATGTGAACTGGCATTATTACTTTGTTTGTGTGGAGGGACATATTTTGGAGGTTTTGATGCCTGGATGTCCAATTGTGCCAATTGTCTACTCAGTTCTTGACTTTCTTGTATCAACTGTTGTCTCCTCCTAAGCTGTTGTCTTTGCTACTCTAGATATATTTCAATTTCTTGGTTACTCATAGCATCAAAATCAACAATATGGTCTACAGACCCTTCTTGGTTTTCTTCTCCCTGTTGTGATAAAAATCCCCTTTCAGGCTCTGCATGTTTCTACCCCCCTTCTTCATTCAACCTTTCCTCAAATTCAGTTACTTCCTGAGAATCTATCCTGTAACTGAGGATATTATCATTTGTATTGATCTTTTCAGGAGGTGTTGAGGGATTTCTACCATCATTGTATACTGGGGAGTTGAATACTGTAAAAGGTTGTTCTAATGTGTTTATATTGTCTTCAGGTTGTTTGGGTCCTGCTTCACCCTTATTTGTATTGTTAGTTCCTTGAGGAGGTCCTTGCTTGTATGTGAATCTAACATTGTTTTTCTTAGGGCTTTCTTGATGCATAGACCTCCTTCCATTCATGTTTGATGGTATAGTATATCTCTAATGTCTATCGTCTATTTTTTCTGAAATGATATTTATTTCATCAGTCATAAAATTTTAGAGTCACCACCTACCTCTTTGTAGGAAAATGATTGCAGTTCTTCCCAACAGAGTCTTAAATATGCTATGATGCTTTGAGATAACTCTATGATGGAAGGATAAGGTTCAAAGTGGGCTTATGCCCAGCAGAGTCACCAATTTGTTGGTTCTAAAAAATGTAGGTTTTTAAACCACAAGAAGGTGCCAATCCCTTGATACATTTGTGGTCAACAAGATAGGGTTTATACAACAAAACCCCCTACTCTTTTGGCACTACCAAACCCAGGCAGGTATAGTTAATCAATAAGGAAGATTTGGAAATATAAATGGATTCCAATTGACGCAATTTTACTCAATCTGGCACGCAGGTGTGAGAAAACTGCAAAGCTTGTTTTCTAATTCCTAATGTAGATGTGAATTAAATTTGTGTAAAGAGTTCTAGAATGGATCAGTGCCTAATCTATTGGGTGGATAGAGTCAATGGATAAATGGTGATTATGAAGACAGATGCATAGGATTAGTTGGTTTACTTCTTAGCTTAACTCTAACTGTTGGGCACCTTTTATGTGTCTGCACCTTATGCAGATGTGCAAGTTTGTAAGTTGCTATACCCTTCTTACCAAATTCCAGTGATATTCCCTTAAACTATTGTGAGCAACTGAAAAGAATTTTAATCCTGATAAGAAGGAAACCTAACTAAGATAGTTTGCTTAAAGGTTTTTAACTCCAGGCGGAGACCAGTGAACATAAACTTACTTGGGAAGACTTAAATCAACTTCTCTTCAGAAACCAACCAAATTGACCACACACCAATAGCAGATATATTGTGCCAAATTATGTTAATTTGAATAATTTGAAGGAACCACTTTGGAGACAGTATAGCAGCATATAATCATAAAACTCCAATCACAATAGTTGAACACTAGAAATGAATCAACATTCAAGAACATTTTGCTCCATTATATTGCTTTGAAATATTGACATTAATTGCAAAGAAGTTTGAAGTATGTATAGGTCTGCTAAAAGTCTATTGTATATTATTATATTTTCTACCTATATCTTTTTCTCCATAATGTCTTAACTTAAATAGTTTGATATAGAAGAGAAGCATCCCTTCATAAGTGTCTTTTGAACATTAATTAACAATTATACAATTTAATTAGGCCTTAACTAGCCATAAATGGATCTTAGTGATATGATCTAGGTACCTTTGGCTCAAATGTGTATCTACACACTCCACCATATTTTTTGCAGTGAACTCCATGGCAATCATTCTTTCCATGTATGCACAGGCTCCATCCAATGTCTGATCATCACTTTTTACAACTTCCAAGGCCTCATGTACAATCACCTAGCACTCCTTCATCCAATCTTGTTGGTACTTCAGACTTTTATCATCTTTGAACAATGTAGGCATTGTTTGGGTAGCTTCTATAAATGTGTTAGCTTCTACCTAAAGGTCTCCATGGAAGTGTGTGTGAACCTTAATCAAGCCCTTAGTATTAGAGATAGCCTCAGTGTCCAAAGTACCTCTATCCTGTATCTCTTGGAGTTTTTCCTCAAGTATGCCAGCCAACCTATTGTGTTCTTGAAGAGCATTTTGATTTTTTGAATAAGTGATCCAGAATTTATCCATCCATGCCATCATATTATTATGCCTTCTTTTGAACACAATGGTGAGTGCATCAAATCTATCTTGTGTTACATGTGTTGTTTCATCCATGGCTATTGTTGGTAAGCTTTCTCCTTGGATTAACATCTTGGGAGGGATTGAATCTTTTAAGAAATCATTTCCTTTTTTGTTCTTTCCCAGCTCATTTTATACATATCCCTCTCCTTAATCAACATCTTAATTTGAGCTTTATTTAACTTAGCCACATTTATTCCAAGGTCTGCTATGACAACTGGATCAGTTTCCCTAGCCCTCGGTGTCATTACATGGCCAAAAGCTTCTTCAGTGTCAATAACAACAAGATTTTTGTGTGGTGGGTAGAAGGCCTAGATCATGAGATAATTTTCATCCGGATTATATTTTCTCCCAATATACACTTCAGCCACTCCTTCAGAACTGAACTTATGTTTTGGATTATCATTATGCAAGAAACTATCAAAGACAAGTGCTGAATTCAAATCAAGGCCAAGGAATATCATCACACCAGATTCCTGAAGTAATCTTCTTCCCTTTTCTGGAGTCATATCTCTCATCTCATTCTCCACATCCATTTTTAATGTATTTAATAATTGTGTCTCATTATTAGGTGTAATGTCTGAGGTTGATTCCCTAATAGCCTTGCCTTTATGTTTATATAGAAAAGCCTTGAATTCAGGAGTGTGAATAAACTGGTCATCTGAGATGAAGGATTTGTAAGCCGTATGCCTAGAGCATCATTATCATTTGTCTCCTCAATTTCTAACCCTCTCTCTAGAGACTGATATTGTTCAATTCTGAATTTCAAAATTGTGTCAGATAGGTCATGGGGTTTTGATGCAACAAACCCTTCATTGTCAGAGGAATATACCTTGATTTCTTGTACTTCCCTCCTCTTTTCCACCTCCTAGTTATATTCAAATATAGCCATTTCTACATCTGCTTCTTCCAAATTTCTTATTACATCATCATGAGGAAAGGGCACATGAGCATATCCACTTAGATTTTGCTTTTTCCTAGCATAATCAATAAAACCTTTTGGGTCAAATCCTTTCATGTGTATTGCTCTCTTGAGATTAAAATGTGATAATTTGTCAAAAATAAGATCATAACCTTCTTTTGCCAACATAGTAAAACCACTGAAACAATGTGTACTTGGCATAAATGATTGCTTGTCATACACACTGAGATTCATCACATTGGAGCAATCAAGCTGTCTGACTATTTCTAAGTATGCCACTCTGTCTGGCACAGTCCTTGGCAATAGAAAAGGGGTATCTTAAAACCCATATACCCTGATCATAGTAGAATCAAGAAAATAGTACCAATCACCCCAATTGTGGTTTACAGTGGGCGGCTCATCAAAATCCTTGGGTCTTAAAAATCTCTTTATTTCATCTGACAAGGAATAACTGTAGGGATAGCCATAACATCTGTACAAAGTCTTAACAAAGAATTCTTCAAAATATCCATAACTAGAGTTTACAAACCTACTTTCCCATATAAAAGTCTATAATTGTATGGGCAGTGGTTGACCATCCTTATCAAGTTGTGAAATTTTCAATTGTTCTAGCTATAGATTCAACTCTTGACCATAATATAAAACCATATGCATGAGAATAGAGTAGTGTATGAAACTTATTGTTGGGGAACTATTCTTAATAGCCATTAGGTTTGAATCTATTCCTTTAAAAAGATACGCAGGATAGTCAAATGTTCTTACATGGTGGCAATGAATGTCTACTGAGATGACCATGGGTGTTATGGACATGAACTCTGGAACTTTAGTTCCCAACACTTACCCCAATGAATAATATGTATATCTCATGTAAGGTTCAAATAAATCAATATGGAATGGTGGTCCATCCCCTTCTTCAAATGGCATTAAATTTCCCTCACTTCATGGTCTATGTAGTGGTAGCCTCCACCCCTTAAAGGTGGTGTCCAATCTCAAATATTCCTTTTGTTGATCTTTGTGTGAAATAGGAGTATTATATGTGTCATTCAAATCAAAGACCTCACAAACTGCATTTGTGGATATATGAATAAAGGGTTCTCCTTGCAAATTGCATATAGCTTTTTGATCGGGATTGTAATGGTATGCCAACAATTTTAAGAGATCTATATTCATGAAAAACATCTGTGACAACCAATTTCCCCAAATTAAGTTGCCAAGGGTTGCACACATGTTCCATCCTATTCCTCCGATGGTAATGGAACATGAATAACTCATATCCTTTGATAGGGGTCCATATGTTCCCCACATACTTATATTTGTCCTCTAGTTTTTCAACATCTGCCCTTAGCTGCGTAGTTCTCCTAGCTTTGGGTCCAAAATCAGGTAATTGGTCTATGAGATCTTGGCTAAGTTTTCTCTCCTGTGTTTTCTCCACTTTTGTGTTTCAACCTTTTGTTTTTTATCCTTGGTCTGGCCAGTTTCATTTTGTTGTCTTCTCTTTGACTTGGAAGAACTTTTCATTTTGTGATAAACACCAGAATTCGAGTATATTTAAATTGCAAGGAGGTTCATAGGACTTACTTGTATATCTTCTGCATGAATTTCTTGTCCTTTTCTTCAATTCCTTACTCCTCATGTGCAACCTTTTGATTTCTGAATTTGGTTCAAAAAGGTTTAGAATAACTCACATAACATCATGTTCAATCGGCCATTAATGGATGCCACTAGAATTGAATGCAGCAAGTTCATGAATTTCAAAATGTCAGGGCGATGCTTTTTTATATCGATGAGACTTCTTTAGTTTCATCCTGATTAGTATGCTGAGTGTAGCGCCATTTTCTTTCATATGTTCATAACTTAGTTGCCAGGACTACGTTGGTGTCTTTACGAAGTGTCCCTTTGATTTTCTATTTTGATGAGGGATAGCACTTAACAATTTCATCGATTCGGGGAGACATTATGATTCTCATCCCGATGACATGGTGATCAGAATCGATGAGTACTCTTTTGGGTGTCGGTGAGTGTCGCTCTGACAAATGGAAGTTGTTTTACCATTGTCAGGTTGACAAACGCTCATTAAGATAATATAACACTTCCCCGATGTGTTAAGTCTCTTCGATGTCTTGTCTTTATCGCCCAACTTCATTGGAATAGATCGGCAAGACTTTCACCAAAAATATTCTACCTTCTCATGTCGGGGTGACTTATATGGTCGGGGGGAGTTAAAGAGTTTACTTTGATCACATATGTATTTCCAATGAACTATTCACTTTATGTCGGGGAAAGATCACTGGCTTCTCGGTGATAAGATATCAATCGGTGTGACTTATAAACTCGGTATGATCCTAGGATTTCACTCTGACTGATTTACTCACACCAATGAGCTTTCATCAGTAATACACATGGAATGTCTCCCCAATCAGGTAGCTTTTACATATGATATTTTGATCATTTAGACATTGATTATCTCTTGCCGATATGCATATTAGACTTAAAAGTATATCTTGATGTTCAGAGAGAGGTGTTTAGGGTCTTGCCGATAGAGGAATTGCTATCAAAATTAAGATATGATCAGAGGACTGTGTATCTAAAAGGATATATTGTTATTTTGTGGGCTATGGGATGGATCTTGTCACACAAATTTTGGTAGTCAGTTTTGATCAAGAAGTCCAAATGAGGGACTTTATTCATGGTATGTGAAGGATAGGTGGATTTCTAGCAAATGCAGAGTGTGAAACTTTTCCAGTTCTAACAGCTTCCTTATAATGTCCAACCCATATACCTCAATCACAAGCTCCCCGTATAAAAATTGTCAATGAAGAACATACTTATCTAGGAATTCCTAATGCATGGGTAATGTCAAATAAGAAAAATAGATCAAGGCATACAAAGTCTACCAATCAACACTCAAACTAAGGTGTGGATAATGATCAAACCATGTAGTGTCAAAAATAATCACAATGATCTACACATGCAACACATAACGCTATGTACTCCCTCACAACATGTCACCATAACTCTCCCAAGTCAAACCATATGAACATGAACCCTAAGAAAGCAGACATAGAACAAAGAGAGAAAACATGTAAATCATATCATGTCCTACCAACACCTCAAAGTGCTACGTTGTGTCAAGTATGATCTCCTTTACAACCCTAAATGAAAAGCCTTAACAACACCCAACCTTTCAATCTCATAGATCAAATGATTTAACATATGTATCATGTGTAACCAACATGGATGTAAGCCTCTCTAACCAAGGAATATCAACTCAAATACCCATTCCATAACTAGGAATAAGCCCAATCAACATCTCCTAAATTCCTCATAAATCAAACTCATATGCACAAGGAGGTAACCATACCAACATCCCTTAAATGAACCCTCCAGAACTAACCACCATAGCTCAAGATCCATATCTATGAGAATATACAGCATAAAACAAGATGTATCTAAAAATAGGATGGGCAATACCTATTAGATGATAATCCACTAAGTAGACCAAGAATGGGGAATGAGAATGCTCCTCTAGAATACACCAAGCCACAATGACTCTCTCTAAGAACAATCTCCTCTTAGGTCCATGAAATCATGTCCATCTATAAGTGAAAGGCTCCTCGGTCTTCTTGCTAAAACCTCTAATGAGTAACCATCTCAACAAATGTCTCTAATCCCAAGAGAAATCTAGCCTCACCCAAGTCTCCAAGTATCCATGAACACCTATGATCAATCAATCCATGGTAAGCTCCAAATGCAACACCACACTATCATGAAGCTCCCAAGCACATGACTAATGTACTCAACACCAATAGAACCAACAAGATCATTTTCAATGCTCAAACTATAGAATTAGGAACCCAAACATGACATCATGATCTAACATCTCCTCCTAGGAGACTACATGCTCCAATGCACACATCCTAGTCTCAAGAGGACCTGTAGCATGCCAAAACTCAAACTAGTATCCAAAGTAAACCAAGAAATAATACCAATCATACTTTAAACCAAGGATCAACATCTCCAACCACATGAAGATAACCACCTCCTAACAATGGAACTCAAGATGTCTAAGCACTCATACTGTATAAGAATCGTGATCCAAGAGTTTGTCCATGACACCTAACCACTGTAGAAGATCATCCACCACTAGGTGATGAATACATCACTACCAAAGCTCCCACTGAAATGTGATATGAGCTATCCAAGGAATCATGATAACCATCTCTCAAATGAAGATCACCATGGTCCACACACACTCAACTAAAATATCAATAACTCTAAGTAGAACCAAGATCTCCAAGCCAAGAAGATAAAACCATCACTGTCAAAATATCACACTAAACCATGTAATAAAGCTATCCATGACATCATGATGAACATGCTACAAGTCCCAATAACCAACTATCTAGGCACTCTAATCATCCATCCTCTCATCCCAATGCAACATACCAATGCACAAATGACCACAAACAAGGACAACTAACAAAATCTGCCTCAAACACTGAAAAGACCTCATGGATATAGATAGTCCACATCTGAGTTATCAACCAATGGGTGATCATCCCACAAACCATAACTCATAGATCTCAGAAAAATGAAGCATGCAAACTCATCATCACGTTAGTAACCTGCAAGCTGAGATATAAAAGAAGATAATATGTAGACCTTAAGACTCAAACACCAAATCAACCATAGATCTCATTTTCCAGCCAAGTCCACAAATAAGTAACCATAGTCAAGGAACCAATCAAGCATCTAAGAGATAAGAACAATCTCCTAAAACTGAACCACACCACCACCTATAAATGTAACATACCTTCTCATATTACTCGAAGTAACTCAAGAATTTACAAGAAGTAAATTATAAACATGGTAAACATGAGAGAGAAACTTTTTTTTAATATATAAATCATTTACATAATCACAACAAATAAAATACAACTTTCTATATAATTTCAACATTGAAATCGTAACATATTCAAAGATAGAATCATAGTGAAATCCTTTCACTTTTCATTTACAATACATAAACTGTACTTGGCATAAAGAATAGTTTTACCTCATAAATTTGACTATCATAAGTCATAGCATGGAATACACTACATCTAGAATATTGATATATGTCTTCACAAGTCTTGGTGAGTCATCTGCTACATAGGGAGAGCATCATTTGAGTGCTTTACCTCCAACCACAGACGGGCGGTCCCCCTCACACCTTCCTTCCTAAAAGTGGCCCTACCCTTCACGAAGAGTATAGATATATGGAACCAACAGGTTTTTTCCATCTGAGTCTCTAGTGTTGTGTCCTACATAACCAACACGATCATACAACTATAGACTCCTTCTAACTAAGTATGACACTACTAGATGGTTATGTAAATCTGGAGCACAGTGAACCGACTAATGCATCCAGAGAAGGATGCATTACTTTGGACAAAGATTCAATATAAATAAACATTTCAGACTGAAAGTAGTCATGAGTTCACACATGTCTGACTCAACTTAGAGACTATCTCATCCTACATTTTGACTTTCATCACTTAGAATCTCTAGACATAAATTGTCTATACTGTAAATCTATTCTAGTCAATCTGACTTAGAACTAACCGTTAATCTAGGATATACATGCAATATATATATATATATATATATATATAAGTGTGTGTGTGTGTGTGTGTGTGTGTGTGTGTGTATTTCTAACCTTTCAGAGAGTCCATCTTTGCATAATTGCAATTTCTAGGGTCTATGACCTTCTGTCACTCTACTTTTTGACTCAAATATTAAATATCTTTGGTACAATATAACAAGTTTCAACTCTATCATAGAATCACTTAAATTTGTTAAAGTACTACTAAGACTCTTCCTATTTTGTTATATGGTTTTCTCAACCTTTCAATGTCAACCAATATGGTTTTCTCGATCTTTCATTGTCAACCTATATATATATATATATATATATATATATATATATATATATATATGTATGTATGTATGTATGTATGTATGTATGTATATAAACAATGTCATAGCCGACATAAGAGTTATAAGTTTCCTAAACCCTTCTCATTTTAATACTAGGGTTTAACTTCTCTAACCCAATACCTGGAAATATCAAACATCCTTGTTTTCCATAGATAATAACATAAATATAACAAAACATGAGAACAAATACCTCTAGTCTTTCCTAGACCACTTGGCATTGTTCAAATTCACATTTCACATAACATGAATAAGCATAGTATATGAGGTATATCCCCATTCATATATATCTCAAAGAGTACTATCATTTCTTATAACTAGTCTTTTGACTAAGTTCAATCCTTCAACCTTAATAGGTTAGAATCATAAATGATAATAAAATACTTTCAACATAAGTTAGTTCATGAACTCATATATAACCTCCTTTGTATAAATGTCACATAATCCTTTATCAACAATCTTAAGTACAATAATCATGTGGGGTTGAGTTTCAAATTGTTTTCCAACATACTCTACTTGGTATAAATCATGTCATGAATACCCAACACTGGGTTAACTTTGCCTTTTGTGCACATGCTACTAAAATAAGTTCTATTAAACATATAATAAGACCTATAACTTCCTATCTCCTAGTATGCCTATACCCTTGAGCTGGTTTAAAAGTCTCAATAATGAAACATAGGAGAAGTTGAATATGTCTCCTAGCATATCCATTCTCGAGATGGTTTATAACAAGAAAAATAGATATTTATCATAAGGTTAACCAGGTTTCTTTCCATTCAAAACACCTAATACCTTAGGTTTGGTTTTGGATCATTCACGTAATAACTTTAGTTCTCTAAAGAGAATCTATACCCTTATAATATTATAGACATTTCCTCAATGTGCTAATATTGTAATTAAAGCAAAAACTATCTCAATTAAATTGTCTTGGTGAAGACAAGATATAAGGTACCTTGGTATCCTAAATAATCTTTATGGATCTTTACAAGTAAAACATGTAACTTCCAAAGTATCTTAACACATAATCTTCCCTTACAGGGGTAGACTATTCTTGTAGCATATATTCCAATACTTAATTATGTTAGAAGCTTAACAATATTTTGGGAAAGAGAGCTTTAATTCCCAGTCAACTACAAGTTGTTTTTAGATCATAGATCAAAGTTACTTAAGAAATCTTTACTAGTAATTAGGTCTAGTGCTCTCATAGACATACATGCATAACCCACTATTTACAACAAAGGACAACAAAGCTTTACTGAGTCTCTTTCTCACTGACCCACGGTCTTATCCACTAAAACATTCTATGTTTTTAAACACAGTCTTAAGCTTTCTCAAGAGTTGAAGTTACTCTCCAACTATTTTCTCTCTCCCACCACTATTCCAATGATGATATATCCTTTTAAAAGGCCTCCCTCTCCACAACCTGTGGATTTTTCCTACATGGTAGTGAAGGTTTACAACCTTATTATAGCCTATCATCTAGGATACTATACGTATAACCTATTTGGTTTTGGGCAGTTTGAAAACATTTGTATTCATATAGATATAACCATCTGATATCCTTATAATAATCAAAGTATGATGTACATGCAAAAGAGGTATCTATTCATCTTATTATCCGCATTACAAAAAACAATTTGAAGAATCAAGTAAAGTATTTCTAAACTAAAACAATAAAGAAAGATAGAAGTCACTTAACTTATAATATTTGGAAAGCTCAAACCTATTGTAGATGTGTTCTCTATTTGAGCCACTTCTCTACTCTTCATCATCTAGTTATCTACTCTACGCCGTGTCTCCTTGTATATCTTCTTCACATCTTTTCCTCAAGGAAACTAACATTGAAGTCATTGTGATGACTTTTGCTTCGCTCCCTAATGAGAAATGAGCTCCTCTTTGTTTGAGCTACCACTCTGAGTAGGGGTCTCTGCCTATCTATTGAGGTCTGCTGGAAGTGTATGGCTATTGAAGTTTATAATCTATTCCTCTAACTTGAAGATGTTGGAGGTAATATTCTCAATGTGAGATCTGGGCCCTGACTATTGCTCATTTAGTTCCAGTGGCTGCATTGGGTAGTTATAGAGTATAAAGGGGGGGGGGTCGAGCATCCAAAGAGGTTCAAGCAATATGCCCATAGGAACAGCTGATGAGTTTTAAAAACTTTTCTCTTTTCCATGCCCCATTCTCACACTGTATGCTCACATATAAGAGTCTATCGGCTCTCTAACATTAAGCCACCGAACCCACCTCCTTTTAATTCTCAAAGCTTATTATAAATCCATGATATCCTTTTACCTTTTTGACCTCCATCATGCCCGATGGTTCAACTTTCCACATTTCCACTAAACGCCAAATCATAAATCATGAATAATTAATTACTAATTATGAGAAAATAAAAAGTAAAGTATAATCAAAATTTGGGGTGTGACAGTAAACATGAATCAAACATCATAACCCAACCCATCAACTACATACATGATTATGTCATGCTAATGCTCAAATGTACCTACATATCCATGACACCATAATCATCACCATCATTGTACTTGTACTCAACTCCCAGTGAACCAAGACTCCTAGTCTCACACCTGTATCAAACCATGTGCTCAAACTAGAAGACAACATGTGTACCTATCTCCATCAAAGTCTAAACTTTGAAAACACTTGTAAACCTATATCAGGAAGCACCAAATCTGAAAACCTACTATACCATTATACTGGTTTGATAAAAACATGTACTTCCCCAATTTTGTGCCCAAAGAATCATCCCAATGCTAATGCAATCATACCTTGAATCTTAGGCTCCCACAAGTATTCAAACAAGTACATAACCTCTCTCTACACACTAAACTAAAAATATACATGATCCACTATTTAGTACTCTACAAATTCTCTCCAACGCTTGTTCGAAATCTAAAATTTGATTCTATATGCAAAAGTTATGATGATTTTATCATTTCATAGCAATGTTGGCTTTAGGTACCAAAATTTGACACAAGCAACAAAATTTAATCACCAAACCTATACCACTATGTAGCTCTCAGAGAGACCTTTTTTATGCCTATAAAAAGTCAAAAATCTAATATCATGGGTGAAAGTTATGCCTCCTAGAAAAAAATTGTCCAACTAGGCTGAAAAACCAACTCTAAGTGGTATGCAGGTGGCTGGTGGGAGGTGACCTAGCTACTCCACTGGTGGCGGTGATGCACAAGTGGTGAACTAGGCAGAGGTGTGGTGGTTTTGGCTGTTGGGTTAGGTGACGATGGCTTGCCGACAATGCGGCCACCCCATTGCTTGAGGGGGTTTAGCCCCCAAGCGGTTGGGCAGCCACACGTATAAGGGTTGGGCCCTAGGCCTTAGCCCACTAGGCCTGGACAGTGGTTTCCCAAGTGACTAGGGGCACACCCACTTGGACGGCCCCCAAATTAAAAGCACTCATTTTTTAAAATTTTTAAAATTAATTTTTAAACATTTAAAATGCCTTTTTTCAGTTTTTAAAAAAACTTTTGCAGATTCTCTACCTGCTCAAGAACCAAACCTATAGAATTTTCCACAAATATTCTCTAATGAATGGCCATACAGTTCCCATACAATTGTATGAAATATTCCCTATTAAGATTTCATCTAGGGCATAAAATGGTCAAAAAAAATTGTCACTACAATATATCGAGTTTTATATGAAAATATAGGTTTTTGGACCTTTTGGACTAAATGGTGGGGTTTGTCTTGCCTAGGAGGCCTCTAGAAAAAGATCACCTTCAAAACCCCCACATAAAGAGCCCTAACTAAAAACTCATCAACCAAAACTCCATCAAACCCTAGATCTGCAACAACCCAAGTCTGCAAACACACTTGTGATCCTGAAAATGCCGGCATTCTCAACCTGCAAGTCCATGGGATCAACTATGCACAATAATCTACTAATTGCAAGGGTTATAAAACTTGGGAGATCTCCTCCTGGATAACCTAGCAACCAGGGTTAGATACCACTTGAAAGGAAATATACAACAATAAAGAACATTTCCACATAACCCCATGAGAGACAAATATCCAAGCAAATATTAACAAGGATCCACCATGCTAAAAGAATAGACAATCATACCACAAGGTGACACAAGGTATATCCTAGGAAAACCCTCAAGAGGGAAAAAACTAGCCTCTAAAAGCATCCACACTCAATGTATTATTCAACAATAAAGCATTACAATATACTTACAAAGTCTCATGAGCACTTTTAAAACATTAATCTCCTCTAATGAATCATCTATGTGTCCAAGCATGTAACCACACATCCCTTGCCATGCTTCACATATGTATTCATAAGATAAATTCAATATAATGAAAGCCCACTCAACCAGCCAACCCAAACCACTAACCATGTGCTTTTTTTTATAGACTCAAGATCACACAAATACAACTTGTAGTATTGGGAAAATCATGTGTCTCAAAACCATGAGTACACAAAACCATTGATCCGTCATTTAATTCTTGCTACTAAGTTTTCACTTTTTTATCTAATTAATTAATTAATTAATTATTCTATATCTCCCACACATAAAATAACTAAACCAATGTTACATAAAACTTTACAAGTGGACCGAAATAGATATTTAATGTGACATGACAAATAAATATTTATTTTACATAATTAAAATATATCATTTTTATGCAAGGTGCAGAACATACCTTTTTCCTTTGATACCTTTTTCCTAACAATAAGCAATATTACAATTGTCAACAAATGAGTCACTATCAAGAGAATGTATCAAAGGTTATCTATCAAGTTTATGGTTGTTGTTCTCTCCCAGGTGTTTTTTCTTTTTGATGAGCATCTTTCTCCGTCCATAAATCTTTTTCTTTCAAGGTTGTCTATTAGGCCAAGTGTAGGGCCATTTTGTTTATTTTGTGGTCATATCTAAACATGGATTTTATCTCTGTAAAAAAAATTTTATGTATGCAATAGTATGGGTGGTCTTCCACCTTTTTAAAAAAGAAAGAAAGAAAGAGAAGGTGTCAAAGGAAAATCAAGATCTTCAAAGATATCTTCTTCTTTAAGTGGTCCCCATAGAGCACGAATTTGAAAGTATTGTTTGATATTCCAATCTTGTGAAGTGTCATCATAAAGTAGATTGGGTGGAAAATAAGATTCCCACTTTAGTCTAAGACTGATAATTATTGTTGTGACCATATCTTGAGAAAGGAAATAATCAAGATTATTTCGTCGAGTCCAAAAAACTTGTACAAGTTCCTTATTTCATTGGTAGGATAACCATGGCATTTGATTAACTAATTGAAGTAAGGTCTCCTAACTAAATCTATAAGATACAAGAAAGACATTTCTATGTGTATCCTTAAGATTGTAAATTTTGTAATTGTCTCCATAATAAGCAGGAGGAGATATGCAGCCAGTATGTTGTAAACTTTCTACAATGGCAAAGGCACTTCAAAGATATTTTTCATTAACACCCTTCATCATAATCTATCTCTGGGAAAATAGTTAAGAGATCTAAACATAACATCAAATCTTCTTTGCATATTAAACGCTGGATTTGAAGAACTAGCTAGAGTATGCATAAATATACCAGGCATATTTCTGTTGAGATAATCTACTAAAACATTATCCTTACCTACAATGTGTTGGGCTTCATTATTAAGTTGATTGAGATAGGCTTTCCATCTCACATACTTACCTTGACCATCTTTTCTGCCATGGTCCTTTTCCTTAAAAGTTAGGAACCTATTGTGGTTTGTACATATGATGAAATGCTTAAGATGCATATGTTTTAAGCATAATTTATTCAAAAAATTTATTACACCATATATTTCTTTATCTAAGGAAATCCATTTCTGGACATCATTAGGAAAGACTCCACTTGCATAGTCTACAACAAATTCTTTCTTGTTTTTGATAAAAGTAAGGAATCCTCCCCATGCTTTAACTAAAGCATCTGTATAAAGCACAAATTCATCAGTTGTAGGGACATGTAAGAAAGGAAGATTACTTATCTTTTCCTAAATATTTTGGACAGTAGTAGTGTGAACTTTGGATCATTCATACTTTTTCTTCTTCAACTACTATTGTAGAGGTTCCCTATCAAATCCTACATTTGGATAAAAATTGTTGACATAATTTAAAAGTCCTAAAAAAGCTTGTAAGCCTTTCTAATCAAGAGGAACTTTAAATTATAAAACCTTCTCTTTTATATGTAGTTGTACTTCTAAGACACCATTATTAACTACCATACCTAGAAAATTATAGTAGTTCTTACACCATTGAATTTTATTTAGGGATAGAACAATCTCAGCATTATAAGAAAAATTATAAAATGTCTAGAGATGAACCTTATGGTCATCAAAGTCATTACTGAAAACAAGAATGTCATCAATATAAACATAGAGGAAATATTTAGTGCCTCTGAAGATTGTATCCATTCTCTTTTGAAAGCAGGCAGGAGCATTCATGAGACCAAACGACATGACTATCCATTCATAATGACCAAATGGACAACTGAATGTTGTCTTGTACTAATCATCTTCTTTGATCCTTATATGATAAAAACCTAATTTACTATCAAATTGAGAAAAGACTTTGTAGTTAGCAACTTTTTCCAACAGATAAGTTTTATCAAGAGTTGGATAAGGGAAGGGTTTAGTAATAGCATTTAATGGTTTATAATTTATAACCATTCTATTTTTTCCTCTTTTCTATTATGAATGCTTGTTACCATAAATGCATAGCAACAATATGGTGACCATGAGGGTTTTATAAACTTCCCCTTTTTAATTCCTTAATAGATTGGCACATGTTAGGATAGTCGTGAGCAGTTGTAGGAATTTGTTTTCTTGACTTTACTAGTTTTCCATGTTGCAAATTTATTTCCATTATAGGCATATAATTTTCCCAAAACTTTTGTAGATCTTTAGAACATATATTCTATATGATATCCTTCTTTAATTCAGCCAATGGATCCTTTGTTTGTGCTATCATAGTTGTAGGATACTTCTCAGATGCATAGATAAGCCTAGGAGTATTGACCTTTTCACCACAAATATTTAACATAATGCTCTTGTTGGTACATCCATATGGAGTGTATATGTTGATGAAATTTCCTCCTAATAAAACATCAATGTACATCTTATTCATAGTAAAGAAGTCACAAGATAAATTATGACCTTCAATTTATGTCTTTTGTTGGTGTTTATATTTATCACAATTGAAAGAATTTCCTTGCAAAAGGATAAAGAGGCACCTGTATATATCAAGGCATCATAATGTTTTCCATTAATAATGATAGATATCTACTAGGAAAATTTTCCACGTATCAATGTAACTAGATATTCTAGCTTCAATTCGAGTTCTAGAGCAGGTAATGCTGATAGAACAAGTTTCACTTTTGTAGGATCAACAATTTCATTGATATTTTCAGGTTGTTTTCTCTTAGTATTTTATCTTTCTTCTTCATCTTCTAATTAGACAATTTTCGTAGAAGGATATTCATAATGGATATTAGGTTGTATACAACTATATCCTGAGGGCTCACAACAATATTCAGTGTCAATTTTTGGTCCTAAAGAGAAATCATCTAAAGCTTGGGAGATTTCATCTCTATCAAATTTACAGGTTTTTTTTTTGGTCTTAAACATTTCTCATAAGGGGTTACTTCAGTAATCACTATCTCATGTTTCCTCAGCTGGGAAGAAGTGGAGGAGAAATCATATTCTTCATAGGATACTATAGAAGACAATTAAGATATAAGGATAATTGATAATTGAACAAAGCTTCCACTATAACCATTCAACCGTTAGCCTCCATCATTGTTTCATCCAGTCTGGAATTTTGTCAGTTTAGTAAGGCATTATTGAACCCCTGTTATTGCATAGTAACATTGAAGTGTTCTACACTATTGGTGTGTCTCAGTTGAGATAAGGTTGAAGTTAAATATTAACTATTCATATTTCAATCTTAAAAAAAATTTCAAATTATTTGTCTTGCCATTTGCTCCCTTTTTTAAAACCCCTTTATATTGTAATCTAGTTGTGTTATCAAGTTCACAGTCAGATCAATGGTCAAATTCCATTGATCTAGTGGTGCTCAAGATAGTGTTGAATATGTTAACCAAGCTTCTCTTGAAGGAATTTTTGAATTACCTCAAGTACAACCAATGGAAGGAGACTTGTGAATTGAAGAAGTCTTTGAGATCGATACTACAGAAGAAGTCATTTCAAGTTCTGTCTCCACTTACAAAACTCAAGTTTTAGAACCTAAATCTGTGTATTTAAGAAAAGTGTTGTGAAGCCTAATATTCTTAAAAATTTAGTTTTTAAGTCTACTTTTCAACAGTTTTTAATTCCTAGAATGAAGGTTATAGAATTGACACTAGAATATGATCCATCTAGGACTTTCTAGACCAAAATGTTGTTTGTCTTTTCATGTGAAGAGATAGAATATATTAGGTGACACAAAGAAGTAAATTTTGTTTATTTTGATGCTATAATGATAGATATTGGATCATGTGTACCAAAAATATACAACCTGTGTCTTACTTAAGCCCTATGTGATAGGTGTCAAGTCAAATATGAATATGCTTGTCCATTGTCAAGTCTTTCTAGATTAACTAAGAATTCTATCTTCTTTGCCTTTTAACCCAATCTAACTATAGTACTGAGAGACCAAGGATGTCCAAAAGTCAAGAATGGGTCATTAGATTGCTGGGAAAATTTAAATATGTATCTGTCTAGATCTAGATCTTGTATGGCATGACTAACACAAACCATCCTAAGGTCCTAGAAGGACTCCCATATGTCAAATCCTTAAACAGTGAAATACAATTACAAAAGGATCACATAAATGTAGTGGATATCCCTATCGGATGGAAACTTGATTAGATACAAAATGTTGCTCCTAAGCTCCTAGAAGCTACTAGGCCAGTTCATATTGTCAGAGGGAATTAAATTGATATTCTCCCTCATAGCATGTCTTTCAGACCTCCTATGAACACAAACCCTTTTGAAGAACAATTTCATTCAGCCCAATCTTCTTTTAGAGAAAGACTTGATCCTGCTTCTTCAAGAAGAAAGGAAGTGCAACCTTTTGTAGAAGTTGAAGAGGAACCAATCAATCAAGGCCCATATCCCTTTAGAAAATAGAAAGGGAAAGCCACTACCACATACCTACCTTTTTGTGGGATGATTCATATATTACCCAAAGAATATTCTATAGAGTGGTACAAAGAGGGAGAAGTTTATTTGTATAAAGGTGGAAGATGGCCTCCTCTTAGAGGCAGCTATAAAGCTTTTGATGGTTCTATAAATATGTTCCAATATGCTTTTCATCCAGCTAAGATAGAAGAAAAAGAGCCAGCTTTAGATTTTAAGCATAAGAATTATCTATCTAGATTTTGTGATCATCTGTAAGAAAATCTAGATGATATGGGAAAAAATATTTTGTATATAATACAAATTGTAGATAATTTAGACAAAAAAGATTTCAAAGGTTGGAAATATTGTTTAGAAATATTGTTGTAGAAAATAACACAAATGTTCTATCTATTAAAAAAGAGAGCTCTAGTATATTTATAAAATCAAATCAAGCTTTGAATGATCTCCATAGCATAGGAGAGTTTCCATAATGTAAATACAAGATTTAAAAAGACAGATTCAAAGCTACAAGAGCTTGCCAGTAGCCTTGATTGGCTAGAATAGGAGGAAAAGAAAAGAATCAACACATTTTCCACCCCTGTCCAATTTAGAGAAGTTTCTCATTCCTATGAGAAAAATTGCCAAAATCTATAGATATTAGTTTTCTTTACATGATGATAGGTAGTTTTCCTATCCATGCTTAGTAACTTAATACATATGATATGAGAGATCCATTTGAGTATGTCCATGCATGGGTTAATACTTCCAAGATAGTTGGTAATTTAGGCCAAATGGATTGTACAAGAACAACCAGATTAGTTGCCCAATATCTTTGGGGAATAACTACTTATTGGTGGCATGCCAAAAATGATGCCACAAAAGATGCTTTGGTTTATAATATAAATGAACCTATGCAGAGTCTTAATAATTTGTTGATTGATGAATTTTTCCCTGAAATGCAAAATAAAATAGAATTACAAATTAAAACGTTGATGATAATGAAATGTTGTGATCTTCATTATTTTGAAGCCTATTCTAATGATTTCAAGAAGCTGACATACAACATGAGAGCTAGACAACTCAATTATGCAAAAATCAAATATCTTGAAGGTATTACATATGAGATTTATGATAAAGTTATGTATTATCTTCATATTCATAGCCTTAACTTGTCAACTACTCCAATAAGTGATATCATCCAATTTGCCCAAGATGAAGTCCTAAAATTCATCAATGACTACAAAGTAACTCAAAAATTTACTACACACCAAGCCAAACATATTGCCCCACAATTCCCTGAAACCCAACAATATGGATGTACTCCATTTTTAAAAGGTCATAAATAGCAAAAATGCCAGAAAAATGTAAGTTGTCCTACCAACATCTCTCCTTCCCATGCTGCCATTCTTATGCACCCAAGAATCACTATCTTCCTTGTCACTCTTCTTCGCAACCCCATGGCAACAAAATCATCTACTATATCTATAGTAAACATGGTCATAAAACTCCACAATGATCCTACAAGAACCTTGATGTTAAATTTATTTATTCCAAAGACGCAACCGTGTGGTGCGATTTAGTGGATGAAGATGAAGATCTGTATATGTAGGATAAAATTTACGAACCAATTCTTGAAGAATATGATGATGAAGACTTTGCCCAGTTAGAAGAACTTTCATATGCTCTTGAAGAAATTGATGGGAAAGAAGAATATGAAGAACAAGAAGATCCTCCTATAGCAATGATGCATAGACCACATCAATCCATAGGATGTTACCAAGGAGAAAACAAAGGACAATTTACCTGCAACATCATCAAGGTAATTTCTATCCTAAATTTCATAATCATTTTGAACCTGAAGAAGAACATGAAGTCTACTCCACTTCTTCCCAATAGAGAAAACCTAATATAGTGATTACCAGAGTAGCCCCTTATGAGAAATGTTTAAGGCTAGGAAAAACTAGTAATATTGATAGAGATGAAATCTCCCAAGATTTAGCTTATTTCTCTTTAGGACTAAAATTTGACACAAAATATTATTGTGACTTATTTCCAACAACCCCCTTTTGCTACACTATAGGTGCTTGGGGCTCCTAGCCTCACTTTGATAACAATTGTTTATCTACAACTCATATGGACCAGCTAGGACTCAAACTTAGGACCTTCCATTTGTTGTTGGTTCCTAACATGTTTCTTCTTATAAGTATCACACCTCATGGGGTAAGTTTCATGTGCCATTGGGATGACATTTTGTAAAAATGGAAACACCCCTTTAAAACCTCTTTTTTACATTATTAAAAAACAACTAAAATTATTCACACAAACATATGTTCAAATAATAGGAATATGAAATTAATAAACCCTATTTATTAAATTTATGTTATCAAGCTTATATTAACCCTAACAAGTCACTAGGTAAGTTAGTGCTATATGGACTATGGCTAAATTCTATATTGCTTTCAAGTGTTGCCTACTTGTCACCTTTCCACTCAATTTACCTTAATCATCATAGCCAAACAATCTATTAGGAGCACCACATAAAATAATAATATCAAAATACATAATAACATAAAATCATCTAATTAAGAACAATTAATTATCAAATGGGGATGACCCTTTGGTGAAATGGTGGGGCTTCTTGCCTGTAGTGCCAACAACCAAGGTTCAAACCTCGTAGGGTTGCCCTCTACCACGTCAAAAAATGAGGTTGCTTACCCTCCAAGAGGGGAGAATATGTGGTGAAATAGTGGGGCTTCGGCCTATAGAGCTAACAACCTAGATTCAAACCTCTTGGTAAATTTTTCTCCTAAATTTTATATTGTCAAACATTCTCAAAACCCCCTTACCAAATCCAAGTTGAAATCTAAAAAATGTCTCTCTGATATTGCTATGGAGAAAGAGGACATTGGGGATTCTGGGCCCTAGAATGCACAGGAACTAGTCAGGTAGCAACCCTCAAGGAATTTGACAAAAGTGAAACTGGAGGGTAAATTTGCTATTGTTAGGCGGTCTGTTCGTATTGCTGGCAAACTGACTCCTAAGTTGAAGTTGATTGATTACTCTGAAATCAATTCTGAAGCCTCTACTCAAGAGGGGGAGGACAAGTCCAAGAGTGATAATATTAAGGAGATTGTTATTGATGATTCGAGTGGTGTTGAGGAGATTATTGAGCAAGAAATACCTGCAGAGACCTTTGATGCTGAGGGTAATAAAGGGTTTGAAAATTCTGCTTCCATTGGTGACTGTATTGAAGTGGGAGCTACTACTACTCATGTGAAGGATACTAGCACTGATGATAACAATGGGAATGATATTCACTCTGTTCCCATGGAGGTTCCTGTTGACCCTGATTTTATTCAGGAGGATTGTAACAATGTTGAAGGTGGTATGGAGGAGGAAGTAAACGAGGAAGGTAATCATTTTGATGATTTGTCTCAATTGAAGGAGTGAGCAGATTTTATGGAGAAGAGGGTCTTTTCTCTTGGCAGGTTCATTACAAGCATGCTCTGTAAGCCGGCTATGGCTAATCTCTCTCTGCTATAGGAACATGAAGTCCTCACTCATGGTGTTGATGATGACAAGGCTAAGGAGTTTGAAAAAATGTCTAAATTTCTTTTTAAAGGCTAGGAAGACACCGTTTCCTAGTTTTCTTTCTTTGCTTTCTGTTAGTTGGTTTTTTACTGATAGTTTCTATTTGTTGTATATCGGTTGTATGTAACCTGTCTGTGGTGGTTCTGGCTCTTTTTGTCTTATGAGCCTTTTTTGCCCTTTTTGGGTTCTACTTTGTAAGGGTTCAGCCCCTGGTTCTGCCACCTTATATTATCAAAAACAATTAATTATCAGATGTATTCATTACAACTTAAACAATTATTATAAATAATTAATGTCCAAAATAATAATCATGAGTTACTTCCCTTATGAAAATTACATCAAGATGGGGTTAAGGCATCCAATCATCTAAAGAACTATTTAAGGTTGTCACAACATGAAGTTCGCCTCATTCTCCATTCATACTCTATATCATATTCTCCCATAACACAAATATTTGATGTGTATGATAGAAACATGTTACTATTATGAGGTTGTCGTATTGATGTGATATTTCCTTCAACCTTGTTAAGTAAAAGAAGAATTAAAATGATAGAACAATATGATATGTTTAGGAAATATTTTCTTTATGAGAAAATGGCTCATGTTGGCACATGACTCTTAGGCAATATTATATGGTTTTGAAAGTTTGATTCATCAAAGGTAAATGAATGTGAGATTCCAATTTGCAATTCTTAGTTATTTGTTGTTTTTATTCAAAATGGTGAGGGTTCTCCATCTCTTATGATCATTTCCCTATAACACCAAATAGTGTCAAAACATGTGTCCATGGACCATCACGAAAAAATACTTGAATGTATAAAATATCTTCAAACAAATGTTAAGAAAGATGACCATCACACATTCATATATTATTGGAGAGGTGGTAGTTATCGGAGAGGTGTTAGTTATATAAAATAGAAAATAAAATAAAATAAATAAATAAATCTTCAATTTGTGAATACACAACATTAAATCAAGTGACATTATATATCATGGCTTAGATTTCACATGCTCAATTTTGGGAAGAAGGAAAATTATAGAGTATGGTAAAATACTCAAAAATGAAGAACACATAAGAAATTATGAATTTATTAGGTCATTTATATAGAAACTAAA
Source organism: Cunninghamia lanceolata (assembly GCA_027924645.1). NCBI lineage: Eukaryota > Viridiplantae > Streptophyta > Pinopsida > Cupressales > Cupressaceae > Cunninghamia > Cunninghamia lanceolata. The sequence goes on along the minus strand of BSBN01001486.1, from coordinate 560,019 downwards.
AAAATGTAAGGGACTGAAACTAGATTTGCATGGAGACCACCTCTTACTCCATTCATATCTCTTCTATACCAAATTCTTCCATTACACAAATATTTGATGCAAATGATAGAAACAAGTTTATATTGTCATTGCAAGGTTGTATCATTGGAATAATATTTCCTTTGTTGAAGGATTAGCTAGGATGGAAAATTATAATAGGTGGAGTATTTTCTCATTGTGAGGACAAGGCTCATATTGATGCAAGATACTATGCTATTTGAGAAAGTTGGTAATATTCTATGGTTTTGACTATATTTAATGGTTACAAGGAAATTTCTTGTGAGCCTCTTGTTAAAATTATAGGTTTATCTCCAATAAGAATGATGTTTATTAAATACTAGACTTCATGAGGGGCCAAATATGTTGCATACTTAATGGATCTATTTGAACAATTGACCAAGTTGACAAAGACAATTTAGTGCAAATTATGAACAATGTGACTAATTATGATGGGAAATAATGATGATAAAAGAATACTATATGAGCATATTCTATAGATTTGGTTGGATTAGTAAAATTGTAAATAAATACTTAGAATATTCAGTATGGACCCTCCAACGTCTTATTAATTTACAAGAAATACAATGCTTTGTAACTTTAGTATTATATGGAAGCCTAATTTACTTCATAAAGGTTGAGAAAAATATTGTAGAGATGGCCTTTCCAAAGATGGGGAAATTTTAAGGGGTAGAACCATTGTTAGTGTAGTTTCACATGAGATCAACAATCTCTTTTTTAATCACAATGAATGGCTATGTTTACCAAAACATTTAAGGTATTATTATCATTTTCACCTTGTTCAATGAGGTGCTTATTGTTTGATAATGAGAAGTTGGGTGATGTTGAAGAGCAACTTGATCACATGGAGAGATGATATAGAAGGTTTTTCAAAACCACAGTGGCTGGTTCATCTCTCAAGTAAACTATAAGCATAATTTTTTACTTAAAATGGAAAAGTAGAAACATGTTATTGATTGAAGGATATCTTTTCCACCAAATTCACCTAAGGCTCACACCTAGCCTCATATTTTGTTTTAGTAATTTTGACAATGAAAACGATCCCACAATACTATGTCCCACTTTTTGGCCAAAGCAGGACATTGAAATCAACATTTTTAACCAAATTTTCACTTTCTAACACCTATAGAAACTAAACCATTAAGAATTTGAAGACGATATGAACTAGTGATTTTTGAGATTTTGTGTGTAGATTCTAAATGTATTTTTAAAAAAATTTAAGAAATAATTTGTGATTTTTTTAACGTAACTTTTATTAACTTATTTTTGCTAGTTAACAATATTTTTAAAAAGTGACATTTATACCATACATCATAACCTTTCATAGAAAAGATCAAATTATAAAATTTTAAACATAGATTTGTAACACCAATATCTAGTGTGCAGATATTTTTTCATAATTTTTTGTTGCATATATTTTTTTATTAATTTTTGAAGTGAGATTTATTATAATTCAGACATAGGTTCAGACCATACAACATAACTTTTTTTGTATGTATCCAAATTAAATTATTATTTTTTGTTGAAACAAGGACATCAATACCTAGTGTACAAATATTTTTTAGAATTTTTTTCTCTATTTTTTAAATTTTTTTATGTGTGTGGAATAGAGACCTTGATGTTTAGTGAAAAACCTATGTTCATTAGAAAATAGAAAATAAATATAATAATCAAATAAATATATTCAAAATCATATGTTTTGTAAAGCCTATACTAAGGACTACATGCTTAAAAAATATAATCTCTAAATGACTTCATTTGATCCCCCAAAAGGTGAAGCAAAATTGGTTTTTTGTCAGCATTTTGGTAGGTTCGGAGGAGACTCCATTGAGGTTTTGATTTAAGACTAGGGGAGTTCTTTCCAAGGGGGATTTGATCTAAAGGGGTTTTATCTAAGCCCCTTAAATTAAACCCATTTAAGTGGAATTTCTCAAGGCTTAAACCATTAATTTTTGTAAAAAATATGTGATTTCAGACAAAAATTAGGATGTCCCAAGTTTGGGACTCAGTATTGTGGGATGTTTTCAACTAATCACACTTCACCCCCTTTAATTAAAGTTCAAACTTAGCTCTATCTTAAGTTAAAATTTTAATTTTTTATTAGTTGATAGTTTAACTTGATATAATCATCATAGTGACATGTTATATGAAATATTTCTTTTTATAAATGACATATTTACTTTATATGTGAAACAACAAAGTTAAGTACCTAGGATTCCACCCATTTTTTGAACCTTTAGAAAAGGAGAGAATCTAGTTCATGCTCATTCTAAAATTTTTATCTAATCTTGAGCATAAATTGAATAACATTAGTGTCATCTAGGGCATGGGATTATGGGGGATTATACAATGATGAAGATGATGAATTTCCACTTAAAGGCATTTAACGATGATATAAATAACCTCTCTAGTAGAGTTGTGCACCACTCAATAAGAGGGACGAGGCAACAAAATTGCTAGATAAAGTGAAAGTGAATCATAATGATCTAAAAATTAACAAACAAAATACTATGGTGATCTTTAGACCATAAAGATACATTTCAATTTTATATATAGTAGCATTTACATTGAATTTAGACTCCTTTATATAGTGACATTGTGGTATATCTATAGATTATTTTATTTGAATTTATTTTGACTCACTTAACATATGTTTTTATCCTTTAATCTTTATTATTTATAAAGTATAATCAAACCTTGTAGTTGTAATGCAGAATTTGTAATTTTCCTTCATTTAAAGATTCATTTATTCCTTATACATGTAAAATTGTATATAATGATATATGTGATAAGGAAATGAATGATGTTAGGACGTCTATGTTTGTGTCTATGAAGAATATAAAAAATAATAAATTACTTTGTAATAATAAATATGTGTTTGTTTTATATAAATTATATAGGTATATATTTTTGTAGAAAGCGTCCTCAACAGTCTTTCTCACCACATTATCATTTCTCCATCACATCTCATTTGTTATTTGGCAACATAAAATCATTGTAAGTGTCTCCTTTAACTTTTATATAATTTAGTGGGTGAGTTCATGGTCCAGACTAAACTTAAGTAACTTCCCATGAAAAATTGAATGAGTTATCTACAAAATATAAAAAAGGGATAGTAATAAAAGTTGTAGGAAATTGAATGTAGTTTATAGACTATTAATTATACTTGAAATATTTCAAATTAGTTTGGTGAAAATTGGATATTTCACAAAAACACCACTCTTTTTTTGGGAAAAATTGAGTCATTTCGATCAATCTAATTATGAGTAAATAATAATAATTTTTAATCAAAATTTGAATGTAAGTAAACAACAATTAAGTAGATGTGAAGAATATGTTTTTGAATATTTTATAAGAAAATATTTATTTATGAACTTTTAATGTGACTTTTAAAAACATTAAAAATAAGTTTCTAGCCAACCAAACTTGGTCAAAAATATGTTTTTTTTAAACTTGTATCCAATGAAGCCTAGGGTGTGATATGTATTTTAAATTTGAAAAAGGATACATGGTTTGAAAGTTATGGAGGTTTCTCAATATGTATATATTTTAAGAATTTAAGCATGGTCTACTTAAAAAATAAATAAAAATTACATATTAAAATTGTAATGAGGAATATATTATATTTTTAAAATCTTGAGAGTTTCCTATATTGTTAGGAAAGGTGTCTCAATCTTGGATCCTAATTTTAAGAATACAAAAAGATAATTTTTGGGCTCTACAAGTCAATTTTGGCCCCTAAAAATGTTGAAACCCACCTTAACCAAAGCAAGATGGTTAAAATGACATGGAGCTCTTTGAGACCTTCACTTTTAACAAAAATAGGCTTAATCATATTTTTGGATCAAAATTTATGACCTACAGAAGTTAGGTCCCCCACATCAAAAATGTAAGAGCATCTATGACACATAAGAGAGTTGTAAGAGGGTGTTACACTTGCTAACTGTTGTCACGTGAAATTGCACCCTACTTGGAGGCTATCCAAGCATTCCAATGACACAATGTAACTGATCTCAAGGTGTGGGACCTTGCAAATGAGATTAGACCTCCAGAGAAGGCTGATTCCTCTTTCTGAGCTTAAGGGTCAAAGAATTAAGCTAAACCTATGCTAATGATCACCAGGGAAAAGGGATAAAAAGATTGCAGAAAGGAAAATGGTGATACACCAAGATTTAGGGTGTTTAGATGCAACTGACATAACACAGTAATGATCTCAAAGTTGAAGGGGCTTCACATGGGCTTCACACAGACTCATGTAGGTTCAAACAAAGGTTAAGGTAGAGAGATGAAAGTATGAAAGGGATCATTTTATCCATAATACACAACTTACATCTATAAAATAAACACAATACAAGAACAATGAGAGAGGAAAAATTCAATTTATATTGATCATAGAGGCTAAATAGCCATTACAAAAGAAGAAGAATTCATTACAGGCATGAAATAGACACAAAATGATAGAATCTCCTTCATTGTTGAATTGGTATAGAGACATGAGAAGCCCAACAAAAGAGCACAATCCATCAAATTTGCCCAGTTTTGGAGAAAACCACAAGGTCTAAGCCTACAAAGAGCTCTCTGCCTTTGAAAGTGACCTAGTATAGCCAACCAACCACAAATACATCTTTTACATATGCATATATAGCTTTTACAAATCACTATGCAACTACAGGAACTAAATTATGGGCATTAAAAATTGGTCAATCGATTCAGTCCAATTGGCCATGCTGCCTTTAATTTGGGCCCTGAAGCTTGTCAAGAAACTTGCAGAAAAGGGACAACGGCCATGCTTTGGTACTAAAATTTGTCCTTGGAAGGACCTGCAAAGGGATGGTCCATTAGAACACTTTATCTAATCCATTTATTTCAGGTACTTGCGTATTGAAGCCTTCCACTATTCCAGCTACCACCTCACATCTTTGGGAGCTCAGGAAATTGTGATTTTAAATCTTTTACAACACTTTAAAAGTATTGATCTTTTAATTTTACTTTGGCACCTTTGATTTCTCTTACCTATTTTTGTTTGATTTTTCCCTTTCTGGCCTTATCGGCAAAAGATTGATTCTTAGAACTCTACTCTCCCTTTGCTTTTTGGGCTTCTTGGTCTTCCCTTTTTCCTTATCAGCAAAATCCCTATTTTCAAACTTGGCCTCCTTCATTTTTTGCCTTGTCGACAAAATCTACATTTTCAGAACTGGGCTTTCTTTAGCATTTCTCCCATTTTTCCTTATCGACAAACTTTCACTTTTGCGAACCTTTCTATGCCTTAGCCAATTCTTCTCCTTTTTTGCCTTATCAACAAACCTTCACTTTCATAAACTTGACTTGCATTTGTTTTCACCTTATTGGGAAAAACTTCCTTTTGTAAACTATCTGCCTTTAGCTCATTTTTGCCTTATTAGCAAATTTTACATTTCACAAACCAAGCTTTGCCTTTGATTTTTCTTTATCTTCTTTTCTGAGCCCCTATGTTGCCTTATCAACGATTTTTTAAAATTATGAACTTGTTCGCAAGTTCTCCCTTTCATCAATTTCTTGACTAGTCGGCCCTTTATCACCTTTTTCGCCTTATCAGTGAATTTTGCCTTTTCAGAACCACTAAGCTAGCCCCTTTTCCCTTAGTTGGCAAATTTGTCATTTTACAAACTGCCTGTGCCTTAGCCAATTTCTGCCTTGTTGGCAAACCTTTCACTTGGTGAACCATCTTCCTTTGGCGCTTGGCTCTTTTCTCCTTTGGAATCCCTTTATCACCTTATCGGTGAACCTAAGAAAACTTGAACTAGTTTATGAGTTCAAATTTCCACCGATTTGCTAACAAAGCCATTGTATTCCTCCTTTCCTTAGCCGTTTGCCTGCCTCTCCTTTACTTAGTCAGGAAACCAGTGAATCGGTGAATTGTCAAACCAAAGGTTTGCCAAACCAAAATTTTACCGACAAGGCAAAATGGAAGGCAAAAAACTTATATTTTTTGGGGGTTTTTTCTCGGTCTTTCCTAAGGGGAAGATAACTTCTTCCATTTCAATTGTCTTAGATCAGATATTTTTGATGGAAGAAGGGATTTTTTGGGATATTTTGGTCTTGGGCAAAATATGACAACATTTTTGTGACTATGCAGGGGTGTTTGCCTACTAACACAGGGATCTAGTTTCCTTATATAATCCATTGGGCGCAGGGTCAAAAGGAATTATAGCAACATGACCAAACATAACTGAAACTGCCTCCAACAAACACAAAAAACACAAGGCAAACAATCTCCTAACGAAAATGTTGCTTGTGCAAGAGCACTTATTGAAGAGAAACTACATAAAACAAGCCTACTCTAAACCTAAACTATCAACTAGAAAACTAACTTAAACAAAGCCATTAACTAGTTTTCCAAAATAACTACCCCTTCTCAACAATTTGCAATGCTCCAAATGCTTGTGGGCAATTAACGGGAGGTGGGGAAGGGGTGGGCATACAACAAATTGACAAAACACTTCTCCAAGAATGAGAACAAACTCACTTACCCACTTGAACTAATTATTGATACAGCTACCTAGAAGTGGATAAATGGGTTGATCCCACTTATTTGGATGCTCGACTTCATACTTTGACATAAGCATGATAGGTGGTGACTCCTTCCCATATGTTTCCAGCTAGGCTAGATGCCTAATAGGACATCCCCTTGAAATGACATGCAAATCAATAGAGTTGATCTCATGCCCCTACTTTATTTCTTTCTTCTCCTACTAGTTTGAATGCTCTGGCCCTTGAATATTGATTGGAGGAATGATTGCCTCCTCAATCTGCTCAAACTATTTAGGATTTACCTCATCTAAAGGCACTAATTTATTTCCAAGTTAGAGAAAAAACATCAAGCTCATCCTAGAAATGAGCCTCCTCCTAGTCCTCTGCACCCTTCAGTATAGGGCTGCCCATAGACTCTTCTCCATGAGCTAGAATTTCACTGTCACGCTGGGCCCCAACCTGCAACAACTTTCCATCATTTTCACTACCCCTATGCTACTGCAAAACTATGCTTAATGTTGGCATCTCCATGCCTTCTTCATCTTCAATATAACTAGGCAGTTCATGCAATAGGGCAACATCATCCACTTGCCAATTTGAAAACACACATTCAACCTACACTTGCCTTTGTCCCACCATAACCTGCTAACTAGATCCAATCTATTGCCTTGGAACTATTGATGGATTTTGTACCATTGAAACTTGGTTAAATTATTCATTTCAGCATGTGCTTTGGATATGGGAATGGTTGCATGGATGGTGCCACTCACAGCCTTGAGTCAGGTTTTCTGATTTGGAACAAGCACGCCTGATGTACTTGTAGCCGCTAAGTTTTTGGAATTCAAAGGCCTAATATGGCTCGACTGATTTTGTCCTTGACTGTTCTCCTAACAAGGTTGCCAGTTAGGCTAATAGGGTTGATTGGGAGCTTGGTATGGCACATTAGCTATAGGAATTTGTTCCATAATTTGCTGAATGACTGGGGCTTCTAGAAATAAAGGCAGTGGAGGCCTAGGGGCAATCTTTTTAGCTAGAATCAAACAATTTTCTACCCTAATAGGTACCTCATAGGCATCAGGTAACGCATCCCCTGAACCTAGAGACTGGATCATGACAGTGATATCACTGTTCTCAGATTTAAAATAATACAAGAAGGTAGCATTAAGGGAAGGCCTCACCAATGGTAGAATTCTATACCAAATCTTTTGAAATGTAAAATTAAAATCCACCATGAATTCATAAGGAGCCCTTTTAATAGTGACCAACTACTCTATCAGGGATAAATGATCACTGTTATCTTCGAAACACTGACAGAGCGTTGTTCCCAAATTGTCCCATTCATGAATTGAATTTGCAGGTAACCCCTTGTACCACTGGAGAGATTTTCCTTTCAAGGAAGAAACAAGGAGCCTTACCATGACATTGTCTTGGGTAACATTGTGAATGGAACATACATTGGCAATGTCTTGGATGTGCTCAATGGGTGTGGAGTTTTCACCAGTGAAAAAGGGAATAACCCTCAGAGCTGGAACGGGGATTTCATCATATTGTGTAAGGTCAAGAGGGCTTCCACCATTAAAGGCCACAAAGGGTTTGTTTCTTGGTAGGGCCATGACAGTGGTGTGAATTTTATGTTAGGTGTATGGAAGCCTATTCTTGATGGAGGGAAAAGGCCATGACTTCCATAATAGCTTGACATACTAGAGAATTGAAAAGAAGAGATGCATTAAAATATTCTTTGAAAACAAGGATAACATGTCAACTTTTGGAGACTGGAAACATACCAGAAGAGAGTCGCTAGGTGATTTGGGATGCTTCTAAAACCTGGAAAGACCAGAAGTATCACCGAACTTCAATCTTTGATGAATCTTTAAGCACTTGGGCTACTTCACGAGAGGATTTGTTCAGCAGAGTCACCATGGTGTTGAAGAAGACTACCCTGAATGGAAAAATGCACTGAAGAACACACCAAATTCTTCAATGGATGATGAATTTCATCGAATTGGTCCCACTGGGCATGCCAAAAATTGTTGTCAAATGAAATTGCACCCTGCTTGGAGGGTGTCTAAGCATTCCAATGACACAATGGGACTGATCTCAAGGTGTGGGACCTTACAGATGAGATGACACCTCCATAGAAGGTTGATTCCTCTTTCTGAGCTTAAGGCTCAAAGAATTAAGCTAAACCTATGCTAATGATCACTAGGGAAAAGGGATAGAAAGAATGCAAAAAGGAAAATGGTGATACACCAAGATTTAGGGTATTCAGATGCAACTAACATAACATAGTAATGATCTCAATGCTAAAGGGGATTCACACAGACTCATGCAGGTTCAAATAGAGGTTAAGGTAGAGAGATGAAAGTATGAAAGGATCATTTTATCCACAATACACAGCTTACATCCATCAAATAAACAAAGTGTAAGAACAATGAGAGAGGAAAAAATCAACTTATATTGATCATAGAGGCTAAATAGCCATTACAAAAGAAGAAGAATTCATTATAGGCATGAAATAGACACAAAATGACCTACTCTCCTTGATTGTTGAACTGTTATAGAGACGTGAGAGGCCCAACTAAAGAACACAGTCTATCAAATCCACCCAGTTCTAGAGAAGATCATAAGGTCTGAGCCTGCAAAGAACTCTTTGCGTCTAAGAGTGACCCATTGCAGCCAACCAACCATAGATACATCTTTTACATAAGCATATATAACTTTTACAAATCACTGTGCAACTATAGGCACTGAATTCTGGGTGTTGAAAATTGGTCAATCAATTCAGCCCAGTCACCCATGCTACCTTTAATTTGGGCCTAGAAGCCTATCAGGAAACTTGTAAAAAAGGGATGATGGCCATGCTCTGGCGTTGAAATTTGTCCTTGGAAGGACCTGCAAAGGGACAGGCCATTGAAACACTTCATCTGATCCATTTATTTTAGGTACGTGTGTATTGAAGCCTTCCACTATTCCAGCTACTGCCTCACATCTTTGGGAGCTTAGAAAATCATGATTTTAAAGCTTTTACAAAACTTTAAAAGATTTGATCTTTTAATTTTACTTTGGCACCCTTTGATTTCTCTTGCGTATTTTTGCTTGATTTTCCCCAAGTTTTTGGCCTTATTGGTAAAAGATCAATTCTCAGAACTCTACTCTCCCTTTGCTTTTCAGGCCTCTTGGTCTTCCCTTTTTCCTTATCGACAAAATCCTTGTTTTCAAACTTGGCCTCCATTTTTTGCCTTGTCAACAAAATCTACATTTTTAGAACTGGGCTTTCTTTAGCATTTCTCCCATTTTGCCTTATCGACACTTTCTCTTTTGCGAACCTTTCCATGCCTTAGCTAATTCTTCTCATTTTTTGCCTTATCGACAAACCTTCACTTTCGCAAACTTGACTTGCATTTTTTTTTGCCTTATCAACAAAAACCTCCTTTTGTGAACTATCTCCCTTTGGCTCATTTTTGCCTTATCAGTAAATTTTGTATTTCACGAACCAAGCTTTGTCTTTGATTTTTCATTATCTTCTTTTTTGAGCCCCTATGTCACCTTATCGGTGATTTTTTTAAATCATGAACTTGTTCGTAAGTTCTCCCTTTCACCGATTTCCCAACTAGCCGGCTCTTTATCACCTTTTTCACCTTATCGATGAATTTTGCCTTTTCAGAACCATTGAGCTGACCCCTTTTCCCTTAGTTGGCGAATTTACCATTTTATGAATTGCCTGTGCCTTAGCCAATATTTGCCTTTTTGGAAAACCTTCCACTTGGTGAACCATCTTCCTTTGGCACTTGGTTCTTTCCTCCTTTGGACTCCCTATATCGCCTTATCGACGAACCTAAGAAAACTCAAACTAGTGGGTGTTGCCACAATAATGGGTTACACTTTTTGGGACATCCTGATTTTTGCTGAAATCACATATTTTTAGAAAATATAATGATTTAAGCCTTGAAATGTTCCATTTAAAGGATTTTAATTGAAGAGGGTTTGATCAAACCCCCTTAGATTCAAACCCCCTTGGATAGAACCCCACTAGTTTTTAACCATACCTATAATGGAGTCTCCTCTACACCTATCAAAATGCAGATAAAAAACCACTTTTGATTTACCTTTTGGGGGATCAAATGAATTCATTTAAAATTTATGTTTTGTAAGTATGTAGTCCTTATTATAAGCTTCCCAAAAAGTATAATTTTAAATATATTTAATTTGATTCTTATATTTATTTTTTATTTCTTGTGAATGTAGGTTTTTCACCGAACATCAAGTTCTCTATTCTACACATGGAAAATTAGTAAATTAGTGAAAAAAAATTCTGAAAATATGAATGTCCTAGGTATTAATGTCCTTGTTTCAACAAAAAAAGAAAAATTAAATTTTGATACATACAGAAAAAGTTATGTTTTCTAGAATACGCCTATGTCTAAATTATAATTGGTTTGACTTCAAAACTTAATTAAAAAAATATATATTCAACAAAACATTATGAAACCAATTGTGTGCCCTATATATCAGTGTTACCAATCTAAATTCAAAAGAATCAGAATTTTATCCTTTGTAAAAAAAAAGTTATGTGCAAAGGAATACACATCACTTTTAAAAAATGTTGTTTACTATTAAAAACTAGTTATCAAAGGAGACGCAAAAAATTTTATAATTTAACTCCAAATTTTTTTAAGAAAATATACTTAGAATCTACAAACAAAATCTCACAAATCACTAGTTCGCATCATCTTCAAATTCCTAATGGTTTAGCGGCTATACATGTCAGAAAGTGAAGATTTAGTTTAAAATATTGATTTCAATGTCAAGTTTGGCCAAAAAGTGTAACCCATTATTGTGGGATGACCCTAGTTTATGAGTTCAAATTTCCACCGATTTACTGACGGATCCTTTGCATTCCTCCTTTCCTTAGCCACTTGCTCGCCTCTCCTTTACTTAGTCAGCGAACCGGCGAATCAAAAAACCGCTGAACTGCCGAACCAAAGGTTCACCAAACTGAAATTTTGCCGACAAGGCAAAAAACTTAGAATTTTTTGGGGATTTTTATGGGTCTTTCCTAAGGTGAAAACTTCTTCCATTTTAAGTGTCTCAGATCAAATATTTTTGATGGAAGAAGGGATTTTTTGGGCTTGGGAAAAATATGAAAACACTAACCAACTTATGATATATGTTATGACACATCATAAGGAACATTTTAATGAAGATAATGGAGCCAAAATGAACCTCCAAAGGTGATGAATGGACTATGATGAGCTTATGATTGGTCTAAAGAATATGTTATTTTTAGCCTATGGACTCGACTTGAGATTTGGGCATTGGATTTTGACTAAGGATTTGGGCACCACATTTTGGGTGGTTTTATTTCATGGTTTCCTAATTACCATCTCATGGTTTCATTTATTACTTCTTCTATTTATTGGGTGCTAGAGATGGAGGTTTCAGATTGAGTTTTGTAGGTATCGTTATACTACTAGAATTGTTCTAGATCTCTTGTAGGTGATACTACTATAAAGGTTGAGACCCTACAAGTGTATTATAACTATTGACAATTGAAAATTACATTGAGTTGATTTGGAGTATGGTTTTTCTCCTAAAAGGCTTTTCCCCATGTAAATCATTACGTTATGGTATATTGATTTTGTGTTTATTTCCTTGTAAGCATATGATCATTTTTCGCACATACCTCCTATCATAGATTAGTGTAGGAGGCATATTCTACACCTATACTTCATTTCATCTATAAATCCTTTTCATTTTATTAAATTTGGTTAAAAAGTATGTCATATTCAAAGGCAAAGTTGAGGAAACTCTATGAAGAACTCTTAGCCCATGATTTGCATGGCAATTGTAGGTTTGGGACTCCCAAGTATAATTCCAAAGAAATCTTGAGGCATTCTTCAAGGTGAAAATATTTGAATAAGAAAAAAAATATTTTCAAAGTAGATATCTATTTTTAACAAAAGTAGACATCCCTTTCCAAAATGGATATCCATTTCTAAAAGACAAAGATTTGTTTCTTAAAAATGAATATCCATTTTCGTTTGCATTTCTAAACCCAATTTGAATTGGAAATCTGAACCTAACAAAAATTTCATAATTTTGGCTATCTCTAAGACACATTTTTCCCCATTTCCACTATTTAACCCATCATGATCTTGCACTCACCCTAGTATTAGCTTATTCTTTTCAAAAGGATATCTCTTCCATTAAATTCTCTTGGCACTTGTGTCCAAACTTGGATGTTGGAGTGTACTACTCTCAAAGAGTTAGATGTGGCATTTTCACCAAAGTTAAATATATTATCACGTGTCTTGGGATTTGAACACAACTTTTTTATGTAAGACTCGATACTTGTAGCACCTTGAGCTCACCCCTTATGACTCATAAATTAATTTTAGTTCATATATATTTCTTGAATTTATTGAGTGATAATGTTAAAGAAGCTATCATATGAATGAAAGGAGAAACCATAAAAACTATAAAACCATAGGAAACTTCTTACCTCAAATATATTGTATGTCATCTACCTTTTCTAACCTTTTATCTCCTTTCTTTCCATACATTGTAACCCCCATATTTTATTAAAATTCCCAAGAATTCCAATTGTTCTTCAAAGAAATTATAGGTTTCCATTAAATTCTCTTTTGAAGCATAAATGGTGTCTTTTACCACTAAGGAACTTTACCTTTTACAAAAGAATATAAATCCAATGATAAACATTTAGAAAAAAACATATATAATGAGCACAACTAGAAATAAATTTGAATTTTTATATGATTACATTTTAACAAACCATTATTGCTTTTAATGTGATTATCTATTAATTTGTTATCTATGATGAGAAGCTAGCCAAAAATTGGCCATGAGAGATAATTCCTTTTTTATTCTATTAATCAAATTGAATTTTCATTTTTAGGGATTTGAGATTCAATAAATTGACTGGATCGATTCCAAAGACATTAGAAAATAAAGGAGATGAGATTATAAAGATAGAATATTTGTAAGTATAAAGTATTATCAAATTTTGAGATCTATTATTTTTTTGTCATAAATCAGAAAGTGTTTGGAAAAATATATCTTGTTATTTATTTTAACATACATACAAGTAGATCATAATATGCATTACCTAGTTGGTCAAAGAACGAATATAATTGGGATTCAACAATTTTATTAGATCCATTCCGAATACTTTACTAAATATAGAAATGTAAATTTCTAGAATATTGTAGATAACAATAAAGTATTACCAAATGGTGATGGATTATTTTTCTATGGCATATGCTAGAAAGTTCTATTTTCAAAAATCTTTTATTTATTTCAGAAAAGGTACAAGTGAAATCACAATAGGCATTTCCTACTTGACTAAATAACTAATATAATATTTCCTTAGAATTATTTATAAAGGAGAAACTAGTAATCTCTAATCATGCAAGACCAAGATTCATAGTAAGATGAATTCTCCTTTCTAATTATGTTTGTTTATCAAGTCTTTGATTCATTGGCCATAACCATGAAGTTTATGAGATTGTATATGTATCTTTCCTTGCACTTACTTTATATTATATATACCTTGTTATATTTTGTGATAAACAAAGAATAACTGAGACCTAATTCCTATGAATTAGCCACAAAGAATAAATATAGAATGATTCTATTCCATTCATTCAAGAATTTAAAGAATAATGTACATATATATGTGCATCTTGGATTGAGGAGTCCAAATGGCATATATCCTAGAGATCATGAGTTAAATTCAATTAGGACATGAGTTAAATTAGTCAAGTGAGGTAGAGGTGGCCTTTGATTAGACAAAGGTGGTACCTAATTGCCATCAATCAAGAATTGATGAGGTAGTGGTGGAACTTAAGTATTTCAAATAAAGGATGACACATGTCATTATTAGCTACCTATATGAGAAATATATTATCCTAAGTAAACTTAAAAAAACATGTGCAAATAAAATATTACACCAAGACATAAACAAGGTGTAATATAATACCACACCAACACTCCCTTGAGTGTAACTTAGGGAGAATTGCAAATGGATCCCAATAATGAGGTCATGTTAGGTACCCATGTAGAGACAGAGGATTAGGTATCCCCCCAATGTGTAGCCTCCTACATTGAAAATGGATGGATGATATTGAATACTAAATAAGATCCACTTTCATTGAACAACATTTCTTCCCTTAGGATGAGATAGGCCCATTGGTGCATGTTTAAGGCCTTCCCATTTCATGAAAGGATGTGAAGGAAGAAAAAAATATTACAAACTCTAGAAAATGTTTTTCAATCCAAGTTTAGTAGCATAAAATATGAAATGAAGATTGAATAATCAAGTCCAAGTTTGAAAAGTACACTCAATACCAACAACGAGTACTTTTCAATTTTATAGTCCTTCAACTATGTTGTTAAGTACATAAAATATGAGATGAATCCCCAAATATTGTTAAAATTACATGGATTAAGATTGATTAGGTAATTATCCAATTTATGAACACTAAGTTGATCTATTTATCCAAGCAAATTTTGTAGTGTATCCCATATATCCTCAAGAGTATCTAATGCTTCAACATGAAAAAGTAAATCAAGAGATACTACAATACATAGGAAATCATAAGATTTATCACATTCGTTAAGCCACTTAATATTATTTTCCTACCCCTTAGGTTTAGTTTTAGTATGGGAATATATATCTATATACTTTTCCTTAGCCCTTAGCAACATTGTTACCTTTTTCCATGCAAAATAGCTATAGGGTGTTAAGATTTCTATAATTTGTTTCTTAATGGTTCTAAAATGAAAAGGGAGAACATAGTATTCAACCAACCACACAAATATAATCCCCCATTACCCCTAGGTAATTACAAGATCGACACTTTATACAATGTATTTAAATAGTAGCTATTTATAGTCTCAACATTTTTATAGTTATATGGAATGCTGTTCAGAAAATTAGAGGGATTCTTAAAGGGCGATTGAGATGGAGAATTGGAAATGGATATAGGGTGAACTTCTGGGAAGATATATGGAAAGATAATATCCCTTTATATGATCATCCTCATTTTTCTATGCTTAAAAATACTTTATTGATATCTCTTGGTCATTCTTTGCATGACTTTGCCTCTTTTGATGGCCAAACCCCTCATTGGAAGAAGTTTAATGAACTTATAATTCAAATGAATGGATTGGAAGATCTTATGGCTCAACTTTAGACTTTCTTGGGAAATTGCAATTTCTTCAGGGCTTCAAGGGAGGATGAGCTTATTTCGTCTCTCAATTCTATTGGGGCTTTCTCTGTTGCTTCTACCTACAATTTGATAACAAATACAACTATGGATAGTTTTGATTGGAATCTTGTGTGGAATCATCGGATTCTTCCCAAAGTCAACTTCTTTTGGTGGGTGTCCAACCACAATAAGATCCCAACTCTTGATAATCTCAGGAAAAGAGGCTTCCAACTACCAAATAGATGCCAATTATGTTGTACAAATGAAGAGTCAGTTAATCACTTTTTGTTTCATTGTACTTTTTCTAGAGATATTTGGAAGATGACCTTTCTTAAATTTGAAATCTAATGGGTTATGCCTGCTAGTTTGGAGCATTTTTTTCTAGCATGGATGAAGTTCCCCCTTTATAATCATCCTGTCATAAAGGAAGTTTGGGCTCAAGCTCCTCTATACACATTGTGTGGGGGATTTGGAAGGAAAGTAATAATAGAATCTTTAGGGATTCTCCCTCTAGTGCATAACAAGTGTTCTGGTCTATAGGTTGTGCTATTCAAGAAAACATCAATGTGGCTAAGATTATGAAATCCAAATTTTCACCTACAAGCCATGAGGTGAGAATTTGTAAAACTTGGGGAATTTCTCATAACCTTAACAATATTGATTGACATAAAGAATATATTAGAAAACATACAAGGTGGAGGAGCCCATCATTAGGTTGGGTCAAATTAAAATTTGATAATTTCTCTAAAGGGAACCCTGGCCCATCAGATGTGGGAGGAGTTCTAAGAGATGATAAGGGAGGTCTTATTGAAGCCTATGCTAAAGGGATTGATCATACAATGAATAGTAAAGAAACAATTTGTGCTTTTTGGTGGGGCATCAAAAGAACTTAGTATTTTAATTTTTAGAATATTGAAATTGAAGGGGATTCTAAGGTTATAATTGACCTTGCTAAGAATTCCTCCCCCCTCCTTGGAAAAAAAAAATTATTAGAGATAGTCTAAATGAGTTTATTTCTATATAGACATTCACCATATCTATAGAGAGGGCAGTAGGGTAGACGACTCTATTGCTAATTAGGGACTCCAATTCAATGATTGGTGGTACTGTTTAAATATTCACAACCTTCCTTTAGTGGTGGGAACTATTATTAATGATGAGAGTGCTTAGAATTTTTAATCATCCTATCTATATGATTGATCTTTTTTCGATCATGTTGAGTTCTATGCAGACTTTTAGTGATGGATTCATTATTCTTGAGAGAGAAGGGACTAGTAAGACTATGGTTAATTATTACATTCCTCAGATATTAGATCATCCTCCTCATTTACATGACTTCTAATTATGATATCTATATGAATGAAGGTGGTAATGAGATGCATGTATTAAATTCCCACACTTCTATCTCCATTGTTCACGTGAGAGGTGTAAGTTTATTCACATTTTCTATATTTGCTTAGGTTTTGAATCTACTGTTAAGAAAATGGGGGGCCACTTTTTCATGTTGAACCGGTGAATCATTCTTCCCTAAAAAAGAATGTATATTTGTGGGATATCTTTCAAAAGGGGGGATTTCTTTGTATATGTAGGCTATGCATGGCCATCATCCTGCTCTAACGGCTTAATTTGTAAATTCTTGGAAGAAGCGGGTTGTTACAGTTGGTGGGATTAATTTCATGATCACTGAAGAGCTTATAGCCAAAGCTACTGGCTTGAGTACTACTTGTATGAAAGTTTAGAGGATTGGGAAAGGGGATTATAGTTAGTTCATCCACAATTTTTTTGAAGATGGTGAGACCCTACAAACCTTTCAAAATGGTTACAACAGATTGGAGCTTCCTCCTCCCTAGGCTATGGTGAGCTATTACCTGATGAAATACTTCACATTGGAGGGAAGGTATGCTATGGTCCATGGCTATCATTTTCCTCTTCTTGATAATCTCCGCCATGGTAATATTATCAGTTTTCCATTTTTTTTCTCTCTTCTTTGGAAAATTGTATCAAAGATGGGGCCAGTCCTCCCTTACACCAAGGATTAATGAATGTTATGTATAAGTATAGCCTCCTCATGAATCCTATTGGGTCTCCTCCTATTGTTGTGCCTATTGAGAGTAGTAACCCTGTTTTGAACCCTTTTGATGAAAATGTTGATGGGAAGGGTTAAAAGGGTCCTGCTATCAAGAATATCATTTCTCTAAAATCCAAGCTTAAGGGATCTTCTAATGGAAAGAGAAAAGTTTCCTTTGCTAATGGTAATAGGGAAATTCATGTTGGGAAGTTTAAAAAGAGAGGAAGAGAGGTAAGAGATTGGTTGGTTTGGCTAAGGATAACCCTATGCCCTCTACTCCCATTGCTATTACTAAGTCTATTGTTTCTCATAAGGAAGTGATAGATTCTCTTGAGAACATTGTTCTATCTTTGAAAAAGAAGGGTGACAATAATACCCTCTCTATCAAGGATTCCCATGATAGGGGCAAAATCAAATCCTTTGTTGCTAAGGTTAATATAGATGTGAGTTTTGTTGAGTTTATCCCTAAGGAAACTATGGGGGATGTGTACTCTCATATTTTTGGATGCTCTGCCCATATTACTAAAATTTGATCTACTAAGCCTACTAAACTGAAGAATAAAAACAAAGATATTTATGTTGAGGTGGTATACTCTGACTCCCTATTTGAGGACCATGATCAATTTATGATTGAAGAAGAGGTGCAAGATGAGGAGTTTGAGGAAGAGGAGAAAATGGGGATGTCAATGAAGAATCAACATATGGAGGAGGAGGATGTGGATGAATATGTGGAAGTTGAGGAGGATTTGAACCATAATGATGATGAGGATGAAGCTAGTTTACAAGAGGAAGATTATGAGGATTTTGCTACTGATGTGGGAATTTTTAAAGCTAGCCTTAATGAAAAGGATGGCAAGGGTTACTCTAAAATCATGGTTATGGACTTGGAAAAGAGAGTTGGTATGCTGGAGGATATGCTCATCAAGAAGACAGGCTGCTCTACTTGTCAAGAAAGTTGGGGTTGTTGGAACAAGGTGGATAAATGAGAGGGGGGGTGAATCAGTTATCTTTAATAATTTATTTTTCTCATCTTCTTTAACAATTAGTGCAGTATCAAAACATTTAAGCATACATGAACATGAGAGCAAAAAGGAATCAACACACATAACACAAGGATTTTTACATGGAAAATGCTATTAAGGGAAAAACCACGGGGTGACTAACCCAAGATTGTATTCTCTGTTAAAAGAATAGAAGTACAAAATGGCACTTGCCAATTAGGGCTCACTGCCTGAGCACACTACTCATAAGAGGCTCACTGCCTACAAGAGACTCACTATCTACAAGGTATATAGAAAGTAACCAGGTGTTTGAACTGATCAAAGGCATCCACATATGCTGAAGTTCAGTTCTAGTTAGGCTTAATATACTGATCTGCTGCACTTCATTCTTCCTCTGCTTAGTGCTGCTATTCTGTTACATACCAGATTTGTATAGTTTCTTCCACACTACTCTCTACTTTTCTTCACACACACTATTACACAACCCACTACCTCACATCAAAATCCATCTGGTATATATATCCGCACAAAAGATTTCAACATCTTTCTAGTTGGCATCCAGAATTCTCAAGATTTTCCCAAACTTTGGTATGTCGGCTAAATCCATGCTTACTAAGTGATGCGTATCAAAAAGATAATTATAGGAGTCATGAATCATGTCTGCCAACCATGAATGATTCCTCAAGAAACTTGATCACCATCAATTTCTTATCCAGATTAAGGTTTGATGCGCTGTCGGTCAGTTCTTCCTCAGTCTACTCTACCAGACAGGAACCCAACACTTAGGTGCTCATATCTTTCCACTCTTTCATCACTGGAGGCTCAATCTCTGGAATGTAGTAATCATGGTACTCCTCTTGACTTCCCCAAGTCCATACTTTGCTAAGATACTTCCTCTGAGAGATCCAAACTTGACTGTCGGATCTTGCGGCATGCTCTGTTCTTGTTCACCAGACCAAAACACTCTTCAATCTGACTTCTGGTATAGACATACTATGTGCTGCGAATGAGTGGGATGGACTTTGTTGCCATCAATGACAACACTCATGAAGCCACACAGTGTCTCTTGCCAACAATCTCCCCCTTTGGCATTGATGGTAACACTTAGTGAAAAATGACTAAGTGTTATAACAAACTCCCCCTTAGCTGATGCTCGATCTTATGTACACTATTACTGGAGCTCTGCCTTAGTTGGATTCTACATTTTTCACTACTCCTCACTCCCCCTTTGACATCAATGGAAAAGGGTAGAATCCACACACCAAAATTTCCAAAAATCAGCCTATACATAGCTGGATAAGTATATATACAAGTTATACTTACATATACTTAAGTATATCTGCAAAGGTGGTCTTTAATTGTATAACTTCTGTCGCCCAACTCTGCTTCATCCTGTCCAAAATAGAAATGTGGCCACTCAATAAAAATGCAAAAGCTTTTGCCCTTTTTAAATCTACCATATCATTGGTCCGGGCTGTAGTCTGACCATCAGTTAGAGCCTCATGCATGGCTTCTAACTTAGGGATAATTATCCCTCTTAGTTCACTCATTTTGCTTATTCTATTCTTCTTCTCCTTCTCAAGCCTCTTTATCTCATTCATAGTGGCAATAGCCTGGCATTCTTGATTCATTATGGATGGGGTGAGAGGATCAAAATTTTGAGATAAACTTTATAGTTTTCTCTCTTGTTCTTCCACCTTCTTGGCAATGTCTGCTGCCACGGTGGACCAAGATAAAAAAAATTTGTATAAATCTCTGCCATCTTTAAGAGCATTTTCTAGGCTCTTTATTCCAATGTTTAGATTTCTCCTATCATTTGCTATTAGCCCTTGTACTTTAGAGAATCTTTTACCCAAGAACTCTTTCCGGACTTTCTCTTTTGCTGATTTCTCCAACGAATCAAAATGTGTGCTAATAGAATTAACAAGAGTTTTCAAGTTACCAGATGAAGAGGCTAAATGATCCTTCTAGAAGGATGGCATGATCTTCTCCAACACACTGGATGCAATTTCTATCAGCTCGCAGTCTTCCATGCGAGACTTCAAAATCTTTTATTTTGCTTTGGCTTGAGCAAAAGATGCTACCTTCATTGTCTGGACCGAAGAGAGAGAGTTAAAATTGAGTGGTCCTTGGAATAGTTCCGGTTCATCTAATTCCAACATTTCTTTAGTTAGGAAGTCTTTAACTACTTCTGTAGTGTCTCTTGCCAGAGACAAGGTCTTCTTTCCTTATGCAGCCTCAGAACTGTCACCTGGGGTGTTCTCTGTTTGATCTTCTTCTCTTCCCTTTACCTCTTCTTCTTGACTGATTTTCTCTTCTTTTCTTTCTTCTCCTTCAGTTTCAGAGTCAGCTGGGGGATCTGAAAGTGAGATGTTTACTTCTTCATGGACTTCCTCTTCCAGAATAGAGGAATCTAAGTCCTTAGTCTTCTCCTTACCTATCTCCTTTGACTCTTCTACAATTTTCTTAGTAGAATCTTCCTTCGATGTACTTGATCCTTCAATATCCATGGCAGAAGGTTCATCACTTATGTCCTCTATAATAGGAAGATTGAATCTTTTATATGCATCTCGGAGGATGTCTTTAGTTTCTTTTTCCACTCTATCAGTCTCTCCAAGCATAAGCTGGTTCATTCTTGCTTTGCTCCGGAACTCATCCTTGCAGTCCTTGAAGATCATGTTCATTTGTTGAGAGGTAATGGAAGGATAGAGTTGAATAGCAATCTATTCCTAGATCTCTAGGTCCTTTTCCTTAGCATTGTTCTTTCTCATTTCAAGTTCCTTCTCTAGGCTTTTGGGAATTAGAGATATGATTTCAATGAATGCTTTATTATAGATGTTTAGATACCTGACTGTAACATCTTGCAAGATTTTCTGGTCAGCTTCACTACATTCATCATAGAATTTTGTCAATGGTTACAGATTTCCATCCACTGTGACTACCTTGATAACATTATCAATAGAAGGAGTGGACCTTTCAACAAATTGTTCTGCCTCTTCTTCTTTATTTGCACCAGTAGAGGATCCACCTGAAGTTTTCTTCTTCTTCTTGATTTTCTTAACCTCCTCATTTGTCTCTATCTCTTCATCATCCTTGAATCATCCCATTTATCCGCAGATCAAGATATTTCAATTTAGAATCATACCGGGTCCAATTGTGAAGGTCCTGCTTTTACCAGAAGGCTGTCAAACCAGATCAATCTTGGATGATTAACCTCTTCAAAATTCCTTGTGGATCTTTCGTATTTTACCAAGGGTTATTTAGATATTTCTCTGAAAACCCTTTAATCTGCAACTTTCCATGTGCCAATTTTAGGCACCGATTGATTGGCTGGGGAATTTATTTTCCTTTGTGACTCCCCCTGAGCAAGAGCTCATCTATTCAATTTTTGGAAGGAATATCAGCACCAAATTCTAGTGTGGATCCATCCCCAACATTTTTTGTACTTCTCTTCACCCAAATCTTGTTCATCTCCCTTTGAACTTCATCCGCATTTACTTTTCCTTTTCCTTTGTCTTGATTTTGGTTATGATGCACCAGACCCCTTTTATCCTGATTCTTACTTCTGCAAAATTTGGCAATATGACCAGATCTATTGCACTTGTGGAAAATAACATTTCTTTGCATATTTGGCTAATATCCTCTTGATCTACATTGATTAGCCATATGTCCCATTCTATTGCATGCAAAGTATCTACCATTGAATGAATTATTTATTTGCCTATTTCTGCATTCATGAGATTTGTGACCATACCTTTGGTAGTTGAAACACTGTCCGGAGAAGGATGAATTAGTCTAATTCATTCTTCTTCTGCACTATGTTGCTTTATGACCAAAGTTGTTGCAATTGTAGCAGTATCCATTGAAGGATGGATATCTTTGAGCATTTGGTTGCCTTACCAGAGGTCTTCTAGGCCTGTTCCTTGGATTTCCTGATCCAGAGTTCTTCTGACTAGATCCAGAGCTTTCACCTTTCTCATATCCCAAGCCATGCTTGTCATCTACCCTCTTTTGGCTTTCAAGAAGAACTTCAAGTTGAGCAGAGCTTATCTTGAATTTTTCTTTGTATTCATTTTCTATTTGAAGATCCCTTTTAAGAGTGTCTATCTGATTTTCAAGTTGTTTTTCATTATCTCTAGCTTCTTCAAGATTAGATTCCAAATGTCTGATTATTCTATCCATTTTGTGGTAGTCTTCTGTCTTCTCCTTGAGAGATTGTCTTAGATTATCTTCCATTTTTCTTTTCTCTTCAATTTCTTGGGTGAATTTCATAACCCCTTATTCCATTTCATGTCTTACCATAATGACCTCTTTTGATAGCTTCTCACATAACTTGTTTTTCTCATTCAGATCTTCATTAGTATCATTGGCTTCACTTTGACTTGCTAATTGTTGAAGCAGTTCCTTTCTCTTTTTCACAGAGATACTCAGTTTTTCTTTTAGTTCATTTATGAAATCATCAGCTTGTTTAAGTCTTTCCCTCAAGTTATTGACTTCAGAGTGAGATTGATCAAGATCATCTAGGGCAGACTGAAGTTGTTCCCTCATACCATATATATCCATTGAGATTCCCAGATCTTCCTCAAGCTGTTAGGCTTTGTTTGGAGGAACTTAGCTCTGATACCAATTGTTGGAACAATGTGGATAACTGAGAGGGGGGGTGAATTAGTTATCTTTATAATTTATTTTTCTCATCTTCTTTAACAATTAGTGCAGTATCAAAACATTTAAGCATACATGAACATGAGAGCAAAAAGGAATCAACACACATAACACAAGGATTTTTACGTGGAAAACCCTGTTAAGGGAAAAACTATAGGGTGACTGACCCAAGATTGTATTCTCTTTTAAAAGAATAGAAGTACAAAATGGCACTTGCCAATTAGGACTCACTGCCCAAGCACACTACTCACAAGAGGCTCACTGGCTACAAGAGACTCACTATCTACAAGGTATATAGAAAGTAACCAGGTGTTTGAACTGATCAGAGGAATCCACATATGCTGAGGTTTAGTTCTAGTTAGGCTCAATATACTGATCTGCTACACTTCATTCTTCCTCTACCTAGTGCTGCTATTCTATTACATACCAAATTTGTATAGCTGCTTCCACACTGCTCTCTACTTTTCTTCACACACACTACTACACAACCCACTACCTCACATCAAAATCCATCTGGTATATATATCCGCACAAAGGATTTCAACATCTTTCTAGTCAGCATCTGGAATTCTCAAGGTTTTCCCAAACTCTAGTCTGTCGGCTGAATCCATGCTTACTAAGTGATGTGTATCAAAAAGACAATTATAGGAATCATCAATCATGTCTACCAACCATGAATGATCCCTCAAGAAACTTGATCACCATCAATTTCTTATCCAGATTAAGGTCTGATGCTCTGCCGGTTGATTCTTCCTCAATCTACTCTGCCAGACAAGAACCCAACACTTAGGTGCTCATATCTTTCCACTCTTTCATCACCAGAGGCTCAATCTCTAGAATGTAGTAGTCATGGTACTTCTCTTGACTTCCCCAAGTCCATACTTTGTTGAGATACTTTCTCTGAGAGATCTGAACCTGACTGTCGGATCTTGCTGCATGCTATGTTCTTGTTCACCAGACCAAAACACTCTTCAATCTGACTTCTGGTATAGACATACTATGTGCTGTGGATGAGTGGGATGGACTTTGTTGCCATCAATGACAACACTCATGAAGCCACACAATGTCTCTCGCCAACAGGGGTAATATGTTTGACATGATGAAACTGTATCAGCACAGGTTGATTAAGGTGGAAACAAGAATGGATGAATTGGCTAAGATAACTAAGGATATGATGCAATAGGCTATTGTTGGTGTGGTTACTCTCCAGGATGAGTTAAATAAATGCAAGTTTCAACATGATATTGATTTGCAGGGTTCTACAAAGAAGCTAAAGAAGAATAAGGAACAGATGAATTTGAGTAACCCTTCCTGGGTTAATACTATGGATTCTCTAAAAAGAGACTAGGACTACTTGCTTCATAATAGGAAGAAGTAATTTTATGTGTTTACTGTGTTGTTTGTTACTTGTTTCTTCACTTTTTTTGTTTATATTGTAGTTTGACCCAATGTTTTGTCCCTGGGCAGTTTTTTGGTGTTATATTTGGATTTCTATATGATGTAATACTGCTATATTATGCTTTGTAAGGGACTGGGACCCTCTTTCCTAACTTATACTAATCAAAAACAATTTTATAGTTCCCAAAATGGTCACAATGTTGAAAGTATATTTTTTATTTAGAATGAAAAAGAAGTGAGCACACCATTGTGAAGTAAGTAAAAAATATGTACTTTCAAAAAAATAGTCTATATACACAAGTTATGGGATCCTGAAGTTCTCAAAAGAGAACTATATAAAAAATGTATTAAAACGTTAATTTTCTAGAAACTAGGGACATTAAATGTAAGAAAGGGCCATACCATTACATAGCCATTGACAAATAGGTAGGGTGAAAAATTACCCTAATCAAATTCCATACAACTGAGAGTGGGCCTCTTGAAGTTGGGATCCAAAAATCAAACTTGTAATGGTGAAGGATGGGCTTCCCACTAAGAGAAGGATAATGTCATGTTGATGAAAGATGATGCCATATCTATTATGCTTACTAGGTGATTTTTTGTATGGTTAGTGATGTAGCAATAAAGGTGGTATTAGATGATGTGGTGGTGTGCTTAGTGGGTTCTACTATCCACATGGGGGTTCACATGTCTACCATATGGTGTTACAAGGTGTAGCCAAATATTACATAGAGCTATTAGTGGTGGCAAGTATACCATTAGTCTAGGTGTAATGAATAGTGTGTAGGTGGAATAGGTAGTATTAACAATGAATATGCTAAATTCAATGGCCAATGGCATGTGAATACTATGATGAGTATTGAATACAACATATCACTCCATAGGTTGATAGTCAACATTGACTGGGAGGTCAACAAGCTTGTTAGTTGAAATTAATGTTGAGAATGGATAAGGTTGTGATCACTAGTGGGAGGTTGGGAAGTGGATGTCAATAGGAGGCTAGATAACAGACATTGATGGTAGGGTAGATTCAGATGCTACTACCATTAGAGGTACCCTAAACATGGTACTTTCTACATACTTCTATTCCAAGTTTAGGGTAGACAAAATGCTAACCTCATACTCTTGGTGTTAGTACCTGCAGGATTTCAAGGCTTTCTATCCCTTCTCTGAGGAATAGTCTTTTTTTGCCTTAGTGTCTCCCAGTTTTAAATTTTAAAAAAATCTTTGAGCCTTGACGTTCTATTTCCTTGTTGACCTACTTTCACGATTGAATCACTTAAGTCACCTTTTGAGAAGCCTTTCGTTTCATTGTATAACTAGCCCCTTTTACTACCTTAAAATATCATGTGTGGTCCCTCCTGTGGTTAAATGATATAATGTTGCCCTCGCAAGTGTATTGGCTTAGTGCAGCTTCACCGTTGACTAATTTCTTAAGAGATGTGCTGATGTGCCATCCCACCACATTTCTAGTATACATTACTAAATGCCCAATGGAATTGTCTAAGTTGTGAATTACTCTTATTGGATGGTCCTAACTAGTCATTTAATGCCACTTGGAAGAATTTCCTGCCTAGCACTAAGCTTTGGTCCCATCCCAACCTTTTTCTAGAGCTTCTTTTTTGAAGTTACATTGCCACACTAAGTGGACACGTGTCCTGGTGCTAGACCCAGAAATGAGGCGGGCCCTGATGAAGATTAATCCTTTGTTGACACCTAGTGGCACCTTATTTGTCCCAATTTGTTGAAGTACGTTCCATGGGAGACCACTTCGATGACTACCATCTTGTAGCATCTTATTCACAATGTTGGCCCATGCCCTAACATATCTTGATCTTTTCATTTTAAATATGAGGTTGCACTGAAGCACTATAGTGACAAGTGTCCTCCTAAATGAGTGAGATCAACGAAAAAGTTTTAATCTAAATAATAGGTGGTGATCTAATGGCTTAGTGTACCTATTCCTTACAATGTGACTTGAACAACACTTCTTCTAATGAATCCTACACTAAAGACCCTGGCTTGCGCTATCCATTGATTTGAAACCCTAAGATGTACCAACAACCAATATTCAAAATAAGTGATCATTCGTGGCATGTTGTTATAGTCTTTAGATCACTCAAGCAATTAATGAAGGGATGAGATGAATTGAATAGCTATTTCAACTGGATTTGAAGATTGTCTTTTCACTCCTTGACAAGATGAAAACTTGATGGTGAGCAAATTGTGAAGTGCTTGGTGAATTCAGAGTTTTGACCCCAATTTAAAATTTGTTATGGCCTCGGTATGTTATAATTTTCTCTTTCTTTGAATTGTGAAGTTTTCTAGGGTTTTGGAAGTATTGTTTTATATCCCATATTTAGGTGAAACCGTTATGTCACCAAACAAACCCTAGTCTGAGTGAATTGCCCCACATTGCAACCATGAGTCAAAAGTCAACTTGTGGTGGAAAAACCAAATGAGACCTATCCCAAGACCTTATAAGTCATCTCCCCATTTCTTCCAAGAAATATAAACACACCTAGGGTACATGGTCCTGACTAATAGGATGTATGATTATCATGAATATGTTAGAGATGCAATCCTTCCAGTTGAGGGATGAGATTTGTTCAAATTCTATTGCTACCATCATTCTCGGGATAAACCTGTATCAAACATCTATCTAGGTTGGGCTTAGGGAAGTTAGATGTCCCAAATGTCTTTGTCAATGTTAACCTAATCCAGGCCATAAGAAATAAGTATGATGCTACCACTAAAGTCTTGTCCAATTGCAAGGGAAAATAACTTTTTCAACTGAGCAAAGAATTGATTGTAGAAGTGTTTGACCTAAACTCTTGGCCAATGTTAAAATTAGCCCTAATGATTTGAAGAAAGAACATAACCAAAATAGACAAGGATATAGAACATGTTATCTACCTCGTCATAGGCCAAGGAAGAATGGAAAACTAGTAAAGATTGATTATAATGAATTAGAACCTTTCAGGTATGAGGAAATTAAAGATTACTTCACAAAGGCATACTTTACTTTGCCTCAAGTCTTTGGACTTGATTATAACCCTTTGATGCCCATCCCCCTCATGATTATGGTTGTTGACATCCAAGGTCTCCATCAAAGAAGAAACTTTGACTATGCTACCTGCATTGCCCATGAAATTCACAAAGATTTGGTGGCATACAAGAAAAATAGTGAGGCCCCTACCTTCAAGAGGTATTCATTACTATGCGACATCCTATTGTATTGTGGTGGGAAATTATGATATAAAGAATTGTAGATATAATGCTTAAACAAGGATGGAAATCCCATGCCTATCCAAGGAAGAGCTCACATCTGGGATTCACACTATGGAGGTTCGAGCTACATTTAATTTGAAGAACACTTTGTGTAGAGAATTCTAGGATTATTGGGACAAGAGAAACCCAAACTGTCAAAATTGATCATGGACTTCTTAATACCACATGAGGTGGCCTAATGGTGATGTTGATCACAATTGGAGTGATTAGTTCTTGTATTTAGATGTGACACTCATTAGAGTGTATGGTACAACTATCATGCCTCACCATCCAACCAAAGAAGGTGCCAAATAGAATTGCCTTTCTTGAAATCATGTGGCAGCTTAATGAATCAGATAAAGTGCATATGAGGTTGCATAAAAAGGGATCCTTCATTGCCTCACACATTGTATTCCCTATTTTCTTAATTACTACCAAGGAAGGATTAGATGCATTTGGTCCTAAGTTACAGGGATACAGAATGAAGGTTACTGACTTTAGGAATTATAATCCTAAATACTTCACTGATAGGGTTAGAAGGGAAAAGGGAAAATTAGGATATGAGCATTAATTTCATGAGAAGGAAGATTTGATTAGAAATTGTCTTTCTAAGGCTAAAGTGAAATAGAGAAGAGAAGATTGGGGCCTCATAGTCATAGGAGAAAGAAAAAGGATGCTCAAAACTCCTTGTTACCAAGGAGCTTTGAGGGAGATGACTGACTCTATTCTCAGGATGCAAGCAATGCTTGAGCATGTGGAGGAGCTTAGGTTTGTCCCTAAAAAGAAGCTTGTCAAACCAAAATCCCCTGAGAGGCAACAATAGCGGGAACAAAAAGTTGAGCAACCTGTGTATCCATAGATGGAGGGAGTAGTAGACGAAGCATGGGAAGAACTCCATCTCCCTGAACAACTTGATGTGAATCAACCTTTGGTTGATCATTCCTTGATTGCAGAAGTGGGAGAGAACCAAATTGATATGGATGTAATTTAACAAGTGTTGAGATCTCCCCATAGGAATGAATTTGTCATTGTACCCCCAGCAAGAACTTTATTAAGCCTAGAGGAAAGCATCAAAGTAGTGCAAGATGTAAGAGAACTGGCTTGCAAGGAGTTCTTGTTAGATGACCAATTTGTTAAGTCTAAAGAATTCATGACCTTGCTACTAAATAAGAAGTCTGAGATGTATCTACAAAAGCTAAATGAGGAGCAAGGAAAAGTGGAGAAGAAGACATGAAAGAACTAGCCCAACGGGTTATGAAAGAGATTCATATGGATGTCAGCAACATTAATCCTGAGGAAGGAAGAAGACTAGTAAAGGAGAGTGGATTTCTACTATTACGATGATGGGATATCTCCTCAGCAATTGCCATGGACACCATCAGGAGGTAGGACACAATTGAGGATGAAATAATGACCAAAGAATAGGCTAAAGAACTCTTTGGATCAGGTTTTAATACAAATCATGAGACCTTGGTAATTTGGGCCATGGTTTCGCATGAAAAAAAACCTCAGGTGGCCAAGGATATTAATGGACTCACTAGGAATTTGATTGTGAGAAGACTAACTAATACATCTACTCCTCAAGTTGCATCTTTAGTAGTAAACACAACAAGGTTCAGTGAAGCTACAATGAAGAAGTTGCAATTAGATTATGATAAGTTAAAGGATGATTATGTCAAGTTGTTTTAGGAATACACCTAGGTCAAATCACTTGTCCCTCCAACAGGAATTGAAATGGGAGTAGCAACTCCTTCATCTAGGCTGAGGGGTATATCAAGGCATGAGGGAGATCCCCATGCTATTGTTGATTTGAAAGAAAAATTGAGGAAAAGCAATAGCACAATTAGTAAAATAAGGGAGGATAATAGGAGTGAGAAAATTGCTCTTATCAGTAATCTCTTCAATCATAGGATGTCATGTATTCTCTATAAGGTTGATGATGCCTGGTTGTGTTATAACAATGTGAAAATAGATTTTGACAACTATATCAGCAATGATGCAATCTTAAGGGATATCTTGAGCACGTGGATTCCACATCTGTAGGTGAAGAATCTTATTTTTAATAGTGGAAAGCTTGATGTTGATTCCTCTACCAACATATAAAGCATGTATGAGGTCATTGGGATTTTAAATGACATCTCTGCATTCCAAGGTAGACTTGATGTGATGCTCAAGGAAAAGTTAAGTACTTTCAAATGTTTGTAAAGGTGTCATTTTCCACCTATTTTAGAGGCTAATGACATGGAAAAGACTGCTAAAAAGTGGACCAATGAGTTTTGTGGCATCACCCCAAATCTCATTTCATCTATTTCATTAGAAGACAAAGTTGACCCCATCTTATGCAACAATGAGTTGGATGAGTTGTTAGCATTGGAATCCAGACTTAAAAACTTTGTCAAAGAGTCTAATTTATTGTTGGATGCATGGTATGTAGCCCACATAAGAAAATTAGAAAGGGTTTTGCAACATGGGTGGCCATCTAAAGAGGAGTATGCTACATGGGTCCAAAAATATATGGTGCCATTTTTAGCCATATTGGAGTTTTTAAGAAAAAAGCCAATAAAAGAGGAATGTGTGAAATCTCATATGGCATGAATATAGGATAAGATGCAATTATGAGAATCTAGAAGAGATTGAAGATTGAGCCCAAGGTAGTTTGGCTCAAAGTTGGGTTATATAAGGAGATTTTTTACTCACAAAATATTCATTCAGTTTTTTATTTTGCAAAAGTAATATTTCTATCCTTTTTGAGTATTCATTATGTCCCCCATCCTTACAGAGAGTCTTCCATTGTTCTCTTGGCTTCAATTATGTAGTTTCTGAGATAAAGAGATAGAGGAGCTTCTCTTTGGAATGGACATGACTGGAAGTTGGTCTTCTTAGCTCTTCTTTCCATGTTGGGTTTGGTGAGGAAGGTTCATGCATAACAGAAAAGGTATATCAGTTGCTATGGAAACCTACTCCATCCTTTAATCCCACCTCCATGTGGTTGGAACTTGATGCAGCGTGGTCTTTGCTACTGGGCCTTTACAACTGCTTGCATCTGCTTTCCTTGAGATGAAGGAAGCTGTTAATTTCCACTGGCAACAACTTATTGATAGAGTCAAGGAAGTTAGGAAAGCAACACCTTTTAGCCTCCTCATCTCCATCATGGAAGCCAACAGTGGTCGACACCTTAGCTTTGGTGGATTAAAAACCACTTTTGGAGGGGCCCACATGTTGATCAACCACCCTTCCTCCACCACCTTGGCATGTAGTTGGAAGAAACAACCCCTTGGAAAATCTTTGTGCTTTTCTATTATTCTATTACAGGGGTCTGTAGGTGACTTTGATGGTGACATGTGTCACTCATCCATTTGATTGTCAGAATCTCCCTTGTTCTATAAAAGGGATCCACTCCATTTGAAAGAGGTTGGAAAATGAATGGGATGCTTTTAGATTTGTAATTGTCATAGGAATAGAATTCTTTGTATTTGTGAGTGTCTTTGTGAAGAGCATGTATTGTCTATTTTGGATTTATATGAGAAATGTGCAAATTCATATGTCAATTGTCTCCATTTTAAGCTGTAAGAAAACATTTGAAATTAATAATCAAGGATTATGGTTTCTTCACTTGCATTTGCTATTGTGAATTATTTCTTTGTGTTAGTTTCCTTTCAAGTAATGGAATAAATCTTTCTAGAAAACAATAGTGTTGTTTGCAAGGTAATTGGATTACTAAGTATGAGGTCATGTGAATGAAGCCTTTAGTAGGTTGATATTGTTGTCAAGGTAACAATATTTGGAAAAATTTGCTACAACTTCTAGATTTAAGTAGTGCTAAGACAAAATGTTGCAATATAGAGACTCTGTATCCCCAAATAGGCACCGATCCCAAATTATCCCACTTCCCAACCAAATACACACATTAAAGTGGTAAATCTCACATGCTTTGTAAATTATTTGAAATTATTTTTAGTTTTCACATCAATCTTTAAAGGTTACAAGAGACCATCCTGAAAACTATTTTGACCCTATAACCTCTCATCAATTTGTGTGAAAATTCTTTTCTTCTTGGCACTATGATTAAATATGAATTCTCATTCCAAATCAGTGTTTAATGAGGGGAACCCACCTAGGATTTAAAAAGCCTGAAGTGTAGAGGAGATTATTTTCTTAAATATCTCTTGTTCGTTGACCAATTGGTCACTATGTCTTGATTATAAGTTGTAAACCTTAAGAGATCCATGACAATTAGTTGGAGAACCAACAAATTGGCAAGTTGACTGGGGAGAGTCAGAACTAATCCTTATCATGAGTCATTTACACAATATTTTATCACTATTGTTGCAAGTGTGAAGTCTTTGAGTGTTTACTATATTTTCATCCAAAGCTTTGACATATAAACTCAAATATTGAAAATCCTTGTCAGTTTGAGTCTCATGTTGCATTCTAAAAGTAATCATGTCCATCCCTTCAAAGGGTGGTGACTTTGCATTTTAAGCAAACCTCCAGCTACTTAAAATGGATGGGAGAAGATCCTTATACATAAGTGATTGGGGTAAGAAGATGACATGAGAAATGAAATCAAAGGAGCAAGCAACCTGGAAAACAAAGAACATCGGTAAGTCTACTAGCCTTAATGATTAACCCTCTAAAGTTGATGCATAGCAAACTACAAAAGAACATTTGATAGAGTATCATAGTGATGTATCTACTTCAAAGATCAATAAATCAAGAGAAGAAGAAATGTGGTAGGCTAAAAGATAGAGTGAAAAACAAAATTTAGAAAAAAAGAGGGAAAAACTTAGCGATGCCATTCTATCTAGAGTCACACCCTCTAGACCTGTTGTAGTAAATATAGCAACACCTAGGGGTCACAATTTACCCTCCCATGGAGAAATTGAACAACCTTATTGGTAGAGAGATTGGGTGAATGGACAATTTAATCAATAAGATGGTGAAGAGAGATTTGAAGATGAAAGGGAGGGGGAATATTTTGATGTAGAAGAAGAAAGAGATATAAGAGATCCTAATATACTTAGAGAATTAAACTCTCTCTGTGTAGAACTAGAAAGGATAGAAGCTGAAAAGGCTATAGAAGATCTAAGAAGAAGAATATAAAATTGTAGAAGTATTGATCAAAGAAACAATCCTAGGATGGTTGGGAGAAATATTCATGTTAGACAACAAAATAATCCTGGTGGAAGAAGGGATAGACAATTACTTGCTAGACCTCCACTAAATTTTTATATGTACAAACAACTTAACTTCGCAAGAGTCCCTGGATACCCAAAGCTTGTCCCCACTAAGGCTAGATCTAAATTGATGAAGTTTCAAGGAAACAATGCTTTCTCTAGAGAAGATCATTTGAAGGCCTTTATAAATATCATTTATGATTTTGATATTGAGGACGAAGATGTCTTAATGAAATTATTTGTTCAGTGACTCAATGATGCTACTAGAGTGTGATATAAAGGGCTTCCAAAAGATAGCATTGATTCATGGACAAAATTCCAAAGGGTATTCAGAGAGCACTATGGTGACAAAATAGATCCTAGGTTTATTATCAATGAATTCAAAAATATTATAAAAGGATCTAATGAGTCTGTGTCTAACTTTAATGTAAGGTTCTTAAGAGTGATGGCTAGGATTCCACCATAGCTCAGGCCTATTGAACCTGTGTCTTGTATTATACTGAAATGCCTTTGATGCAAATATGGGATATATGTTAAGGGATAAGGAACCACATAATCTTAGAGATGCCTATAGAATAGCTTCAAATATTGAGAGTAATCAGAGGACATCTAGGAAAGTCCACAAAATGGGTGACATCAAAATTATGTCCCATGATAGAGGACAAAGCAATAAGCCACCAGTCTAGGAAGATAAACTTGATAAGATAATGAAACAGTTGAAAGAACTAATGTACAAGGTGGCTAAAAGTGAGAACAGTTTCCCAAATGATAAGCCAGCCTATGTGAAACAAGAAAGATGACAAGACTATTAGATCAACCATATAATACAAACTAGCATAATGGCAAGTTGGTTCCACAAAATCCTAAAGGAAATGTGAATAGGGATACACCAGACCCTTTGAGAAAAAGGGTACACAATGTTGAAGATAATCCTTGGTGTATTTCTTACAATCTACCTTACTCACCTTCTCAGCGTGCAGTTGCTTTATCACTAATGGATATTGTTGAACCATGTGATGAGTGCAGTGATTCCAAGGACCATGGTGCCTAGCATATAAACATGATGTCATTCCAGTGGTGTGACAGTAGTGATGGATATTCTTCTGCAGAAGAATGTGGTACTGATGTGGACATTGAAGATAAAAGGCTTGCAACTGATTCATACCATCAACAAATTTTCTCAAATGATGATAGTGAAGATGGGCATCATGTATTCAATCTTGAGGCTAGTGTTCCTAAAGTCCAATTAAGGAGACCATCTGATGAAGAGATTTGGTCTCTTACTACTGCTACCTTTGCTTAGGTAAAAGTAACTACAATTTGAGAAGTAAGAAAAATCAAAATATGAGTAATAATGTAGGAACTGTAGGGAGCCTTTTCATAAAGGAGAAGGAGGTTGGTAAGAAGAAGACTAAAGTTATGAAGAATGAGGTGTTAAAAGACAAGGGAGATGGTACGTGACCTCCTATCACTAAAGAAGAAAATGTCTCAACTACTCCTTGGCCAAAATATGTCCCACTTGATATGGCTCATGTTATCAGTCAGATTAAGGTGACTGTACCCCTGTTAGAGATGATGAGAATTACTGAGCATACAAGGATAGAGCATTATCTCTAATTGGAGAAACCTCATAACCTCATCTTCTCAAGGGAATATTAATTCAGATAGAGAGGTGCTGATAGGGAGGAAAGAGACCTCGGTAAAGAAACATAAAGAACCTGAGATAAAAAATACCAGAGGTTTATCTGGGAACTACTCTTCATAAATGTTCTTCCCAGGTGGGCCCATTTTATGTTACTTTAATTGTGAATGAGAAAATAGTGAATAATTACATGATAGACTCTGGTGCTTCAACTAACATCATGCCTCTGCAAGTTATGGATTAGCTTGGATTGAAGGTAACTAAATCCTATGGTAAGTGCTTCGTTATGGATTCTAGGGAGGTGCCAATTATAGGATTAATCAAGAATGTAGCCTTTAAATTGGCTTCTTATCCTAAGAAAGACAACAAAATGAACATTACAGTAGTTGACATCCCTCCTCAATTTGGGATGTTGTTGTTTAGAAAATGGACCTTCACTATAGGTGGGAGTATTTAGATGGATTGTTCCTATGCTACGATCCCCATGAACGGGCAATAAGTAAGCTTGGACAAGGAGAAAAGATTCGATTCAAGTTTTGAAGGGAAAAAATTTACTGATGATCATGTTTACTTTCTTGATGTTGATCTTGATAGTTCCAGAGTTGAAATAGAACAAGAAGTGTAGATTGAAGAGAGCAAGAAAGAGACAGTCCAACAAGCAATCCTCAAATGATATATGGACAATGATGTTTGATGGTGTATGTTCCATTGAGGGATCTAGAGTAGGAATTGTACTCACATCACCTGAAGGAGAAACATTCAAATCATCTTATAAATTGGGATTTGAATGTACAAATAATATAGCAGAATATGAAGCCTTGTTGGTGGGCTTAAAACTAGCTATCAAACACAAAATAAGAAATTTGATTTGAGTTCAAGGTGACTTTGAGATGGTGGTCTCCCAAATAAGGTCTAGGTATGCTTCTAAAAACAAGAGACTAAAGAAATATAGAAATGTTGTATGGGACATCATAGAACTTTTTGATGCATTCTCTATTGATAGGGTAGAAAGAGAAAGAAATTAAGTGGCTGATCTCTTGGCCAATATAGCAACAAGAACCAGAGGATATATATCTCTTCTAGGCCTATCTAAAGTAGAAATGCTTACCAAACCTTCAGTGCCTGACAATATTCAGCAATGGCATATATTTGAGAATGACAATGATATATTTAGATTCATGAATAATGTTGATGAATATCATGGTCAAGAAATTAAC
The DNA here is from genome assembly GCA_027924645.1 of Cunninghamia lanceolata. Classification (NCBI taxonomy): domain Eukaryota; kingdom Viridiplantae; phylum Streptophyta; class Pinopsida; order Cupressales; family Cupressaceae; genus Cunninghamia; species Cunninghamia lanceolata. The sequence goes on along the minus strand of BSBN01001486.1, from coordinate 523,787 downwards.
TTTCAGAACTGTGGAGATTATAGATGGTAAGTAAATGGTGTTTGGCAATGAGGTTATATAGCTGAAAACCAACAACATCCCACAAGGATTGGTTGCATTAGAACAAATGTTTGATGGGTCTGACAGACACATTATTAAGCCTATACCTATGCATGAGACTGTAATATCCCTTGACAATTCGGACCTTAATTTGCTGATTAGAGGCTCAAGGAATATTGTCAAACACTTCTGATGTAAACCCAATGCTTGCTGCTCTGTGTTTTTAGTCTGATATTTTTGCTTGATAATGATAGCTGAGTACTCTAAATGCTCATAAATCCAAACTACAATGTCTAAGCATTAATCTAAATGCATATATGACTTCTTTTTTTTGGTATTTTCGATGCATATACATGAAAATTAGGCATGAAATGCATACCTACAGCCAATTGGCATGCAATCTAACATGCTGATAAGGGATGCTGTAATGAAGGACATTACATTGAACAAATGGCATACAATTGATAACTCTTTTATTAGATGCAATCCCCGAACACAATGATATTAATAAATACCAAATCTATTGGTTTATAAGGGTTATGCAATACAGTGCCAAAGTCTGATATCAATGATCACCTACAACAATATGCTTGGGATAACAATGCAAACCACTAATAATTACAAAAAGAACCTGGTAATAATGGTGCCCAAAGTGCTGATGAAGAATCAAGCAATATCCAAGGAAAGGAGTCCCAAACCCAAATTGTAACCTTCTCCCAGCTACCCTATTCACGCGGTACTATAGCATACTGTAGCAATCACTGTAGCGGCACTATTCACAACACTGTAGCACGGCACTATTCATAGCATTGTAGTGTGGCACTATTCATAGCATTGTATTGTGACACTATTCATGGCACTATTCACAGCACTGTAGCGCGGCACTATTCACAGCACTGTAGCAGCCAATAATAAAAACTTATGATCTACAAATTAATGCCTCAAAACCCTTGGTCAATACTTCAGATTTAAGCACAAATGAAAGGACTGAAGTATCCCTTCCAATTTGTAACCCTTCGGAGGATATTTCACCACCTCAGTTATGTAATCTATGGGAGTTTTCGTTCCCAAAGACCAAGTAGACAGTATGCAGAAACCCTTGGCTCCACAGAACTCATCAAATGCAAATGATAATAATTGGATACCTAGAAGCTTGCCTTGCCCCTTCTTTTATACATTTTTTAATCCCACTTCAAGAGGCTTCTAGAAAAATCTTATTACTTTATTTTAGTGACTTTAATGATATAATCTTTATTTTAAGTCACTAGATTAAATTAATTAAATATAAGGTTACCTTTTGATTGAAAATTAAGTAATAACCTTATGAAATAATTAATTTAACAATATCTCCCTTATTTTGTCAATTAGCCTTCGGGAGATAAAGGCTAAATTGCTCATCATGAAAATCACCTAGGAAGGGGACATTACAATCCGCCCCTCCTGAAATTGCTTGTCCTCAAGCAATCTCAACTCTGGATGCTAAAGAATCTCCTCGCCTTCCCAAGTGGCATCCTCAACCAGTAAATCCCTCCATTTGATCAAGTGTTCTCTGATGACCCGTCTCCGTAACTGCCTCTCCCTAACATTCAAAATAGCCTCAAGCACCAAAATCAACTTCCCCTCATCATCCAAGGGTGGTAAGGTAGTAGAAGGAACCACGCGATGACCTAATGCCTTCTTGAGGCGTGACACATGGAAAACATTGTGTACTCTGCTATCTATCAGTAATTCTAACTCATAAGCCACATCACCAACTCACCGGATAATCCTGAAAGGGCCATAATAACGCGGCTTGAGCTTCTTTGCACCACTCTTCTTGAGAGTGGATTGTCGATAGGGCTGTAACATCAGATACACCATATCCCCAACCTCAAATGACCACTCAACTCTCTTTTGATCAGCATATTGTTTCTACTGATTTTGTGCCTTTTGGATATTCTCTCGAAGAGCTCTCATAATATCCTAGTTCTCCTATAACATATCTCCTGCACTAGGCACTCTACTGTCACTCATCAACAAGTCATGGAAACTGGGCACTTCATAACCATACAAGGCCATAAATGGTGTCATCTAAATCGAGAGATGGTAAGTGGTATTGTAACAGTACTCACAAAGGTATATCCACTTAACCCAACCCTTCTGTTGCCCTGCAATGTAGTTCCTGAGATATCCCTCCACCCACTTATTCACAATTTCTGTCTGGCCATCCGTCTATGGGTGGTAGCTGGTACTCAGGGTAAGCTCTGTCCCACATAGTCTAAATAACTCCTACCAAAAATGACTCAAGAACTGACTATCCTGTCACTAACAATGCTCTGAGGTAACCCATGCAACCTAAATATCTCACGGAAGAAAACTTCTACTACCTGTGTAGCTGAGTATGTAGCTGTGATTGGAAAGAAATGAGCATATTTTGTTAATCGATGAACAACCACATGGATACAATCTCTTCCCTAGGTTTTCAGCAAACTGGTAATAAAATCCATGGATAAACAATCCCACTTCCTATTAGGAATCAGAAGTGGCTAAAGTAAACCTGCAGGGTATGTATGTTCCTATTTATTTTGCTGGCAAACAGGACACTCTTTGACATATCGAAGAACATCTGTCTTGAGCCCTTTCCAAGTAAAGTGCTCTTGAACCTGCCTGTAAGTCTTGAAGTACTCGGGATGCCCTGCCATAGGTGTATCATGAAAATACCTCATCACTGTGTTCTTCATTTCTGATCCTGGGGTTAAAAATATCCTACCTTTGTAAATGATAAGATCATTTACAACTGAGTACCTGTCATCCTGAACTGACCCCTCAATTATGCTAGAAGCCCATGAGTCCTTGGTATACTCTGCCACAATCAAGTGTCTCCAATCCTCTGAAATCTCCACCATAGAGCTCAAATGGGGACAACGAGACAAAGCATCAGCAACTATGTTCTGAGTCCCCTTGACATAAGTAATGTCAAAGTCATATGATTGCAATTTACTCACCCACTTCTGCTGACGATCGTTGAGATCTCGCTATCCTAGGAAATGCCTCAAGCTGTTATGATCTGTCTTAATGCAAAACTTGCTACCCACAAGGTATTGTCTGAATTTGGCCAATGCATGCATAATAGCCAACATCTCCTTATCATAAATATTGTAGCTCCTCTCTGGACCCCATAACTTCCTACTCTCAAAAGCTATTGGATGTTTGTCCTGCATAAGAACTGCACCAATCCCCTCACCCGAAGCATCACACTGTAGCTCAAAAGGTCTAGTAAAATCTGGCAAGGCAAGAACTGGGCAAGTAGTCATCAACTATTTAAATTTTTCAAAACATTCCTGTGCCTCAGGTGTCCAAACAAATGCCCCTTTCTTCATTAAATCTGTAAGTGGTGCTGCATGTCGTGAATATCCACTGACAAATTTGCGGTAGAAGCCACACAAGCCCAAAAATCCCCTAAGCTGAGTAAGATTCTCAGGTGTAGGCCACTCAATAATAGCTCTGACTTTGTTAGGGTCCATATGCACACCTTCTGCACTGATGATATGGCCTAAGTATAGCAACTCTGTCATGCCCAGATCACATTTAGATTCCTTGGCGTACAAGGACTCCCTGCTAAGAATTCCCAACACTGTATCCAAATGGGCGATATGTTCCTCCCAAGTTCTGCTGTATACCAGAATGTCATCAAAGAAGACTAATACAAACTTCCTCAGCTGTGACTGAAAAACCCTGTTCATAGTGGACTGAAACATAGCAGAAGCATTGGTTAGCCCAAATGGCATAACCACAAACTCAAAATGTCCACAATGGCACCTAAATGCTGTCTTCTCGATGTCCTGCTCTCTGACCGTGATCTGGTGATAACCTGATCTCAAATCTATTTTCGAGAAATAGTGAGCACCATGAAGCTCATCGATCAACTCGTCAATACGAGGAATAGGGTACTTGTTCTTAATTGTCCTCTTATTCAACACCCTATAATTGATGCACATCCGAAGGGTACCGTCTTTTTTCTTGACCAAGACTATTGCAGAAGCAAAAGGTGATTTGCTTGGCCTAATGTGCCCCATAGCCAGCAGTTCCTTAATTGTTTTTTCAATCTCATCTTTTAGTCGCTTGGGGTGTCTATAAGGAGTGATCATTATGGGTTTAGCACCCTCCTCCAATTCTATTATGTGCTCAATCCCTCTATCTGGAGGACTGCCTGTCGAATATCACTAAACACTTTGGAGTGCTTGATCCTCAACTCCTGTATATCTGGGTGATAGGCTGGTTTTTGTTTCTCTCCCTGTGTTGGCATTAGAATACACCTTGCTGCCCACTCAACCATGTCATGGCGCATAAGTCTTTCCATTTTTCTGAAAGATATCATCCTGCAGCTGGTATCCCTGATGGCTTTTAGCACATGAGTCTTCCCATCCACCTTAAACCTCATCTCCATTTCCCTAAGGTTAATGGTAAACTCCCCAATATCATGAAGCCATTTCATTCCTAAAACCATGTCAGTTTCTCCCATGTTTACCACATAAAAATTTGCCTTAAACTCAAAGTTATTCAATCGCATGGGAAGACTTGGAATCATCCTATCACACTTAAGTGTATACCCATCAGCAACTTTTAATCTTATGCCCTTAAATTCCTTTGTCTGAATTCTGCGCCTTTCAACCAACCTAGCATCAATGAAGTTATGCGTGGCACCTGTATCAAGCAAGGTAATGATCTTCTGTCTGGCTAAAACCCCATGCATCCTCAATGAGCCCTCTTGCTGTATGCTAGTAAGGCGTGCTTCTTGAAAATTTGCTTCTTCAACATTTTCAGCCTCAATTTCATGCTTATCTGTTCATCATCAGGTTTTTCCTCATTAGATTCCTCTTGATCAGATTGCTGGTCCGACTTTGAATCCTCATAGAATGCCCACATAATCCTGTTTACTTTGCCCTTAGGTCTTAAAGGATAGTCATGGTTTGCATCATAGGGACCTTTGCAATAAAAGCACAACTTTTTCCTTCTCAAGTCATTAAATGTCTCGCGATCTAATGGTGCTGCTGATTTTCCCTTTGAGTCTGAAATTTCTTTTTTCTTAGGAAATGTCTTGTTGTCCTGGTAAGAAGAAGATCCCTTAGATGAGTACTTACTTTGAAGGGCTGCAAGTTCCATACTCCTAGCTTTTTTCATTGCCTCCTACAATGTCGGGGGATCAAAAGCCTTTATCCATCCTCTCAATGGTTCCAATAAGCCCTCCATGAATAGCACAACCAATCTCCTTTCAGATATATTGGAGACCATGACTGATAATTTTTGAAATTCACTAATGTAATTCTCCAAACTCCTAGTCTGCTTAAGCTATGCCAAGTCTCTAAAATATGTCTCTAGATCTCTCTTATCAAAGCGTCCCACCAATCTATCAACAAACTCCTGATATGAAGTGATACTATTATGATGCAATGTCTCTAATCCATGATACCACCAATCGTGGGCTGCTCCCTCCAAGTGAAAAGTAGCATATTTTATTGCATCCCTTTCTGTCATGGGTCTAAGAGTCAAGAGGGTGTCTAGCTTATGAATCCAAGCTTGAGCCGTGACCTTCCCACTACCATCAAACATGGGCAATGTAACTCTACTGGCAGCATACATCAAATCATTATTTTGATTTCTTGGTCTCTTTTCTTGCTTTCCCCTATAGTGTTCTCTTCTTTGACTCACAAACCTATCAAAGCTCATGTGCTCCCTGACCTGTGGTGTCAACAACTCCCATTCATCATTAGCTGCCATAAGAGTATCTGCAAACATTTCTTCTCCTTCTTCTTCTGCATTTTCCTCTTCTTGTTCATTCCTTAAAAAAAGTAGGACGTGTAGGCCTATCTACCATGTGAGAAGATGCTTGTGCCCTAGGTGTCCCAACCACACTCCTATTATCATCTGGTTCATAGTTTCATCTTATCTGAGGGTTCATTTATTGTATCATTGTAGTAAGTGCCCGCACAACATTTGCCACCTGCTGCTACCCCGTAGCCATTTGTCTAAAGAGTTCATGTGTTTCCTATTCTTCATCATTTCTTCCCCTATTTCTGATAGGGCTACCTTCACCTCTTTCACCCATAGTGCCGGATGAACCAACCTCTCACTGTTTTGCTGCTAAAGTAGCTGATAAAGTGTCCTTTCAAGTGGTTGTGGCCACTGTTTTTGCTTCCTTTCTTCTCTAGCTATATACCTCTTGTCCCTATCACTTTGTTGCATTTAATGAGTCGATTCCAAACCCAAAGGATGGTAGGAAACTGCTCTGATACCACTGTAATATCCTTTGACAATTCGGACCTCAATTTGCTAATTAGAGGCTCAAGGAATATTGTCAAACACTTCTGATGTAAACCCAATGCTTGCTGCTCTATGTTTTCAGTCTGATATTTTTACTTGATAATGACAGTTGAGTACTCTAAATGCTCATAAATGCAAACTACAATGTCTAAGCATTAATCTAAATGCATATATGACTTCTTTTTTTTTGGTATTTTCGATGCATATACATGAAAATTAGACATGAAATGCATACCTACAGCCAATTGGCATTTTGTCAAACAATTGGCATGCAATCTAACATGCTGATAAGGGATGCTATAATGAAGGACATTACATTGAACAAATGGCATACAATTGATAACTCTTTTATTAGATGCAATCCCCGAACACAATGATATTAAGAAATACCAAATCTTTTGGTTTATAAGGGTTATGCAATACAGTGCCAAAGTCTGATATCAATGATCACCTACAACAATATGCTTGGGATAACAATGCAAACCACTAATAATTACAAAAAGAACCTGGTAATAATGGTGCCCAAAGTGCTGATGAAGAATCAAGCAATATCCAAGGAAAGGAGTCCCTTCCAAACCCAAATTGTAACCTTCTCCCAGCTGCCCTATTCATGCGGTACTATAGCGTACTGCAGCAATCACTGTAGTGGCACTATTCATGTCACTGTAGTGGCACTATTCACAACACTGTAGCATGGCACTATTCATAGCACTGTAGCGTGGCACTATTCACAGCACTATAGCGCGGCACTATTCACAGCACTATAGCAGCCAACAATAAAAACTTATGTTCTACAAATTAATACCTCAAAACCCTTGGTCAATACTTTAGATTTAAGCACAAATGAAAGGACTGAAGTATCCCTTCCAATTTGCAACCCTTCGGAGGATATTTCACCACTTCAGTTATGCTAATCTATGGGAGTTTTCGTTCCCAAAGACCAAGTAGATAGTATGCAGAAACCCTTGGCTCCACAGAACTCATCAAATGCAAATGATAATAATCGGATGCGTGGAAGCTTGCCTTGCCCCTTCTTTTATACATTTTTTAATCCCACTTCAAGAGGCTTCTAGAAAAATCTTATTATTTTATTTTAGTGAGTTTAATGATATAATCTTTATTTTAAGTCACTATATTAAATTAATTAAATATAAGGTTACCTTTTGATTGAAAATTAAGTAATAACCTTATGAAATAATTAATTTAATAATATCTCCCTTATTTCGTCAATTAGCCTTCAGGAGATAAAGGCTAAATTGCTCATCATGAAAATCACCTAGGAAGGGGACATTACAGAGAATGATCTGGAGGAGATCAACTTAGGTACTAATGCTTCACCTAAGAAAGTTTATGTTGGTAAGAAATTGAGCCCCCAGGTCAGAAACATGTTCATTACTTTGTTATGAAAATATAAGAGAGTGTTTGCATGGTCTTATGATGATTTGAAGGCATATAAAGAGGATATTTTCCAACATGAGATCCCTCTAAAACTAGATTCTAAGCCTTTCAGGAAAAAGAAGAGACCTATTAATCCTACTTTGGCCCCAAAGATGCAACATGAGTTGTCTAAAATCAGGGATGGAGACATTTTCAAACCAATCTGACACTCCACTTGGGTTTCTAACTTAGCTCCTATCAGAAAGAAAAATGGAGACATAAGACTATGTGTAGATTTTAGAAACTTGGATATGTCTTCTTAAAGGATAATTACCCTTTACCAAACATGGAAGCCTTATTACAAAGGGTAACCAGTTGTGAGTTATTATCTATGATGGATGGATTTTTAAGATACAATCAGGTGAAAGTTAAGGAATCAGACCAAAGAAAACTACCTTCACTACTCCATGGAGCACCTATGTATATGCAAGAATGCCTTTTGGCTTAAAACTAATGTATGCGCCACCTTTCAAAGAGCCATGGATGTGGCATTCTCAAACCTGATTAATGTCATTATGGTAGTGTATCAAGATGACCTTACTACCTACTGTAAGAAAGAAGATCATTGTCAACACCTGTAGTAGATATTTAAAAGATGCCTAGAATTTCCAAGATTTCCTTGAATCCTAAAAAATGTAGTTTTGGTCTTACAGAAGGGAAGATGCTAGGACATATAGTGCTTAAATATGGTATCAAGATTGATCCTGAGAGGGTTGCAATAATAGGTGGGATACCCCAGCCCAAAACAGTCAAAGGAATTCAACCTTTCTTTGGGTAGATAAATTTAGTAAGGAGATTTGTATCTAACTTTGCTGAAAAGACTAAAGCCATGTCAAAAATGTTAAAGAAGGGGTAGAACATTAAGTAGGATGAGGAGCCAAGAACATCATTCATAGAAATAAAATAGGTAATGAAGAAGGCTCCAATGCTTGCTTCCCAAAACTTTTCAAGGCCTTTCCAAATGTTTAGCTTTGCCTCTTTCTACATGGTTGCTACAGTGTTGCTACAAAAGAATCAAGAAGGTTTTGAACAGCCCATATCCTTCTTTAGTAAATCCCTTAAAATAGCTAAGTTGAAGTATGATGCCATGGAGAAAGAGGCCTATGCCATCGTGAAAGCAATAAAGAATTTTAGACCCTACTTGGTTGGTCTAAAAATTGTAGCTTATGTACCTCATGTTGTAGTCAAAGACATCTTTGTGCAACAAGAAGTAACAGGCAAGAGGTGCATGTGGATTAATAAGATCCAAGAATTCAACATTGATATCGAGATAACTAAATTGGTCAGGGGTTAAGGATTGGCAAAGCTCATGGTCAAGTCAAAGAGGATGCTTAGGCAAATCTCCTAACTAAAATGACTTTGCAGAAGAGGTGTAATCTAGAGGATTCAGCCTGGTATAAGGACATTGTTTTTTACTTGTTTCATTTGAAATCTCCTAAAACCATGAGTGAGAACTAGAAGTGAACATTGAAACTACATGCATTGAAATATGTTATTGTTGATCAAGAAATGTACTAGAGGAATAGGGATGATATTTTGTTGAAATACCTAAATAAAGATGAAGCTAATAAGGTTTTGAATTAGATGCACAACAGAGATTGTGGTGGGCATTTTATGGCCAAAACAACTACTCACATGATCGTCATATTTGGGTATTGGTGGCCTACCTTATTTTTTTATGCACATAAATTGGTAAAAAATTGTGATGCATGGTAGAGGTTTTCTGGTAAATTGAAAGGATCGAGAATCCTACCATTAAGACCTTAGATTGTGGAAGCTCCATTCTAGTAGTGGGGCATAGATTTTATTTGAGAGATTATAGAAAAGTTCAGTGGGGGATTCAGATGGATACTAGTGGCTACAGACTACTTTACAAAGTGGATTGAAGAAATCCCCACTAGGAAGGTGACTAGCAAAGTTGTTATAGACTTTGTGATGGAACACATAATTACAAGGTTTGGGGTCCTGAACAAATTGATAACTGACAATGCTATGTGTTTTAGATCTGTAGAGTTTGTGAGTCTCTATGCTAATTATGGGATGAACCTATTCCACTTCTCACTGTATCATCCCCAAGGTAATGGTTAGGCAGAGTCAAGTAATAAAAAATAATGAAGATCATAAAAAGGACGTTGGAAAGGAATAAAAAATCTTGGGACTTAAAGCTGAGATTCTCAGCCTTATAGGCAGACCGTGTGACTATCAAGAAGTCTACTAGAAAGTCTCCATATAAGCTTGTTTATGGAATGAATGCCAACATGCCAGTGAACCACTTGATACTAGTTTACATATTTATCCAAGAATACTCTAAAGATTTAGATGATGCAATGATATACATAGTCAATCAATTGATAGAATTGGATGAAACTAGAAGAAAAGCTCAGGTTGTTAATGTCAAGAAACAACAGAAAGTCAAGTACTTGTTTGATAAGAAGGCTAAGGCCAAGAAATTTAAATGTGGTGACTTGGTGTTGGTATGGAATGCAAGGTTACAAGACAAAGGGAAACATGGAAAGTTTGATTCTCTATGGCTGGATCCTTACCTGATTATGATTACACATGGAGAGGATTCATTTTTTCTTGAGAGCATGAATGGAGAATTTCAAGAATTTCTAGTGCATGGACAATTGTTGAAACATTACTTGTCTTGAGATTAGGCTCTTTCTCCATGCATAGTAGGTTTTTGTTTATTTTCTTGTGTTATGAAACCACGGTTGTTTGTGACCCATGGTGAAGTATTTTCTATTATCTGTGTGTCACTAGTCTGCATCCCAGATTTTTCTAAACCCTCTCCATATTCCACTATCATATGCATCCTCAAACAAGAGCCACTATTAGTACCTACAAAATTTGAAGGCTTTATATCCCTACTCTGAGAACTAGTATTTTCCCACCTTAGTGTCTCCTGGCTTAAAATTTAAAAAAATCTTTGAGCCTTGGAATTCTATTTCCTTGTTGACCTGCTTGCCTAGTTGAATCACTTAAGTCACCTTCTGAGAATCCTTTCCTTTCATTGTATAACTAGCCCCTTCTACCACCTTAAACTGTCATGTGTGGTACCACTTGTGGTTAAATGATATAATATTACCCGCACAAGCGTATTGGCTTAGCACAGCCTCGCCGCTAACTAATTTCTTATGAGATTCACTGATGCACTATCCCTCCATGTGTCCAGCATACATTCCCAAATGCCTAATGGACTTCTATAAGTTGTACATTAGTCCTATTGGATGGTCCTAACTAGTCATTTCACACCACCCGATAAAAGTTCATGCCTAGCGCCAAGCTTTTGTCCTAATGCAACCTTTCTCAGTGCTTATTTCTTAAAGATGCACTGCCATACTAAGTAGACACGTGTCTTGGTGCTAGACCTGGAAATGAGGTAGGCCCCGATGAAGATTAATCCTTTGTTGACAACTGGTGACACCTTACTCTTCCCAGTTCACTAAAGTGTGTTCCATGGGAGACCACTTCGATGAGTGCCATGTTGCAGCATCTTATTCACAATGCTAGACTATGCCCCAATGAAACTTGTTGCTTTCATTATAAATTTGAGGTTGCGCTGAAGCACTATGGTGACAAGTGTCCTCCTGAACAAGCGAGATCAATGGTGAAGTTTTAATCTAAATAACAGGTGGTGATCCAACAACTCTATGCACCTGTTCCTTACAATGTGACTTGAGCAACACTACTTCTAATGAATCTTGTGCTAAAGACCCTAACTTGTGTTGTCCATCAATTTGAAACCTTTAGATAGATCAATGACCAATATTCAAAAGAAGTGACCATTCATGACATGTTGTCTTTTCACTCCTCGAAAAGATAAAAACTCGATGGTGAGCAAATTGTGAAAAAGTGCTTGGTGAGTTCATAATTTTGACCCTAATTTACAATTTGTTGCGGCTCTGGTATGTTATTATCTTCTTTCTTCTGAATTGTGAAGTTTTCTTAGGTTTTAGAAGTATTTTTGTATGTCCCATGTTTAGGAAAAACTATTAGGTCACCAAACAAACCCTAGTCTGAGTGAATTCCCTCCCATTGCAACCATGAGTCAAAAGTCATCCCGTGGTGGAAAAACCAAATGGGACCTATCCCAAGACCTTATAAGTCAGCTCTCTGGTTCTTCCAAGAAATATAAACACACCCAGGGTATAGGGGTTTTGACGAATAATATGTATGATTATCATAAATATACCAGAGATACAATCCTACCAATTGAGGCATGGGATTTGTTTAAATTTTGCTGCTACCACCATTCTTATGATAAACCTGTATCAAACATCTGGAGGTTGGGCTTAGGGAAGTTAATTTTCCCAAGTGTATTTTTCAATGTTGACCTAATCCAGGACATAAGAAATAAGTATGATGCTACCACTAAAATCTTGTCCAATTGCAAGGGAAAACAACTTTTTCAACTGAGCAGAGAATTGATTGTAGAAGTGTTTGACCTACACCCCTTGGCTGATGTTAAAATTATCCCTGATGATTTGAAGAAAGAATATAACTGAGACAAATAGGGATATAGAACATGCTATCTGCCTCATCATAGGCCAAGGAAGTATGGAAAACTAGTAAAGATTGATGATAATGAATTAGGGCATTTTAGGTATGAGGGATTTGAAGATTACTTCATAAAGACATACTTTTCTTTGTGTCAAGTCTTTGGACTTGATTATAACCCTTTGATGCCCATCCCCTCATGGTTATGGCTGTTGAGATTCAAGATCTCCATCAAAGAAGAAACTTTGACTATGCTACCTACATTGCTGAAGAAATTCACAAAGATTTGGTGGCATACAAGCAAAACAGTGATGCCCCTACCTTTAAGAGGTATTCATTGTTGTGCCACATCCTATTGTATTGTAGTGGGAAATTATGGGGTAAATAATTGTAGATACAATGCCTAACCAAGGATGGAAATCCCATGCCTATCCAAGGAAGAACTCACATTTGGCATTCACACTATGGAGGTTCGAGCTACATTCAGTTTGAAGAACACTTTGTGTAGAGAATTTTGGGATTATTGGGACAAGAGAAGCCCATACTATCAAAAGATATAATAGAATTCCCGATACCAAATGAGAGGTGGTTTGATGGTGATGTTGATCACAATTGGGGTGATTGGTTCATGTATTCAGATGTGACACTCATTAGAGTGTATGGTACAAATGTCATGCCTCACCTCCTACCAAAGAAGGTGCCAGATAGAATTGTCCTTTAACTATAACCTGCCTGGCCCATCTGTGAACCCAACTCTTCCTCGTTCCCAAAGTACTCGGATACAACCTACTAAAGGTTTTGAAAGTTTGTTTAAATTGCCTTCTGTAAAAAGAGCCCCTTTATTTCCTTCATCCTCAGAGAAATCTATCAGTACCTGTAATCATCAGAAATATTCTGAGTTAGGTAATGGTCTGTTTAAATGTGAGGATTGTTCTTTTGTCTTTCTGCCCAAATCGGGTCGTGTCAAAATGATGTCATCCATTGCTGTCTCCATGCCAGAACAAGATATTAAAGAAAAGCAAGTAAAAGTCATTGGTACACCTAGTGGTGCTTGTCATATCCCTGGTGCTATTCCACCATTCCAAGACTTCATGCTTATTGATACCACTAGCAGATATAAAGCTAATTGTTGGCCTATGCATATTTTTCCTCTCGAAGATAATGCACCCAGTCAAAGTAATCTGCTAAACTGGACTAATCTCTGCATAAGAAAATCAATGCTGTTAGCAGAAGATAGAAGAATCTGGCAAGAGTTAGAAGCAGTAAAAAATGAGAAAGCACATCTTAGTCATCAAGCAAATTTCCATACTCTAATCTCTACTCTTGAGAAATTGGAAAAAAGACTTACTGACGAGTGGACAGCCACTGTTAAGAAAGATCTTGATGAGTTGAGAGCAAACTATAATGAGTTTCGCCATAAGGCAGAAATGTGGAAATTAGAACAAGATGCTGCTCTGGAAAGACAGAGAGACCTTTTGCAAAGGGTCAGAAATGAAGTCAAGTTAGACTGTGATGTTTTAGGCTCTCGGATTAATAATGCTGATTTGCACATCAAGCATAATGGACAGAGACTCAGTGAGATCTCTGATGAAGTCCATTCAATCACACAGTCTCAGTTGTTAATAGGGGATTCTGTGAAAACAGAATCTGCTGAAATTCAGACCACTGTAAGAACAAAATCTCTTTCTGTTCAGACTGCTTATCAAGCAGCACGACACCAACAGGTGGTCAAGATAAAGAATTTTCCAGCAAGTGCTAAAGGCTATATGAAGGCCCAGTATGAAGGTCCACACTTACAAACTCAGGTTAAACCTCCTGAAACATATTCATGGATTGCAATTGAGCTTCTATTTGGAGGATCTGATCAACAACTTTGTCTAATTCACTTCTGGTGTCAGATCTGAACATTCTACAATAGAATGATACTTCACTTCCAGATGAGGATTCTTCATCCAGTTTGCAATCCTTTTGTACTGTCATACAATTTACTTGAGCTTGCTGATGCTCAGTAGCAGAAATATACTCTTCAAGGTCAGACTCTGAGTATTCAGAACTTGATAGAACAATGTCTTCTAAATCAGATGGGTAGTCATTTATAAAGACATGTTCATCAGTAATGCCTGCCGCTTTAGCAGCATGCATTTTACCTTTTCCTTTCTTCTTTTTCCTGTCAGGACATTTGTTGGCGAAGTGATCTCCTTTGCAGATGTAACAAGAGGGCTTCCACTTAGATCCTCTACCTTTCTTGTCTTTCTTTCTGAAAAATCCCTTTTTCTTCTTTGGAGATTTATACTTTGATTTCTTAAATGTATAGATCTGACGAACTTTAAACCCTACTGTAATCGCTAGTATGAATATTTTTATCTTTCTAGTCAAGAGCAAAATCATGAGTACATGTTTACCACCTTCCTGAAAAGTTTTGGAACCACCATTGGTGAGTTTTATCATAAGAAGGTTTTGGAGACATTAGTAGCTGATAATATTGAAATGAAGGAATTAACCTTCCCTCAGCTTGTTCAATTCTTAGAACAGATTAATATTGAAATCTGTGATGAAGCCAAAGCTAAAAAGGAGATTAAGAAGGTTCAACCTATCTTATCTTCAGCTATCTGTTCTAGACTTAATTCTCTTGAGGATTTTGCAGAAAAGGATTCCTGTGTTCCATGCTACAAGGAAAAATCTAGAAAGAAGTATAAAGAAAAATATAAGAAATCAAAGTATAAATCTCCAAAGAAGAAAAAGGGATTTTTCAGAAAGAAAGACAAGAAAGGTAGAGGATCTAAGTGGAAGCCCTCTTGTTACATCTGCATAGGAGATCACTTTGCCAACAAATGTCCTGACAGGAAAAAGAAGAAAGGAAAAGGTAAAATGCGCGCTGCTAAAGCGGCAGGCATTACTGATGAACATGTATTTATAAATGACTATCCATCTGATTCAGAAGACATTATTCTATCAAGTTTCGAATACTCAGAGTCTGACTCTAAAGAGTATATTTTTGCTACTGAGCATCAGCAAGCTCAGGTAAATTGTATGACAGTACAAAAGGATTGCAAACTGGATGAAGAATCCTCATCTGGAAGTGAAGTATCATTCTATTGTAGAATGTTCAGATCTAACACCAAAAGTGAATTAGACAAAGTTGTTGATCAGATCCTCCAAATAGAAGCTCAATTGAAATCCATGAATATGGGTCAAGAAACCTGGAAGAAGCTGACAGCAAAGCTGGATCAGCTAAAATCAAAAAAGTATTCTTTGCTACAGAACAGAAATCAGAGTGCTGGAAAATGGCCTTGGATACCATGGAGACGGACGATAGTCAGATGTAGGACGACTAGGAGGAACATTTTGTCTGACTGTGTCTCGATTTCTGTTCTGTAGCAAAGAATACTTTTTTGATTTTAGCTGATCCAGCTTTGCTGTCAGCTTCTTCCAGGTTTCTTGACCCATATTCATGGATTGCAATTGAGCTTCTATTTGGAGGATCTGATCAACAACTTTGTCTAATTCACTTCTGGTGTCAGATCTGAACATTCTACAATAGAATGATACTTCACTTCCAGATGAGGATTCTTCATCCAGTTTGCAATCCTTTTGTACTGTCATACAATTTACCTGAGCTTGCTGATGCTCAGTAGCAGAAATATACTCTTCAGAGTCAGACTCTGAGTATTTGGAACTTGATAGAACAATGTCTTCTGAATCAGATGGGTAGTCATTTATAAAGACATGTTCATCAGTAATGCCTGCCGCTTTAGCAGCGCGCATTTTACCTTTTCCTTTCTTCTTTTTCCTATCAGGACATTTGTTGGTGAAGTGATCTCCTTTGCAGATGTAACAAGAGGGCTTCCACTTAGATCCTCTACCTTTCTTGTCTTTCTTTCTAAAAAATCCCTTTTTCTTCTTTGGAGATTTATACTTTGATTTCTTATATTTTTCTTTATACTTCTTTCTAGATTTTTCCTTGTAGCATGGAACACAGGAATCCTTTTCTGCAAAATCCTCAAGAGAATTAAGTCTAGAACATATAGCTGAAGATAAGATAGGTTGAACCTTCTTAATCTCCTTTTTAGCTTTGGCTTCATCACAGATTTCAATATTAATCTGTTCTAAGGATAAGATAAAGTGCATATGATGTTGCATAAAAAGGGATCCTTCATTGCTTCATGCATTGTATTCCTTGGTTTCTTAATTACTTCAAAGGAAGGATTAGATGCATTTGGTACTAAGTTACAAGGATATAGAATGAAGGTCATTGACTTTAGGAATTATGATCCTGAACACTTAATTGATAGGGTTAGAAGGGAAAAGGGAAAATTAGGATATGAGCATCAATTTCATGTGAAGGAAGATCTGATTAGAAATTTTGTTTTTGAGGTTGAGGTCAAACAAAGGAGAGAAGATTGGGGCCTCATAGTCATAGGAGAAATACAAAGGATGCTCAAAATTCCTAGTTACCAGGGAGCTTTTAGGGAGATGATTGACCCTGTTCTCGAGATGCAGGCAATGGTTGAGGGTGTGGATAAGCTTAGGTTTGTCCCTAAAAAGAAGTTTGTCAAACTAAAATCCTCTAAGAGACAACATTCGTGGGAATATGAAGTTAAGAAACCTATGTATCCATAGATGGAGGGAGAAAAGGAAGAAGCATGGGAAGAACTCCCTCCCCCTGAACAACCTAAAGTGAATCAACCTTTGGTTGATTATTCCTTGATTGAAGAAGTGCTAGAGAACCAAATTGATATGGATGGAATTCAACAAGTGTTGATCTCCCCACTAGAATGAAGTTATCATGGCACCCCGAGCAAGAACATTATTAATCCTAGAGGAAAGTAGCAAAGTAGTGCAAGATATAAGAGCACTAGCTTACAAGGAGTTCTTGTCAGATGGCCAATTTGTTAAGTCTAAAGAATTTAGGGCCTTGCTACTAAAGAAAAAGTTTGAGATGCATTTGCATCAGTTAAATGAGGAGCAATGAAAAGTTGGAGAAGAAGACATGAAAGAAGTGGCCCAACAAGACTTGAAAGAGATTGATATGGATGTCAACAACATTATCATGAGGAAGGAAGAACGTTGGTAAAGGAGAGTGGATTTCTAGTATTACCAGGATGGGATATCTCCTCAAAAATTTCCATGAACACCATCAGGAGGTAGGACAACATTGAGGATGAAATAATGACAAAAGAATAGGCTAAAGAACTCTTTGGATCAGTTTTTAATACAAATCATGATACCTTGGCAATTTGGGCCATGGCTCTAGATGAAAAAAAACCTCAGGCAACTAAGGATATTAATTAACTCACTAGTAATTTGATTGTGAGAAGACTAACTGATACATCTACTCCTCAAGTTACATCTTTAGTGCCTCAGTAAACACAACAAGGTCTAGTGAAGTTGCGGCGAGGAAGTTGCAATTAGATTATGATAAATTAAAGGATGATTATGTCAAGTTGTTGTAGGAATACACCAAGGTCAAATCACTTGTCCCTCAAGCAGGAATTGAAATGGGAGTAGCAACTCCTTCATCTAGTGTAAGGGGTGTATCAGGGAATGAGGGAGATTCCCATGCTATTGTTGATTAGAAAGAAAATTTGAGGAAAAGCAATAGCACAATTAGTAAAAAAGGGTGGATAATAGGAGTGAGCAAATTACTCTTATTAGTAATCTTTTCAATCACATGATGTGATGTATTCTCCATAAGGTTGATGATGCCTAGTTGTGTTACAGCAATGTGAAAATAGTTTTTGAGAGCTATATTAGTAATGAGGAAGTCTTAAGGGATACCTTGAGGATGTGGATTCCATATTTGTAGGTGATGAATCTTATTTTTAATAGTGCAAAGCTTGATGCTAATGCCACTACCAACATATTAAGTACATATGAGGTCATTTGGATTTTAAATGACATCTCTATGTTCCAAGCTAGAATTGATGTGATGCTCAAGAAAAAGTTAAGTACTTTCAAATCTGTGGAAAAATGTCTTTTGCCACCTATTTTACACGCTGACGGCATGGAAAAAACTACTAAAAAGTGGAAGAATGAGTTTGGTGGCATCACCCCAATCTTGTTTCATCTATTTTATTGGGAGATAAAGTTGACCCCATCATATGCAACAATGAGCAGGACAAGTTGTTAGCATTGGAATCTGAACTTAACAATTTTTTTAGGGAGTCTAAAGTACTATTGGATGCATGATAGAAATCCCACATAAGTAAAGTAGAAAGGGTTTTTCAACATGCCATATAAAGAGGAGTACATTGCATGGGTCCAATAATATGTGGTGTGATAAAAAGTTATTTTACCATTTTTATCCATATTGGAGTTTTGAAGAAAAAGGCCAATAAAGGAGGAATGTGTGAAATATCAGATGACATGAATAGAGGATAAGGTGCAGTTATGAGAATATAGCATAGATTGAAGACCGAGCCCAAGGCAATTTGGCTCAAAGTTTGGTTATAGAAGGAGACTATTTACTCATAGAATATTCATTCAGTTTAATATTATTTTGCCAATTTAATATTTCTGTCCTTTTTTAGTATTCATTATGTCCCCCATCCTTACAAAGAGTTTAACATTTTTCTCTTGGATCCAATTATGTAGTTTCAGAGATAAAGAGATAGAGGAGCTTCTCTTCTAAATGGATAGGACTAGAAGTTGGTCTTCTTAGCTCTTCTCTCCATGCCGAGTCTAGTGAGGAAGGTTTAGGCATAATAGAAAAAGGTATATCAATTTCTATGGCAGCCTGCTCCATCCTTCAACCCCACCTCCCTATGGTTGGAACCTGATGCAACATGGGCTTTATTGTTGAGCCTTTATAACTACTTGCGTCTGCTTTCCTTGAAATGTAGGAAGGTGTTAATTTCCACTATCCAATGCTTATTGATAGAGTCAAGGAAGTTAGGCAAGTAGCACCTTTCATCCTCCTCATCTCCACCATGCCATCTAGCAACAGTCAACTCCTGAGCTTTGGTGGATGAAGAACCACTTTTGGAGGGGCCCACATGTTGATCAACCACCCTTCCTCCAACACCTTGGCATGCAGTTGGAAGAAACTACTCCCCTAGTGAATCTTTATGCTTTGCTATTATTCTATTACAGGGGTTTGTAGGTGACTTTAATGTGGCATGTGTCACTCATGCATTTGATTGTGGGAGGCCTATAAAAGGGATGCACTCCATTTGAAAGAGGTTGGAAAATGAATGGGATGCTATTAGATTTGTAATTGTCATAGAAATAGAATTCTCTATATTTGTTAGTGTCTCTATCAAGAGCATGTATTCTCTAGTTTGAATTTATATGAGAAATGTGTAAATTCATATGTTAATTGTCTCTATTTTAAGTTGTAAGAAAACATTTGAAATTAATAATCAAGGATTATGGTTTCTTCACTTACATTTGCTATTGTGAATTATTTCTTTGTGTCAGTTTCCTTTCAAGTAATGAAATAAATCTTTCTAGAAAACAATAGTGTTGTTTGCAGGGTAATTGGATTACTAAGTATGAGGTCATGTGACCAAAGCCTTTAGTGGGTTGATATTGTTGTCAAGGTAACAATATTTGGAAAAATTTGCTGCAACTACCATATGTAAGTAGTGCTAAGACAAAATGTTGCAATATACAAACTCTGTATCCCCAAATAGGCATCGGTCCCAAATTATCCCACTTCCCAAACAAATACACACTTTAAAATGACAAATCTCACATGCTTTGTAAATTATTTGTAATTATTCGTAGTTTTCACATCAAGATTTAAAGGTTACAAGAGATCATCCTAATAACTATGTTGACCTTGCAACCTCTTGTCAATTTGTGTGAAGATGCTTTTTTTCTTGGCACTGTGATTATATATGAAATCTCATTCTGAATCAGTGTCTAATGAGGGGAACCCACCTAGGCTTTGCAGAGCCTAAAGTGTAGAGGATATTATTTCCTCAAATATCTTTTGTTCATTGGCCAAGTGATCACTGTGTCTTTATTATAAGTTGTAAACCTTTAGAGATCTGTGACAATCAGTTGGAGAACCAACACCTGGTAACCTCATACTATGTAAAATCATCTTTATCTTGTGAAAAGGTAATCATGAACTCAATACAACATGCTCAAACCATGATCTTTAAACCTTGAATGACATATAATAGACCTCAAATTGCATGTAGGAGAAAAATGATAAGGGGCTCTAGGTAGAGTGCTTGGATTTTAGCATTTGGATAGTCATTTCTAGGTTTTTGGGCTCTCTTGAATGTAATGGTAGGCTTATAATCATCCAAAACTACACCAAAAAATATACCATTTGCAAGCAAAGACCACAAAGCATGCAGATGAAAAACAAGTTAATAAGCCTCCTAGTGTTCAATCTAGATGAAACAAAAGGCTATCCTAACTATTTCAAGCCTTCTGAACATAATGGTGAGGTTAATAATGCTCCAACATTCACCAAAAAATAGCTCCACTAAATGTTTTTGAACCCTAGTGATCTCAAATAGAAAATGGACTAATCCTAGGACATCATGTCTCAAATACTATGTTAGATTTTATGATAAACATATAATGACAAGACCTAATGCCTATGAATTAGCCACAAATTAAAATATATAATAATTCTATTCAATCCATTCAAGAATTCAAAGAATAGTGTACATATATAGGCCTTTTAGATGGAGGAGTTATAATGATACATGTCCAATAGGTCATGAGTTAACTTCGATCATGAGATGAGTTATCTCATTTGTTAACTTAGTCAAATGAGATAGAGGCAACCCTTGATTTGACAAAGGTTAGACCTAATTTCCATTAATCAAGAATTGATGAGGCAGTGGTGGCACTTGAGTACCTTAAATCAAGGATGACACATGTCATTATTAGCTACCTAGGTTAGAAATATATTATCCTAAGTGAACTTAATAAAATAGATGCAAATAGAATATTACACCAAGAAATAAATAAGGTTTAGTATAATACTACTCCAACATACCTTTTAACTTCTTTCATTTATTTCTTATTTGTAATAATCCACTTGGAACTAGTTGTTCATCTTTGTTATTTCTTACTTCTTATTTAGTCTCCAATAGTAGTTTCTTTTCTTTTTATTTCAATTCTTACTTAATAATTGAAGTGGTGCTTAATCAATTCTTCCCTAACGTATTCAGATCCTTTTTAACAAATAATAAATTGTTGTTTTTCTACTATTTATCCCTCTCTATAATATTCCCAACCTTTCTCTTCTCTCTAAAATGTGGATTTAGCAAACACATGATTAATCAATTCTTCCCTAACATATTCAAATCCTTTTTAACAAATAATAAATTGTTGTTTTTCTACTATTTATCCCTCTCTATAATATTCTCAACCTTTCTCTTCTCTCTAAAATGTGGATTTAGCAAACACATGAATATTGTTAATTCTTTTAGTCATTAATATCTTTTATCTAAAATGTAGATTTAGCAAACACATGAATATGAATATTATTAATACTTTTAGTCATTAATAAGTTGTATACTGTAGTTCTAATATTTTATTAAGAGAATATTTATGTCTAATGCAAATTAATGTTTATGTTGGAATTTTAGGTTTCTTGGAAACAACAATTTAATTGGGAAACTTGAAGAATGGTTAACCACAATTAATAATGTGTAAGAAAGTTTCTATCTCTTTTCAAAATAAACATCTTTCTATATGGCTAGATTGTTGTGTATATAATCATAAACAAAACTAGTATTAGAGTAAAGAAATATAGTATGATGGTATTTATATTTAATTTTATCATTTGTTTCTTGTCAAAATAATTGGTGTGGTGTATCTAAATCACCATGTCATATATGTTCACATACTTGATGTTATGTTGTTAAATTTATCAAGGACAAAAATTAATAATTTATCTAGCATAAGTGAAAACAACAAAAAAATTTAATAAATCTTAATGTTTCAAGACATTAACATTAAAGTAGATTAAAAAAGATAAATTCTCTATACCTTGGACCTTAATAAATTGTCTATCCTAGTGATAAATGTAACTATCTCAAATTTAAGAAAACAAAATCATGCCTAACAAAGATCAAGTCTTGGTACGTATTACACATAATATTTATATTGTAGTTATCATTTTTGGAGTTTAGTTGACCTTGATAATATTTAGAAGATGGTGCATATTCTAAGCAATGATTTCATTAATTTATAAAAGAGTGTGAGAAATTATGCTTTTTAAAGGAAAATTCACCTATGGAATAAACATTTTAATAACAGACCTAATAATTAGAAACAATTGATGTCTAGAGAAAACACAAATAATCAAAATCTTACCCTTATTTTTTATGGACAAAACCTCATCTAATTCATTCATAATTCATAGTACAACCCAACATGGTGAGGTTAATTATCATGGGTACTATATGGTCTTTGATTTTTTTTAAATGGATAATTTTTTAGGTAGTCAAGAGTGAGAAGTCAAATATAATTTTGATATTCTTCTAATACCAACACAACTAGGCTTTTTAAGACATGATTTTCCTCTTGAAGATGTAATATTGATGAAACTCATACCTCTGATAAAATTTAGAGAAAAAATTATACACATAGAAGAAAGAATTTGTAACCTAATACAACTCTCTAACCTCTTCATAACAAATTGACTACTCCAAACCCTAAATCAAACAATAATACTCCTCCTCTTAGAGGAATTGATGCTAGTTTAAAATTGGATAATAGAAATATCAAGCCCTAACAAGAGGAAGATTTTCATCTCCAATGGGGAAGACACTATCAAATGGTGCGGGGATAAGTCAAGTAGGTATAATGTCAAGATAGGATATATTTAAATAGAAGAGGATAATTTGGAAAATGAGGATTGGCCTATCCACCTTTGTTGGAAGAAACAATGCCTTTTCTTGGGCAACATTACAAACGAGGATCCTTACTATAAATAGACTGAGGAAACTTGGTTTTTGTGGCCCCTACAGATATGTATTGTGCAAAGAGGATGAGGAAACCATGGATCAATTTCTCTTAAACTATAAATTTGTGGAAGCTTGCTGGAAAAAAGTTCGAGTAAAACTTAATTGGGCTAGTCCTTTGCCTCAAGACATTCATGCCCTCTTTGTTGTATGGCCAATTTTGTACAAGAAAGCTATATTCTCAAGCATTCAGACCATTTTCCCTTCAATAGTGATCTAGGAGCTATGGAAAGAAAGGAACAAAATACTCTTCCAAGATAAAAAAAATGACAATAGAAGTTTTCTGCAATAAAGTGGAAAATGTCATTGTTGGAGTGGTCAATAACGCAGCAAGAAATCAATCACTCAAACAAAAATTGTTCACAATTAGGGATAATAAAATTTAGAAATCCTGGAGAGGCCTGGTGATCCCCCCATTTATGGGAAGGTGAGGGCTCATCCTACCCACAATCCAAAAGTAGACGCAAGATGGGTTCTACTAGACAAAGATTGGCACAAACTAAACTTCGATAGAGTGGCTAGAGGTAATCCAAGAGTGTCAAGGGCAACATGCATCATTAGAAATCATAGTGGGTAAATGGTTGCCTCTTTGACAAAGAAACTATTGGAGGGAACAAATAATGAAGCCAAAGCTCAAGCCTTGTTGCTTGGGCTCCAAACCTACTCAAAATTAGGGCTCACAAGTAATCATAATACGATAAGGAAATTATTGACTCCAAATTGGAAGATTGAAAACATTATGGCAAAGTGTTGGGCATTTTTGAACCTTTTGAAAGACTACAAGGCCAGACACATTTATCAAGAGGCTAATATTGAGGCTGAAAAATACGTGAACATGGAAATCAACATGCTAGGAAGATATTTCTTTATCAACTTTCTAGAGGCATAGGAGGAGATGGAGTTTGATGAATCAGCCGCTTCACATGTTTGAAAATAGAAAGGATATCATAAATATTTACGATGCAGTGGATGGCTCTCTCAAAGGTAGAGGAGGATAGCTTGGAGGGGATGTTCACATTTATGATGACAAGCAAGCCAAGTACTAAAAAAAAAAGATATATGATGATCAAATTGCCATTTGCATCAGAGTAGGAAACATGGGTTCAATAATCTGTCTCAAAGAAAAGAAGATACAAATTGCCTTATGGGCCAAACCAAAGACCTCAAGTTGAAAAGGATTTTAAAAAATGGTCTATAATTGTTGTGCATGTCATTCACATTGTGTTGGGGGACATTTTCCTATCCGCCTCTCACTGGTATAGGGTTAATATAGATATTTCTTCCATGTTGGTTTCTATTTTTAGACTTGGGGGAGGCAAAAGAAGTCATTCATGTGGTGGCAGTAACATTGATAAAACTACGCTGGCATGGAGGCGTGAAGAAGATTCTAGGTGATGTTATTTTAAGATCGGGTTTCCTCCCAAGAAATGGCACTTGGCCTATGATCTTGCACCCATACAACAAACCATGGGCACCTTTTGTGATTGTTGCAATTGGCCAAAGTAAGGATGAATGGAAGTAGAAGGCTAGATGGGGTGTAGAATTTCTAAAGGTTGTCTTAGGTGTGGCTGAAGCTTTCAAAGCCCATTGGTCCTTCTCCATTGAGACAGGAAGTTCGGACTCAGGCATGGATGGGGATGTGGCAGATGATGTGGAGGAGGAGGCACAGGTGTGAAGGTTGATACTATAACATAGTAAAAGGGATATTGATTGTATATGCAAATTTTATAATGCAAATTAGTAAAGTATATTTTTTTGTATTGGTTAAGGTATAACTACAAATAGTCATATAGGGATTTTTTTATAGGCCCTCCATTGGAGAAACCAATTTTATTCTTTTGATCCTTATTTTATTAGGAATGGCCCCCCATAGCCACATTCACTCATTAAAAAAAATACAAATATCAAGGCCATTTTCAAAAGTAGACATAAAAATATGGAAGCTATGAAAAATGCTAAAGCTTTAACATATCATTAAATGTATTAGCTTAGCTTTTTGAGCATAGAGATTTAATTTTAAAATACTTGCCTAGATATTTAAAAGATGCCTAGAATTTCCAAGATTTCCTTGAATCCTAAAAAATGTAGTTTTGGTCTTACAGAAGGGAAGATGCTAGGACATATAGTGCTTAAATATGGTATCAAGATTGATCCTGAGAGGGTTGCAATAATAGGTGGGATACCCCAGCCCAAAACAGTCAAAGGAATTCAACCTTTCTTTGGGTAGATAAATTTAGTAAGGAGATTTGTATCTAACTTTGCTGAAAAGACTAAAGCCATGTCAAAAATGTTAAAGAAGGGGTAGAACATTAAGTAGGATGAGGAGCCAAGAACATCATTCATAGAAATAAAATAGGTAATGAAGAAGGCTCCAATGCTTGCTTCCCAAAACTTTTCAAGGCCTTTCCAAATGTTTAGCTTTGCCTCTTTCTACATGGTTGCTACAGTGTTGCTACAAAAGAATCAAGAAGGTTTTGAACAGCCCATATCCTTCTTTAGTAAATCCCTTAAAATAGCTAAGTTGAAGTATGATGCCATGGAGAAAGAGGCCTATGCCATCGTGAAAGCAATAAAGAATTTTAGACCCTACTTGGTTGGTCTAAAAATTGTAGCTTATGTACCTCATGTTGTAGTCAAAGACATCTTTGTGCAACAAGAAGTAACAGGCAAGAGGTGCATGTGGATTAATAAGATCCAAGAATTCAACATTGATATCGAGATAACTAAATTGGTCAGGGGTTAAGGATTGGCAAAGCTCATGGTCAAGTCAAAGAGGATGCTTAGGCAAATCTCCTAACTAAAATGACTTTGCAGAAGAGGTGTAATCTAGAGGATTCAGCCTGGTATAAGGACATTGTTTTTTACTTGTTTCATTTGAAATCTCCTAAAACCATGAGTGAGAACTAGAAGTGAACATTGAAACTACATGCATTGAAATATGTTATTGTTGATCAAGAAATGTACTAGAGGAATAGGGATGATATTTTGTTGAAATACCTAAATAAAGATGAAGCTAATAAGGTTTTGAATTAGATGCACAACAGAGATTGTGGTGGGCATTTTATGGCCAAAACAACTACTCACATGATCGTCATATTTGGGTATTGGTGGCCTACCTTATTTTTTTATGCACATAAATTGGTAAAAAATTGTGATGCATGGTAGAGGTTTTCTGGTAAATTGAAAGGATCGAGAATCCTACCATTAAGACCTTAGATTGTGGAAGCTCCATTCTAGTAGTGGGGCATAGATTTTATTTGAGAGATTATAGAAAAGTTCAGTGGGGGATTCAGATGGATACTAGTGGCTACAGACTACTTTACAAAGTGGATTGAAGAAATCCCCACTAGGAAGGTGACTAGCAAAGTTGTTATAGACTTTGTGATGGAACACATAATTACAAGGTTTGGGGTCCTGAACAAATTGATAACTGACAATGCTATGTGTTTTAGATCTGTAGAGTTTGTGAGTCTCTATGCTAATTATGGGATGAACCTATTCCACTTCTCACTGTATCATCCCCAAGGTAATGGTTAGGCAGAGTCAAGTAATAAAAAATAATGAAGATCATAAAAAGGACGTTGGAAAGGAATAAAAAATCTTGGGACTTAAAGCTGAGATTCTCAGCCTTATAGGCAGACCGTGTGACTATCAAGAAGTCTACTAGAAAGTCTCCATATAAGCTTGTTTATGGAATGAATGCCAACATGCCAGTGAACCACTTGATACTAGTTTACATATTTATCCAAGAATACTCTAAAGATTTAGATGATGCAATGATATACATAGTCAATCAATTGATAGAATTGGATGAAACTAGAAGAAAAGCTCAGGTTGTTAATGTCAAGAAACAACAGAAAGTCAAGTACTTGTTTGATAAGAAGGCTAAGGCCAAGAAATTTAAATGTGGTGACTTGGTGTTGGTATGGAATGCAAGGTTACAAGACAAAGGGAAACATGGAAAGTTTGATTCTCTATGGCTGGATCCTTACCTGATTATGATTACACATGGAGAGGATTCATTTTTTCTTGAGAGCATGAATGGAGAATTTCAAGAATTTCTAGTGCATGGACAATTGTTGAAACATTACTTGTCTTGAGATTAGGCTCTTTCTCCATGCATAGTAGGTTTTTGTTTATTTTCTTGTGTTATGAAACCACGGTTGTTTGTGACCCATGGTGAAGTATTTTCTATTATCTGTGTGTCACTAGTCTGCATCCCAGATTTTTCTAAACCCTCTCCATATTCCACTATCATATGCATCCTCAAACAAGAGCCACTATTAGTACCTACAAAATTTGAAGGCTTTATATCCCTACTCTGAGAACTAGTATTTTCCCACCTTAGTGTCTCCTGGCTTAAAATTTAAAAAAATCTTTGAGCCTTGGAATTCTATTTCCTTGTTGACCTGCTTGCCTAGTTGAATCACTTAAGTCACCTTCTGAGAATCCTTTCCTTTCATTGTATAACTAGCCCCTTCTACCACCTTAAACTGTCATGTGTGGTACCACTTGTGGTTAAATGATATAATATTACCCGCACAAGCGTATTGGCTTAGCACAGCCTCGCCGCTAACTAATTTCTTATGAGATTCACTGATGCACTATCCCTCCATGTGTCCAGCATACATTCCCAAATGCCTAATGGACTTCTATAAGTTGTACATTAGTCCTATTGGATGGTCCTAACTAGTCATTTCACACCACCCGATAAAAGTTCATGCCTAGCGCCAAGCTTTTGTCCTAATGCAACCTTTCTCAGTGCTTATTTCTTAAAGATGCACTGCCATACTAAGTAGACACGTGTCTTGGTGCTAGACCTGGAAATGAGGTAGGCCCCGATGAAGATTAATCCTTTGTTGACAACTGGTGACACCTTACTCTTCCCAGTTCACTAAAGTGTGTTCCATGGGAGACCACTTCGATGAGTGCCATGTTGCAGCATCTTATTCACAATGCTAGACTATGCCCCAATGAAACTTGTTGCTTTCATTATAAATTTGAGGTTGCGCTGAAGCACTATGGTGACAAGTGTCCTCCTGAACAAGCGAGATCAATGGTGAAGTTTTAATCTAAATAACAGGTGGTGATCCAACAACTCTATGCACCTGTTCCTTACAATGTGACTTGAGCAACACTACTTCTAATGAATCTTGTGCTAAAGACCCTAACTTGTGTTGTCCATCAATTTGAAACCTTTAGATAGATCAATGACCAATATTCAAAAGAAGTGACCATTCATGACATGTTGTCTTTTCACTCCTCGAAAAGATAAAAACTCGATGGTGAGCAAATTGTGAAAAAGTGCTTGGTGAGTTCATAATTTTGACCCTAATTTACAATTTGTTGCGGCTCTGGTATGTTATTATCTTCTTTCTTCTGAATTGTGAAGTTTTCTTAGGTTTTAGAAGTATTTTTGTATGTCCCATGTTTAGGAAAAACTATTAGGTCACCAAACAAACCCTAGTCTGAGTGAATTCCCTCCCATTGCAACCATGAGTCAAAAGTCATCCCGTGGTGGAAAAACCAAATGGGACCTATCCCAAGACCTTATAAGTCAGCTCTCTGGTTCTTCCAAGAAATATAAACACACCCAGGGTATAGGGGTTTTGACGAATAATATGTATGATTATCATAAATATACCAGAGATACAATCCTACCAATTGAGGCATGGGATTTGTTTAAATTTTGCTGCTACCACCATTCTTATGATAAACCTGTATCAAACATCTGGAGGTTGGGCTTAGGGAAGTTAATTTTCCCAAGTGTATTTTTCAATGTTGACCTAATCCAGGACATAAGAAATAAGTATGATGCTACCACTAAAATCTTGTCCAATTGCAAGGGAAAACAACTTTTTCAACTGAGCAGAGAATTGATTGTAGAAGTGTTTGACCTACACCCCTTGGCTGATGTTAAAATTATCCCTGATGATTTGAAGAAAGAATATAACTGAGACAAATAGGGATATAGAACATGCTATCTGCCTCATCATAGGCCAAGGAAGTATGGAAAACTAGTAAAGATTGATGATAATGAATTAGGGCATTTTAGGTATGAGGGATTTGAAGATTACTTCATAAAGACATACTTTTCTTTGTGTCAAGTCTTTGGACTTGATTATAACCCTTTGATGCCCATCCCCTCATGGTTATGGCTGTTGAGATTCAAGATCTCCATCAAAGAAGAAACTTTGACTATGCTACCTACATTGCTGAAGAAATTCACAAAGATTTGGTGGCATACAAGCAAAACAGTGATGCCCCTACCTTTAAGAGGTATTCATTGTTGTGCCACATCCTATTGTATTGTAGTGGGAAATTATGGGGTAAATAATTGTAGATACAATGCCTAACCAAGGATGGAAATCCCATGCCTATCCAAGGAAGAACTCACATTTGGCATTCACACTATGGAGGTTCGAGCTACATTCAGTTTGAAGAACACTTTGTGTAGAGAATTTTGGGATTATTGGGACAAGAGAAGCCCATACTATCAAAAGATATAATAGAATTCCCGATACCAAATGAGAGGTGGTTTGATGGTGATGTTGATCACAATTGGGGTGATTGGTTCATGTATTCAGATGTGACACTCATTAGAGTGTATGGTACAAATGTCATGCCTCACCTCCTACCAAAGAAGGTGCCAGATAGAATTGTCCTTTAACTATAACCTGCCTGGCCCATCTGTGAACCCAACTCTTCCTCGTTCCCAAAGTACTCGGATACAACCTACTAAAGGTTTTGAAAGTTTGTTTAAATTGCCTTCTGTAAAAAGAGCCCCTTTATTTCCTTCATCCTCAGAGAAATCTATCAGTACCTGTAATCATCAGAAATATTCTGAGTTAGGTAATGGTCTGTTTAAATGTGAGGATTGTTCTTTTGTCTTTCTGCCCAAATCGGGTCGTGTCAAAATGATGTCATCCATTGCTGTCTCCATGCCAGAACAAGATATTAAAGAAAAGCAAGTAAAAGTCATTGGTACACCTAGTGGTGCTTGTCATATCCCTGGTGCTATTCCACCATTCCAAGACTTCATGCTTATTGATACCACTAGCAGATATAAAGCTAATTGTTGGCCTATGCATATTTTTCCTCTCGAAGATAATGCACCCAGTCAAAGTAATCTGCTAAACTGGACTAATCTCTGCATAAGAAAATCAATGCTGTTAGCAGAAGATAGAAGAATCTGGCAAGAGTTAGAAGCAGTAAAAAATGAGAAAGCACATCTTAGTCATCAAGCAAATTTCCATACTCTAATCTCTACTCTTGAGAAATTGGAAAAAAGACTTACTGACGAGTGGACAGCCACTGTTAAGAAAGATCTTGATGAGTTGAGAGCAAACTATAATGAGTTTCGCCATAAGGCAGAAATGTGGAAATTAGAACAAGATGCTGCTCTGGAAAGACAGAGAGACCTTTTGCAAAGGGTCAGAAATGAAGTCAAGTTAGACTGTGATGTTTTAGGCTCTCGGATTAATAATGCTGATTTGCACATCAAGCATAATGGACAGAGACTCAGTGAGATCTCTGATGAAGTCCATTCAATCACACAGTCTCAGTTGTTAATAGGGGATTCTGTGAAAACAGAATCTGCTGAAATTCAGACCACTATAAGAACAAAATCTCTTTCTGTTCAGACTGCTTATCAAGCAGCACGACACCAACAGGTGGTCAAGATAAAGAATTTTCCAGCAAGTGCTAAAGGCTATATGAAGGCCCAGTATGAAGGTCCACACTTACAAACTCAGGTTAAACCTCCTGAAACATATTCATGGATTGCAATTGAGCTTCTATTTGGAGGATCTGATCAACAACTTTGTCTAATTCACTTCTGGTGTCAGATCTGAACATTCTACAATAGAATGATACTTCACTTCCAGATGAGGATTCTTCATCCAGTTTGCAATCCTTTTGTACTGTCATACAATTTACTTGAGCTTGCTGATGCTCAGTAGCAGAAATATACTCTTCAAGGTCAGACTCTGAGTATTCAGAACTTGATAGAACAATGTCTTCTAAATCAGATGGGTAGTCATTTATAAAGACATGTTCATCAGTAATGCCTGCCGCTTTAGCAGCATGCATTTTACCTTTTCCTTTCTTCTTTTTCCTGTCAGGACATTTGTTGGCGAAGTGATCTCCTTTGCAGATGTAACAAGAGGGCTTCCACTTAGATCCTCTACCTTTCTTGTCTTTCTTTCTGAAAAATCCCTTTTTCTTCTTTGGAGATTTATACTTTGATTTCTTAAATGTATAGATCTGACGAACTTTAAACCCTACTGTAATCGCTAGTATGAATATTTTTATCTTTCTAGTCAAGAGCAAAATCATGAGTACATGTTTACCACCTTCCTGAAAAGTTTTGGAACCACCATTGGTGAGTTTTATCATAAGAAGGTTTTGGAGACATTAGTAGCTGATAATATTGAAATGAAGGAATTAACCTTCCCTCAGCTTGTTCAATTCTTAGAACAGATTAATATTGAAATCTGTGATGAAGCCAAAGCTAAAAAGGAGATTAAGAAGGTTCAACCTATCTTATCTTCAGCTATCTGTTCTAGACTTAATTCTCTTGAGGATTTTGCAGAAAAGGATTCCTGTGTTCCATGCTACAAGGAAAAATCCAGAAAGAAGTATAAAGAAAAATATAAGAAATCAAAGTATAAATCTCCAAAGAAGAAAAAGGGATTTTTCAGAAAGAAAGACAAGAAAGGTAGAGGATCTAAGTGGAAGCCCTCTTGTTACATCTGCATAGGAGATCACTTTGCCAACAAATGTCCTGACAGGAAAAAGAAGAAAGGAAAAGGTAAAATGCGCGCTGCTAAAGCGGCAGGCATTACTGATGAACATGTATTTATAAATGACTATCCATCTGATTCAGAAGACATTATTCTATCAAGTTTCGAATACTCAGAGTCTGACTCTAAAGAGTATATTTTTGCTACTGAGCATCAGCAAGCTCAGGTAAATTGTATGACAGTACAAAAGGATTGCAAACTGGATGAAGAATCCTCATCTGGAAGTGAAGTATCATTCTATTGTAGAATGTTCAGATCTAACACCAAAAGTGAATTAGACAAAGTTGTTGATCAGATCCTCCAAATAGAAGCTCAATTGAAATCCATGAATATGGGTCAAGAAACCTGGAAGAAGCTGACAGCAAAGCTGGATCAGCTAAAATCAAAAAAGTATTCTTTGCTACAGAACAGAAATCAGAGTGCTGGAAAATGGCCTTGGATACCATGGAGACGGACGATAGTCAGATGTAGGACGACTAGGAGGAACATTTTGTCTGACTGTGTCTCGATTTCTGTTCTGTAGCAAAGAATACTTTTTTGATTTTAGCTGATCCAGCTTTGCTGTCAGCTTCTTCCAGGTTTCTTGACCCATATTCATGGATTGCAATTGAGCTTCTATTTGGAGGATCTGATCAACAACTTTGTCTAATTCACTTCTGGTGTCAGATCTGAACATTCTACAATAGAATGATACTTCACTTCCAGATGAGGATTCTTCATCCAGTTTGCAATCCTTTTGTACTGTCATACAATTTACCTGAGCTTGCTGATGCTCAGTAGCAGAAATATACTCTTCAGAGTCAGACTCTGAGTATTTGGAACTTGATAGAACAATGTCTTCTGAATCAGATGGGTAGTCATT
This sequence comes from Cunninghamia lanceolata, assembly GCA_027924645.1. NCBI lineage: Eukaryota > Viridiplantae > Streptophyta > Pinopsida > Cupressales > Cupressaceae > Cunninghamia > Cunninghamia lanceolata. The sequence goes on along the minus strand of BSBN01001486.1, from coordinate 490,905 downwards.
TATAAAGACATGTTCATCAGTAATGCCTGCCGCTTTAGCAGCGCGCATTTTACCTTTTCCTTTCTTCTTTTTCCTATCAGGACATTTGTTGGTGAAGTGATCTCCTTTGCAGATGTAACAAGAGGGCTTCCACTTAGATCCTCTACCTTTCTTGTCTTTCTTTCTAAAAAATCCCTTTTTCTTCTTTGGAGATTTATACTTTGATTTCTTATATTTTTCTTTATACTTCTTTCTAGATTTTTCCTTGTAGCATGGAACACAGGAATCCTTTTCTGCAAAATCCTCAAGAGAATTAAGTCTAGAACATATAGCTGAAGATAAGATAGGTTGAACCTTCTTAATCTCCTTTTTAGCTTTGGCTTCATCACAGATTTCAATATTAATCTGTTCTAAGGATAAGATAAAGTGCATATGATGTTGCATAAAAAGGGATCCTTCATTGCTTCATGCATTGTATTCCTTGGTTTCTTAATTACTTCAAAGGAAGGATTAGATGCATTTGGTACTAAGTTACAAGGATATAGAATGAAGGTCATTGACTTTAGGAATTATGATCCTGAACACTTAATTGATAGGGTTAGAAGGGAAAAGGGAAAATTAGGATATGAGCATCAATTTCATGTGAAGGAAGATCTGATTAGAAATTTTGTTTTTGAGGTTGAGGTCAAACAAAGGAGAGAAGATTGGGGCCTCATAGTCATAGGAGAAATACAAAGGATGCTCAAAATTCCTAGTTACCAGGGAGCTTTTAGGGAGATGATTGACCCTGTTCTCGAGATGCAGGCAATGGTTGAGGGTGTGGATAAGCTTAGGTTTGTCCCTAAAAAGAAGTTTGTCAAACTAAAATCCTCTAAGAGACAACATTCGTGGGAATATGAAGTTAAGAAACCTATGTATCCATAGATGGAGGGAGAAAAGGAAGAAGCATGGGAAGAACTCCCTCCCCCTGAACAACCTAAAGTGAATCAACCTTTGGTTGATTATTCCTTGATTGAAGAAGTGCTAGAGAACCAAATTGATATGGATGGAATTCAACAAGTGTTGATCTCCCCACTAGAATGAAGTTATCATGGCACCCCGAGCAAGAACATTATTAATCCTAGAGGAAAGTAGCAAAGTAGTGCAAGATATAAGAGCACTAGCTTACAAGGAGTTCTTGTCAGATGGCCAATTTGTTAAGTCTAAAGAATTTAGGGCCTTGCTACTAAAGAAAAAGTTTGAGATGCATTTGCATCAGTTAAATGAGGAGCAATGAAAAGTTGGAGAAGAAGACATGAAAGAAGTGGCCCAACAAGACTTGAAAGAGATTGATATGGATGTCAACAACATTACTCATGAGGAAGGAAGAACGTTGGTAAAGGAGAGTGGATTTCTAGTATTACCAGGATGGGATATCTCCTCAAAAATTTCCATGAACACCATCAGGAGGTAGGACAACATTGAGGATGAAATAATGACAAAAGAATAGGCTAAAGAACTCTTTGGATCAGTTTTTAATACAAATCATGATACCTTGGCAATTTGGGCCATGGCTCTAGATGAAAAAAAACCTCAGGCAACTAAGGATATTAATTAACTCACTAGTAATTTGATTGTGAGAAGACTAACTGATACATCTACTCCTCAAGTTACATCTTTAGTGCCTCAGTAAACACAACAAGGTCTAGTGAAGTTGCAGCGAGGAAGTTGCAATTAGATTATGATAAATTAAAGGATGATTATGTCAAGTTGTTGTAGGAATACACCAAGGTCAAATCACTTGTCCCTCAAGCAGGAATTGAAATGGGAGTAGCAACTCCTTCATCTAGTGTAAGGGGTGTATCAGGGAATGAGGGAGATTCCCATGCTATTGTTGATTAGAAAGAAAATTTGAGGAAAAGCAATAGCACAATTAGTAAAAAAGGGTGGATAATAGGAGTGAGCAAATTACTCTTATTAGTAATCTTTTCAATCACATGATGTGATGTATTCTCCATAAGGTTGATGATGCCTAGTTGTGTTACAGCAATGTGAAAATAGTTTTTGAGAGCTATATTAGTAATGAGGAAGTCTTAAGGGATACCTTGAGGATGTGGATTCCATATTTGTAGGTGATGAATCTTATTTTTAATAGTGCAAAGCTTGATGCTAATGCCACTACCAACATATTAAGTACATATGAGGTCATTTGGATTTTAAATGACATCTCTATGTTCCAAGCTAGAATTGATGTGATGCTCAAGAAAAAGTTAAGTACTTTCAAATCTGTGGAAAAATGTCTTTTGCCACCTATTTTACACGCTGACGGCATGGAAAAAACTACTAAAAAGTGGAAGAATGAGTTTGGTGGCATCACCCCAATCTTGTTTCATCTATTTTATTGGGAGATAAAGTTGACCCCATCATATGCAACAATGAGCAGGACAAGTTGTTAGCATTGGAATCTGAACTTAACAATTTTTTTAGGGAGTCTAAAGTACTATTGGATGCATGATAGAAATCCCACATAAGTAAAGTAGAAAGGGTTTTTCAACATGCCATATAAAGAGGAGTACATTGCATGGGTCCAATAATATGTGGTGTGATAAAAAGTTATTTTACCATTTTTATCCATATTGGAGTTTTGAAGAAAAAGGCCAATAAAGGAGGAATGTGTGAAATATCAGATGACATGAATAGAGGATAAGGTGCAGTTATGAGAATATAGCATAGATTGAAGACCGAGCCCAAGGCAATTTGGCTCAAAGTTTGGTTATAGAAGGAGACTATTTACTCATAGAATATTCATTCAGTTTAATATTATTTTGCCAATTTAATATTTCTGTCCTTTTTTAGTATTCATTATGTCCCCCATCCTTACAAAGAGTTTAACATTTTTCTCTTGGATCCAATTATGTAGTTTCAGAGATAAAGAGATAGAGGAGCTTCTCTTCTAAATGGATAGGACTAGAAGTTGGTCTTCTTAGCTCTTCTCTCCATGCCGAGTCTAGTGAGGAAGGTTTAGGCATAATAGAAAAAGGTATATCAATTTCTATGGCAGCCTGCTCCATCCTTCAACCCCACCTCCCTATGGTTGGAACCTGATGCAACATGGGCTTTATTGTTGAGCCTTTATAACTACTTGCGTCTGCTTTCCTTGAAATGTAGGAAGGTGTTAATTTCCACTATCCAATGCTTATTGATAGAGTCAAGGAAGTTAGGCAAGTAGCACCTTTCATCCTCCTCATCTCCACCATGCCATCTAGCAACAGTCAACTCCTGAGCTTTGGTGGATGAAGAACCACTTTTGGAGGGGCCCACATGTTGATCAACCACCCTTCCTCCAACACCTTGGCATGCAGTTGGAAGAAACTACTCCCCTAGTGAATCTTTATGCTTTGCTATTATTCTATTACAGGGGTTTGTAGGTGACTTTAATGTGGCATGTGTCACTCATGCATTTGATTGTGGGAGGCCTATAAAAGGGATGCACTCCATTTGAAAGAGGTTGGAAAATGAATGGGATGCTATTAGATTTGTAATTGTCATAGAAATAGAATTCTCTATATTTGTTAGTGTCTCTATCAAGAGCATGTATTCTCTAGTTTGAATTTATATGAGAAATGTGTAAATTCATATGTTAATTGTCTCTATTTTAAGTTGTAAGAAAACATTTGAAATTAATAATCAAGGATTATGGTTTCTTCACTTACATTTGCTATTGTGAATTATTTCTTTGTGTCAGTTTCCTTTCAAGTAATGAAATAAATCTTTCTAGAAAACAATAGTGTTGTTTGCAGGGTAATTGGATTACTAAGTATGAGGTCATGTGACCAAAGCCTTTAGTGGGTTGATATTGTTGTCAAGGTAACAATATTTGGAAAAATTTGCTGCAACTACCATATGTAAGTAGTGCTAAGACAAAATGTTGCAATATACAAACTCTGTATCCCCAAATAGGCATCGGTCCCAAATTATCCCACTTCCCAAACAAATACACACTTTAAAATGACAAATCTCACATGCTTTGTAAATTATTTGTAATTATTCGTAGTTTTCACATCAAGATTTAAAGGTTACAAGAGATCATCCTAATAACTATGTTGACCTTGCAACCTCTTGTCAATTTGTGTGAAGATGCTTTTTTTCTTGGCACTGTGATTATATATGAAATCTCATTCTGAATCAGTGTCTAATGAGGGGAACCCACCTAGGCTTTGCAGAGCCTAAAGTGTAGAGGATATTATTTCCTCAAATATCTTTTGTTCATTGGCCAAGTGATCACTGTGTCTTTATTATAAGTTGTAAACCTTTAGAGATCTGTGACAATCAGTTGGAGAACCAACACCTGGTAACCTCATACTATGTAAAATCATCTTTATCTTGTGAAAAGGTAATCATGAACTCAATACAACATGCTCAAACCATGATCTTTAAACCTTGAATGACATATAATAGACCTCAAATTGCATGTAGGAGAAAAATGATAAGGGGCTCTAGGTAGAGTGCTTGGATTTTAGCATTTGGATAGTCATTTCTAGGTTTTTGGGCTCTCTTGAATGTAATGGTAGGCTTATAATCATCCAAAACTACACCAAAAAATATACCATTTGCAAGCAAAGACCACAAAGCATGCAGATGAAAAACAAGTTAATAAGCCTCCTAGTGTTCAATCTAGATGAAACAAAAGGCTATCCTAACTATTTCAAGCCTTCTGAACATAATGGTGAGGTTAATAATGCTCCAACATTCACCAAAAAATAGCTCCACTAAATGTTTTTGAACCCTAGTGATCTCAAATAGAAAATGGACTAATCCTAGGACATCATGTCTCAAATACTATGTTAGATTTTATGATAAACATATAATGACAAGACCTAATGCCTATGAATTAGCCACAAATTAAAATATATAATAATTCTATTCAATCCATTCAAGAATTCAAAGAATAGTGTACATATATAGGCCTTTTAGATGGAGGAGTTATAATGATACATGTCCAATAGGTCATGAGTTAACTTCGATCATGAGATGAGTTATCTCATTTGTTAACTTAGTCAAATGAGATAGAGGCAACCCTTGATTTGACAAAGGTTAGACCTAATTTCCATTAATCAAGAATTGATGAGGCAGTGGTGGCACTTGAGTACCTTAAATCAAGGATGACACATGTCATTATTAGCTACCTAGGTTAGAAATATATTATCCTAAGTGAACTTAATAAAATAGATGCAAATAGAATATTACACCAAGAAATAAATAAGGTTTAGTATAATACTACTCCAACATACCTTTTAACTTCTTTCATTTATTTCTTATTTGTAATAATCCACTTGGAACTAGTTGTTCATCTTTGTTATTTCTTACTTCTTATTTAGTCTCCAATAGTAGTTTCTTTTCTTTTTATTTCAATTCTTACTTAATAATTGAAGTGGTGCTTAATCAATTCTTCCCTAACGTATTCAGATCCTTTTTAACAAATAATAAATTGTTGTTTTTCTACTATTTATCCCTCTCTATAATATTCCCAACCTTTCTCTTCTCTCTAAAATGTGGATTTAGCAAACACATGATTAATCAATTCTTCCCTAACATATTCAAATCCTTTTTAACAAATAATAAATTGTTGTTTTTCTACTATTTATCCCTCTCTATAATATTCTCAACCTTTCTCTTCTCTCTAAAATGTGGATTTAGCAAACACATGAATATTGTTAATTCTTTTAGTCATTAATATCTTTTATCTAAAATGTAGATTTAGCAAACACATGAATATGAATATTATTAATACTTTTAGTCATTAATAAGTTGTATACTGTAGTTCTAATATTTTATTAAGAGAATATTTATGTCTAATGCAAATTAATGTTTATGTTGGAATTTTAGGTTTCTTGGAAACAACAATTTAATTGGGAAACTTGAAGAATGGTTAACCACAATTAATAATGTGTAAGAAAGTTTCTATCTCTTTTCAAAATAAACATCTTTCTATATGGCTAGATTGTTGTGTATATAATCATAAACAAAACTAGTATTAGAGTAAAGAAATATAGTATGATGGTATTTATATTTAATTTTATCATTTGTTTCTTGTCAAAATAATTGGTGTGGTGTATCTAAATCACCATGTCATATATGTTCACATACTTGATGTTATGTTGTTAAATTTATCGAGGACAAAAATTAATAATTTATCTAGCATAAGTGAAAACAACAAAAAAATTTAATAAATCTTAATGTTTCAAGACATTAACATTAAAGTAGATTAAAAAAGATAAATTCTCTATACCTTGGACCTTAATAAATTGTCTATCCTAGTGATAAATGTAACTATCTCAAATTTAAGAAAACAAAATCATGCCTAACAAAGATCAAGTCTTGGTACGTATTACACATAATATTTATATTGTAGTTATCATTTTTGGAGTTTAGTTGACCTTGATAATATTTAGAAGATGGTGCATATTCTAAGCAATGATTTCATTAATTTATAAAAGAGTGTGAGAAATTATGCTTTTTAAAGGAAAATTCACCTATGGAATAAACATTTTAATAACAGACCTAATAATTAGAAACAATTGATGTCTAGAGAAAACACAAATAATCAAAATCTTACCCTTATTTTTTATGGACAAAACCTCATCTAATTCATTCATAATTCATAGTACAACCCAACATGGTGAGGTTAATTATCATGGGTACTATATGGTCTTTGATTTTTTTTAAATGGATAATTTTTTAGGTAGTCAAGAGTGAGAAGTCAAATATAATTTTGATATTCTTCTAATACCAACACAACTAGGCTTTTTAAGACATGATTTTCCTCTTGAAGATGTAATATTGATGAAACTCATACCTCTGATAAAATTTAGAGAAAAAATTATACACATAGAAGAAAGAATTTGTAACCTAATACAACTCTCTAACCTCTTCATAACAAATTGACTACTCCAAACCCTAAATCAAACAATAATACTCCTCCTCTTAGAGGAATTGATGCTAGTTTAAAATTGGATAATAGAAATATCAAGCCCTAACAAGAGGAAGATTTTCATCTCCAATGGGGAAGACACTATCAAATGGTGCGGGGATAAGTCAAGTAGGTATAATGTCAAGATAGGATATATTTAAATAGAAGAGGATAATTTGGAAAATGAGGATTGGCCTATCCACCTTTGTTGGAAGAAACAATGCCTTTTCTTGGGCAACATTACAAACGAGGATCCTTACTATAAATAGACTGAGGAAACTTGGTTTTTGTGGCCCCTACAGATATGTATTGTGCAAAGAGGATGAGGAAACCATGGATCAATTTCTCTTAAACTATAAATTTGTGGAAGCTTGCTGGAAAAAAGTTCGAGTAAAACTTAATTGGGCTAGTCCTTTGCCTCAAGACATTCATGCCCTCTTTGTTGTATGGCCAATTTTGTACAAGAAAGCTATATTCTCAAGCATTCAGACCATTTTCCCTTCAATAGTGATCTAGGAGCTATGGAAAGAAAGGAACAAAATACTCTTCCAAGATAAAAAAAATGACAATAGAAGTTTTCTGCAATAAAGTGGAAAATGTCATTGTTGGAGTGGTCAATAACGCAGCAAGAAATCAATCACTCAAACAAAAATCGTTCACAATTAGGGATAATAAAATTTAGAAATCCTGGAGAGGCCTGGTGATCCCCCCATTTATGGGAAGGTGAGGGCTCATCCTACCCACAATCCAAAAGTAGACGCAAGATGGGTTCTACTAGACAAAGATTGGCACAAACTAAACTTCGATAGAGTGGCTAGAGGTAATCCAAGAGTGTCAAGGGCAACATGCATCATTAGAAATCATAGTGGGTAAATGGTTGCCTCTTTGACAAAGAAACTATTGGAGGGAACAAATAATGAAGCCAAAGCTCAAGCCTTGTTGCTTGGGCTCCAAACCTACTCAAAATTAAGGCTCACAAGTAATCATAATACGATAAGGAAATTATTGACTCCAAATTGGAAGATTGAAAACATTATGGCAAAGTGTTGGGCATTTTTGAACCTTTTGAAAGACTACAAGGCCAGACACATTTATCAAGAGGCTAATATTGAGGCTGAAAAATACGTGAACATGGAAATCAACATGCTAGGAAGATATTTCTTTATCAACTTTCTAGAGGCATAGGAGGAGATGGAGTTTGATGAATCAGCCGCTTCACATGTTTGAAAATAGAAAGGATATCATAAATATTTACGATGCAGTGGATGGCTCTCTCAAAGGTAGAGGAGGATAGCTTGGAGGGGATGTTCACATTTATGATGACAAGCAAGCCAAGTACTAAAAAAAAAAGATATATGATGATCAAATTGCCATTTGCATCAGAGTAGGAAACATGGGTTCAATAATCTGTCTCAAAGAAAAGAAGATACAAATTGCCTTATGGGCCAAACCAAAGACCTCAAGTTGAAAAGGATTTTAAAAAATGGTCTATAATTGTTGTGCATGTCATTCACATTGTGTTGGGGGACATTTTCCTATCCGCCTCTCACTGGTATAGGGTTAATATAGATATTTCTTCCATGTTGGTTTCTATTTTTAGACTTGGGGGAGGCAAAAGAAGTCATTCATGTGGTGGCAGTAACATTGATAAAACTACGCTGGCATGGAGGCGTGAAGAAGATTCTAGGTGATGTTATTTTAAGATCGGGTTTCCTCCCAAGAAATGGCACTTGGCCTATGATCTTGCACCCATACAACAAACCATGGGCACCTTTTGTGATTGTTGCAATTGGCCAAAGTAAGGATGAATGGAAGTAGAAGGCTAGATGGGGTGTAGAATTTCTAAAGGTTGTCTTAGGTGTGGCTGAAGCTTTCAAAGCCCATTGGTCCTTCTCCATTGAGACAGGAAGTTCGGACTCAGGCATGGATGGGGATGTGGCAGATGATGTGGAGGAGGAGGCACAGGTGTGAAGGTTGATACTATAACATAGTAAAAGGGATATTGATTGTATATGCAAATTTTATAATGCAAATTAGTAAAGTATATTTTTTTGTATTGGTTAAGGTATAACTACAAATAGTCATATAGGGATTTTTTTATAGGCCCTCCATTGGAGAAACCAATTTTATTCTTTTGATCCTTATTTTATTAGGAATGGCCCCCCATAGCCACATTCACTCATTAAAAAAAATACAAATATCAAGGCCATTTTCAAAAGTAGACATAAAAATATGGAAGCTATGAAAAATGCTAAAGCTTTAACATATCATTAAATGTATTAGCTTAGCTTTTTGAGCATAGAGATTTAATTTTAAAATACTTGAATGAAATAAGTAGAAATGATGAGTGCTAGATAGTATTTATCAAAACATGCTTTTATGTCTCCCTTTCCTATCCTAAACACCATTCCATTTGCTGATTTGTACTTTAAGACTGTTAAAAACCTTATTTAGTTATGTTAAAATTAGATGTGATGTTGTAGCAACTATTGTGCTTAAAAGGTTTCATGTTTTGAGATTAAGCTAACAAAAATATATAGAAATATCTCTTTTTGATGACAAGAACCCGTTCATTCCATATAGAAAGGTTTTTGAAGACTCCAAAGAAGCTTTTACCATCTCTAGATCTATGTAGAATGAATATTGCAAGGTCTTCAAAATTTTGTAGAAGTGTTGAAGGATCTCTAGAGCTATGTTCCATGGAGCTATGTAGACATATTGACTGCATAGTCTCTTGAGCTGTGTTCCATGGAGTTATTGTAGTTAGGTTGTTGTAAACATCTCCAAAGGTGTTCTCTGTGAAGTTGTTCAGACAGACTATGCAGAATCTCTAGAGTAGTTTCAGGAGCATCTCCGGAGTTCTGCATGAAAGTGCCATAGTTTTTGGGAGAAGACTGCAATAGTGGTTTAGTTGAAGGACATTGATTAACTATTTTTGCATGGATTAAGAACTTTTGTTAAAGGACTGTTTAAATTTAATTCCTTTTCTTTATCAGTGTCATTCACAACCTGGTTGAACTTAAGTTAAACTCTTGATTTAAGGGACACCTCTAGTGTCACTTTAAATCTCTTTAGTTTCCACATGATGCTCTTTCTGAATGGATAGTTGCATGCTTAGAATAGGGAATAAAGATCTTTGTGTCTCATAGAGAACTAGGAGTGAAATAATAAATTCCAAAGATATTGAATCAACAGAACAACATCTAATATATTGTATGCAAGCAATAGAAGAGATATATAGAATAGTTTTCAGAAGGAACAATATATACTCTATTTTTTAAGAATCTGGGATAAAAGCAGGTGGTTTCATATCTATGTGTTCTAAGGCATTGAATTAGTCTTTTTTCCATAAGTATGGAGAAAGGGCCCACTCCCACAAAAGGAGAGAAGGCTAGTATTTACTGCTTAGATTTACTATTTTATTGGATTCTTGAAATTGCTTAGTTTAGCTTCATTGCTTTGGTAATTTTAGATCAGATTGTTGTTTCATTCCATTTAATATTTTTCCAATTTTTTGATTAAGTAGTTCATTCCAGCAAATTTTACTTTTAGATTCTTAGATTAGATTTTTTTAAAGCAAGTGGTTAAATGCATTATTTTGAATGGATAGGTAGGTTTAGTGTTTATACGATAGTTCTGGGATTACTAATTATCAGTTCCTACCATAGATAGCCATGTATACATTGTATTTAAATGTAAGGTACAATGCCCTTGTCAAGAAAAATAACCATAAAAATGTTGTGGCCTATAAAGGTAAGGGGTAAGCATCACCATTTTTATTAAATGTTAAAATGTTTTGGTAAAAACATTCACATTTGCTTATTTGACCTAGGCCTAAAAAAGTCATGCTCTATTTAATTTTTTAAAAACAAGGTTGGTTCTAGAAAAATTTAATAGGATTTAATGTATACATAAATAAATTAAAGAGAAGAAAAAGGGTGGAGCTTTAGATTGGGAGATGAAAAGTCATCCTATTCTATTCTCCTTCCTACTACTTGGTTATAATGTTCTTTCTTTCTTTGTTTTTCTTGTAGTTATTTTTGTTATTGGTATGGGAATGTATGTTGTGTTTTGAGATTTCATTATTTGAATTATTTATTTGGTGTCTTAGTGCTCATTTTTGTAGGTTTTTGTTAGGGTGTATTTTCACCTTCTTTTCCTAGCCTTGTTTCTAGTGTCAAGTGATTCATATGCTCTCATAGAGAAGTGATGGGAAACCTAGTGGGAAAAGTATAGGTGGTACAAAGCCTTTAATGAGTATATATTAACATCTAGAATGGAGTATAGAAGTGGATGGAATAAACCTATAGGTGGAAATGGAATTTCTAAAACATTTAAGGAAGCTATGGTTAGTGCAAAAAAGGTGGAGGTTTGTGTAGGTACAAAATTTGTTGCAATTTTCAATGGAGGGCCTAGTCAAGCACAAAAACAAGTAAAAGGATACCAAGATCAGTAATCGTTAGTATTATCCTTAACCCCTAATGAAGCTTTTGGTGATTAAGAGGGAAGGAAATAGGCTGAAAGTGGTTGTCATTTATTTTTTGCCTTATCCTAGAGACCTTTCCCTCATATAGACCTTATTTGATGATTGAATTCCTTTTTTGTGTGGAAAGAAGCTCCATATTTATGTAATGTTATATAGAATGCTTCAAAAGGGTTTATTTTTCTTTTTTTGTTTTAAATAACAATATGTAGATGAAGGCTATTTACAATTTTTTTGGAATCTTGGTCACTCCATGTTTAGAACATTTGTACAAGACCCTATTATGAACCTTGGTGATTTTATATTGTAGTCATCTCCAAAGTGGATTGAAATTTGTGATGTCCATTCCCATCTATGGTTCCTTTTACCTTAGGTGTTGAAACCTTTAGGGAAGTTGATTGGATAAAACTAAGCTAGTATGGGATAGTTTATGGAATAGATATGATATTTAAAATTAATGTTAATGTGCTCGAAAGAATAAAGTTTAGTTTAATCCTTAGTCAATCTAAGAGTCTAATCTTGTGAAAGATGTAATGGCTATATGCTCAAGGGTTGCAAGTAGTGGAATTAAGTGTATGTTATGCAACTATCCTTATAAAAAGATGGATAAGGATGCCACTAATATTCTAAGAAATATTTTTTAAAGTAATACTACTAGCTATAGGAATAATTTATATTTTTCTATAGGAAATAGTAAACACTACAAGAAGTAATAGAGAATAAAATTGGCTAATAGGAAATAATACTAGCTATAAGAATAATTATAATAGAAAATAACACTATTCATAGAAACAACTATAAGAAGAATTTATAAAATAATAAGATTACAATTGCTAAAAAAAATAACAAGTATTAAAACAAATTACACATTTGACAGTCATGACATTTAACACCTAGGGAATGTGGTTCCATTGTGAGACTAATCTCATGCACATGGACACTATCATAGCATGATTTTCATAATCTACATAAATATTTGGACTTAATACTATTGTATTTGAAAGAGGGATAAAGGAAAATCATAAGATATTAATCTTAGAGTTATTCTTCTTCATATAGGATCGCATATTAAGGAATTACATTGATCTTAGGGCTTATACAATTGTGACATACTAGAGGGTAGTGAGGAAAATTTAAACATGAAATGAAGAAATTAATCTCAATATGAATAGGGTATCATGAGCTATAATAGACATGATTTGATCAATATTAGATAAAGGCCCAATAGAGGCATTCACATGATGCTTTAACCTTAGTGAATTAGTGTATTCTATATCTAAACAATGAACTAGGACTATAAGATTTAATTTCTTGTAATGACATGGGTATTTGGCCCTTATAATATTTGTTGTATAAATATTGTTTTACTCACTATTCTATTCAAGAATTTGATACTTTTCCATCTTCATTCATTCTTATAGGCTAATGCTTTGATTAACTACAATGTAAATCTAAAAGAATATGAATTACGAAATTTGTGAAGATAATTATAGTACCTTTAGAGAGGATTGAAGGACACTTTTAAGAGTTAGAGTATATGGAAGCCTTTCCCTTGTAGAATCACAAAGAAGGTTACAGAGAATATCTTAGGATAAAAAGTGGAGTATGGCAATAGTATCAAAACTTACATGAAGATATTTCTCATGTCCATGTTGTGGAAACCTATTGTTATTTTGGACTGTCAAAAGACACTAATTGAAGAGTTGAACTATATATATTTCCCTAGAAATGCATAAACATTAAGAAGTATTACTACTTGCCATGGGATGAGAAGAGGCACATAAAAGCATGTAGATCTATGAAAATATAAGTCAAGGAGTTTAGACTGTGAGAGCAAAAGGGAAATATGAAAATCTAGAAATAGGTTGGTTACTTAAGGGATTATATAGGGCTTAGCTACATAGTATGAGTGAAAATAATCTACAAACCTCTCATGCATTTACAATACTATTGATATTCCACCAAGAGGATGATGTAGAATAACATGATGGTATGTAACTTTAAGGTTGTCGATGTGAATGATAGAGATGACTTGTTTAGAATACAAAGAACACTTGGTTTTGAAGATAGTTAAAGGAAAAAATTAGAAAATTGATTGAGGTTGCCAATGGAAATGCACAATTTGTCTGTGATGGGTAGAAGGAAAGATTTGAACTAAAAAGGAAGTCTAATTCAAAGTGAACATGGACTTTTTATCGAGGCCCCACTACAATAGGTAGTTTCATGAATACATGATGGCTTAGTGCTAAAACTATTATTTTCAAGAGAGGATAATGTGTAGATCTATTATGGAAATCTCCTTATAATATTATAAACCTTTCCTGTTGTCCTAAATGTTCCTCTTCTCCTAATTTGTTGCCTTGCCTTTGGAATTAATATTGAGTATAAAGAATATTTAAATGGCATTCTTGCCATTGAGATCTTGATTTAAAATAATGGAGACTCTACAATACTCAATTACGAGATGGAGAACTTGAAGACCTATGCGCCTATGCCTTGGTGCCAAAAGAATACTTTTATAATACTTGATGGTTTTCCTAAAGAAGTATGGATCAACCATAAGAATGTGAGATAGGTCTCATATAAATGAAAATGCTTCTCTTTTAGGGATATTTTCCACCAACCTACATGGAGGGATGTTATAAATGCTACCACATAAGGATTTTGTCACAAGTGTGTATTGTCAACACTTGACCTAGTGAGGACCTACACTTTTGAGAGATTAATTAGATTCTACACCACATGGATTCATCCCTTGCAAATTAAGAACATTTGTAGCTTGGAATTTTTTCCTTAACAACCTAGGTGAAGGAGCTTGTTACATGAAGATACATAAAAAAAAAACCAAATTGACTTTGAGAGTTGTGCCGCCACCTTTTTCATATGGAGCTATATTTGAAGACCATTTTTTCTATGAGGAGACTCTCTTGCCACCATTGCAACCAACATTTGATGCCTATTTACTTTAGGCAATTTGATTTTTTGGCTTGGACCATTGATGTAAAATTGAAGTTTAATCATTATGCCTAGGTTGTTAGGCTATAAAATGAATCTCTCTATGTTGAAATGAAATATTTGATGACTTGAAGGTTGTGAAGGATATATGAACCTGACTTATGCATGTATATGGCAGTCATTTGCATTATTCTTAATTATTGATTATCCTTATATTGTTGTACCTTCTTGTGTCCATAGTTGTGAGAATATTGGCCAAAAAAGAATTTATTTTTTATAAGGGATTTGTCTTCTCAGCATGGTTGGATTTATCATCTTCATAAAATAGGCTCATTCTTCTTCTCAACCCTATTTCTTTTGAATTTTTTTAAAAAATTATTAGATTAGGAATAAAATCAAGACTTTACTTGTAATCCAAATCTAAAATGGCTAATTTTTACATGATTGTAAGTCTAATAATTTTAGTCTACATTATCTAAACTTACCTCTTATTAGTTTATTTTAAAGGAAAAGTTAACAGCACTAATTAACTTGTACAATTGGTAACATCATTATTTGGATAACCTCGACAAGACCACAAGCTCCTTGAATTGAAATGACATACAATGGTCACTAAGTTATCTTCCATGACCATGACCTAGTGATATAGACTTTGGGGAAGATTGATTTCTTTCCAAGAGATTGTTTTCCTTTCAAGAGAGGTGAGGTACACCTATTATTTTTTTGAGTTGGTGAATGTGTTAAACCACCCATCAACACATCCTTTGTCTTTAAAAATAATACATACATGTAGGAAGAAGAATAAGTAAGAACACAAAACAATAGAGAGTAAGATGAACAAATGTGTCTTGTTTGGGTCAACATAATGATAAGTTTTATTCCATAATACTTTGCATCATCCCTAAGAGGAAATAAGAGGAAAAACACAATGAGTGGTAATTACATCAAGTAGAAGACACCTAGGAGAGACTATAATAAATAGAACAAAATGCAACATTATTAATCCTATAGTATTGAGGCCCACATGAAGATAGGTTTTACAACCTACTGCCATACATCATCCCCAAATACCATAGAAGATGGGTAGGGATGATATATATATTGTAAAATAGGTTATGTAATAAATATAAGAAGAGAAATACAATAACAACATCAAATGTTACCCCCACTAAGTATTTTTAAATATATATATTGGGATTCTAGATCAATAGAGCCCCATCCTAGCAATAAAAAAAACTACATATAAAAGGGAAACCTACATGAACAATTCTTCATAAGTAGTGGTAGTTGCAAAGAGCCAACTATATGCATATTAAATATCTATACCTAACAATAAAATTTAGTATAGATATATTGCCACTACACACAACAATATCAAATGTCAACCTAATGACCACACTGCCTAGAACCACAACCTAGATGACCAAATTTATAACATTCATATGCCTTGTTATACACCTCTAAACCTAAAATTGGGGTGGGTTCTAATTTGGCATCCATAACCTTCTCCATAGCTTTTACCAAACCATTAAATTTGATCACATTCACCACTACATCCCATTGCTATACATGTATCAACAGACCATACTCTGTGAAGGGCATTATATAATCACTATTAATTTCTAACATGCCTTTATGTACTAAAATAACCATATTTCTTATAGAAATGCACATATCTTGCATGAAATGCTCTAATATATTTGCATTTATAAATAAACCCTTGATATCCATCCTCATTCATTTTATCTAGTACACAATATCCTCCTCCTCTATAATGTCTTTTCCTTTACTTTTATTTTGTTCTACTCAAATTTAGTCAACATACTATTGTAAATATGTGCCTAAGCGGTGTTGTCATTGATGTCAACATATTGTTGTTGTCATTGGTGTCAACTGTACCTTATTTTGTTGCCTATTCAGGAGACTAGAATGTTGAGGATAGTGAGAAAATTAATGAAGACTCAAGGTTCATAGACCTTATGATTGTATAGAGGATCATCAAAGGTTGCTCCAGTCAATATTTGAGAAGTTCGCATGAAGATTTGAAGAAGTTATGGTCATCTGAATAGAACTAGATCTTACATTACTCAGAAGAGATAGAGTGACAGTAAGTTTCTCCGGATTGCTCCATAGTGAAATATTATGATTTGCGGATCTGAAGGCATGTTTGAGAAGTCAATGTGTATCATCAACTCCAGTGGTTCGTGGTTTGGAGGTCCGCAAGCCATCCTTCTAGTTTGACAGTCCTAGCAGACAGTGTTCTTGAGGTTCCAGAGGAAGATACAAATGATTCTGATAATTTGGTTTAGAGTGGATGTTATTAATGAGTCCATTGTGCTTGTGGAAGTCTCTAGATTGTGTGGCTACTATGTTGGAGGTCTACATTGGAGATTGAGCTTGTTATTGAAGATTTCCTCCTTGAAGTTGTTGTTCTTCCCAGCCTTGGCCGATTGGATGTTCCTAGCATGTTGCGGATGATCTAAAGATAATTTTATGAAGCATGACATGTTAGTAGAGGAAGATTCAAGTCTCAGCTATGATTGGACGACAATGTAAAGATCCGCGTTAAGTTTGGCCGACCTTGTTGATCATTCCAAGATTGATGAAGTGTATAAATACTTGTTGAAGAGTTGTTAAACATTATCCTTGAGCAAAATAGAGTAAATCCAAATAAAAGATCAAAAGTAGAGTAGAGAGGAAAATGAGAGAGAGCAGTATAGAGTGTGAAGTTAGTAAAGAAGAATTTGGGGCAAAGAAGAAGTTTTTGAGCATTCATTGAAACTGAAATAGACATGAAGTAGATGCTATTTCTCTGTTAATTCTTTCTCTTCTAAATATATTCTATAGGTAGTGAGCCTCTCTTTTGAGCAGTGAGCTTTAGGTAGTGCGCCTGAAGGCATGTGCCTTCTATTTTTCTAAAGTACTTTTAATAGGGTACAAATCTTTGTGGGTTAACCCCCACTGTGGTTTTTTCCTTAACCGAGTTTCCACATCAAAATCTTGATGTCAAGTGTGTTGATTATGTTTCTTCTCATATGTTGTTGATCTATGCTTTAATGTTTACATCATTAATTTGGTAGTAAGATAATAAAGAAGGTTAAAAGTAGAAAAAGTTTATATTGTGTGACAACTGATTCACCCCCCCTCTCAGTTGTCCGGTCTAATTCCAAAAATTGGTATCAGAACCAGATCCTCTTTTAAAAGCCTGACCACTTGAGGAGATCCAAGGTGTCGACCTATAAGTAGGATAGTCTGAGATTTGATGGAACATATTATTCTATTTGGAAGAATCGAATGGAGTGCCATTTGTAATGCATGGGTGATGCCTATTGGGCGATAACCAGTGTTGAGTATAAACATCCGAAGAAAGGTCCTTCAACTCCAAATCAAGTCAAAGATGCTAAAAATAACCTTTGAACTAAAGAAGCCTTGTTGAGTGCCCTGACTGATTTAGAAATGAGAAATGTCTTTGGTCTAAAAACTTCTTATGAAATATGGAAAAAGTTGGAGAATCTATATGAAGGTGATAAATTTGTCAAATGTGTCAAGCTGCAAAGTCTGAGAGGAAATTTTAAAACTCTGAGGATGAGTGAAGATGAAAACAACACAATCTACATGCAAAAAATAAATGAACTTGTGTGTGGTATCAGGTGTGCTGGTGGAACTTTGGAAGAATTAGAGATTGTATCAAAAGTTCTCAGATCTTTACCTGATTCATACAAACATAAGGTTGTTTCTATAGAGGAGATTAGGACTGTATCAGAAGTTACAAAAGATCATCTGGTTGGCAAAATTTCAACTTTTGAATTAAGTGAGTTTGGTGATTCTCTTCCCAAGTCTGAATCTGTATTTAAGCCCAGTGTATATGGAAAACAAAGATATGATCTGGGTGAAAGCTCTTCTGCAAGATCAAACAGATTCATGAAGAGAAGGAAGGATCTTGAAGATGTTGAAATTGAAACTGTAGATCTTGAAGCTCTTCTTGCCAAAATATTTCCAAGAGGATCTGGTAAGTATGAAGGAAAATTGCCACTCAAATGTTTTGCTTGTAATAAGATTGGTCATTTTTCCTCAAGATGTCTGGAGAGGTTTTCAAAACCAAACCATAAGAGATACAAAAATCAGAACAAATGTTACTATGTCCAAGAAGCTGGAGAAGAAGGAGTCACAAACGATGAATCTAATCATGGAGGTTCCTCTGAAAATGATTAGGTGTTCATTGCCATCAAAGAAGAAGATTTGGTGTCTACTGAATCTGCTTGCTATGAAAATATGGAAAGTGCCTTGGCTACTCAGGTTATTGAGAAAGATGAATGGGTGATTGATAGTGGATGTTCTCATCATATGATTGGAGACAAGAGTAAGTTTGTGAATTTTGAAAATTATGAAGGAGGGCTTGTGAAATTTGAAGATAACTCAGCTGGCAGAATCCAGGGTAGAGGATCCATCTCTTTTGATGGTAAGAATAGCACTAATGATATTCTGTATGTGGAAGGATTGAAACATAATCTTCTCAGTGTTGGACAGTTGGTTGATAAAGGTTATGATCTTCAATTCAAGGATGGAAAGGGTAGAATCTTGGAGAGTTTTAGAACTGAAATTGCATCCGGTACTCAAACTAGAGGTAACATTTTTTATTTAAGTAGCTATGGCAAAAGTTTTTTGATTTCTTAGATAGATCAAAGTTGGTTATGGCATAGAAGGATGTGTCATGTGAATTTTGATAACATTGTCAAAATAAGTACCACTTAGGCTGTAAGAGATCTTCCAAAACTTGTGAAACCTAATAGCTTGTGTAGAGAATATCAATTGGAGAAACAAAACAAAATCTCATTCAAAAGTAAGGAACAAGCTTCAAGTGGATGATTGGAACTGGTACATACTAATCTCTGTGGTCCTGCTAGAATTAGAGTGTGCAAGGAGATAGATATTTCATGTTGTTGATTGATGATTACTCCAGTATGATGTGGGTAACCTTCCTAGAAGAAAAATTAGAAGCTCTTGGCAAATTTAAGCTATTCAAAGTGATGGTGGAAAATGAAATTGGTGAAAAATTGAAATGTCTGAGATCTGACAGAGGTGGAGAATTTACTTCCCGTGAGTTTGATGCTTTCTATGAAAATCATGGCATAAAAGACAGTTATCTGCTCCTGGGACTCCCCAACAAAATGGAGTTGTGGAAATAAAGAACCGGACCATTCAAGAAGCTGCTAGAACCATGATGATGGAAACAAATGTTCCTCAAGTTTATTGGAGAGAGGTTGTAAGTACTAGAACCATGATGATGGAAACAAATGTTCCTCAAGTTTATTGGAGAGAGGTTGTAAGTACTACTGTCTACACACTTAACCAAGTGTAGATCAAAGGCAATTCTAGTAAGACTCCTTATGAACTATGGTTTGGTCATCCTCCTACTGTGAGATATTTTAGGGTTTTTGGTAGTAAATGCTATATCAAAAGAGATGAGGATTTAGGGAAGTTTGATACAAGAAGTGATGAGGGAATATTTTTTGGGATACTCTACTCAAAGTAAGGCCTATCGGTGCTTTAACAAGAGGTTGAAAAAGATTGTTGAAAGTACTAATGTTAGAGTTGATGAGAGCAAGGAAGGACATTCCAGGTTCTGTGGATATGATTCAAATGATCAAAATGAAAGTCAAAGTCAAGGAAGATTGATCCAGAAACTCTAAAAACTCAAGGAATTAGTACAGATGTTGAGGAACAAGGTCAAGAAATAGAAGCTCAAGGAATTCCCAAAACCCCCAGGTATGTAAGAATGAATCATCCTGAAGATCAAATCATAGGGGATAGAAATAAAGGTGTTCAAACTAGGAGAAGAGTTGGTGAAGATCAAGAAGAGATTTGTTTGATTTCAAGGATTGAACCTAAATCAGTTAGTGAAGCCTGCATTGATGAAAACTAGGTAAAAACAATGGAAGAAGAATTAATGCAAATTGAAAAGAATCACACTTGTGATCTTGTTCCTAGACCGGAGGACAAAAATGTGATTGGAACCAAATGGGTCTTCTAGAATAAACTAAATGAAGATGGTGAAGTTGTAAGAAACAAAGCAAGGTTGGTATGCAAAGGCTATTCTCAAGTAGAAGGAATTGATTTTGAAGAAACTTTTACTCTTGTGGCAAGAATAGAGCAGTCAAATTGTTTCTTGCATTTGCTTCTTTCAAAGATTTTAAAGTGTATCAGATGGATGTCAAATCAACATTCTTGGATGGAGATTTGGAGGAAGAAGTCTACATTGAGCAACCGGAAGGATTTTAGTTGTCTGATTAGGGAGACGTGGTTTGTAGACTGAGAAAAGCCATGTATGGACTCAAGTAAGCTCTAAGAGCCTGGTATGCAAGATTGGATAAATATTTGCTTAAGATAGGTTTTAGCAAAGGTACTGCTGATAGTAATCTTTCCTTCAAGATAAATCATGAGGACATCCTGATTATTGAGGTCTTTGTTGATGATATTATTTTTGGTGGAAATGAATTTATGTGCAAAGCATTTGCTGGCTAGATGAAAAGTGAATTTGAGATGTCAATGTTTGGAGAGATGAATTTCTTCCTAGGTTTGCAAATTGTTCACTCAGATAAAGGTATCTTTATATCTCAGTCCAAGTATGTGAAAGAATTGTTGAAGAAGTTTGGAATGGAAGATTCAAAGCCAGTAGGTACACCTATGGTAACTGGATGCAAGTTAAGTAAAGATGATGATTCCCCCAAGACAAATCAGAAAAGGTATAGATCAATGATTGGAGGATTGCTCTATTTGACCCAGACCAGACCTGACATCATGAATGCCATTGGACTTGTTGGTAGATTTCAAGCTGATCCAAAAGAATCCCATGTTGTGGCAGTCAAAAGAATTTTCAGATATCTCAAGGGGACAATTAATTATGGATTGTGGTATCCAAAAGACAATGATTTCACTCTTCATGCATATACAGATGCTGATTGGGCAGGAGATGTGGATGACAGAAAAAGTACTAGTGGTGGTGCATTTTTCTTGGGAAGAAGATTGGTCTCTTGGATGAGCAAAAAGTGAGAAGCAATATCTCTATCTACTACAGAAGCAGAATATATAGCAGTAGAAAATAATTGTACTCAAGTTCTGTGGATGAAGAAAATGTTGAAGGACATCAAAGTTGTGTTTGAGGAGCCAGTCACAATCTTCTATGATAATTCTAGTGCAATAAGCATCTCAAAGAATCTAGTGTTGCATTCAAAGACAAAGCATATATCTATCAAGTTTTATTTCTTGAGAGAGAAGGTAAATGAGAATGAAGTCAAGTTGGAGTTTGTGTCATCCAAAGATTAGATTGTAGATATCTTCACTAAGCCTCTTCCAAAGGATACCTTTGAATATCTCAGAGAGAAGTTAGGGGTTATAACCCCTCTGAATCATAACTAAGATGCACTAAGGTGCATCAATATGGTGGAATTCTCAGTCATATCTTGAGATCTAGATTGATGTTGAGAAAATACTAGTCTAAGGAGTAGTCAGTATGCAAACATTGGAGATTAGTCTGATAAAAAGGGGGAGTAAAGGTTGCAAATATGTGCCCTTTGCCATTGATGTCAAAGGGGGAGAGAAGACATGTGAAAAACTAATTGTTGATGACAGGGGAAGCAATGAAGGAAGTAGTTGCAGAAGTCAGGGGGAGAAGTTTTTGTCATGATGGTTGAATCCGTTTTTCACAACATATTTTAACATCAATGACTAAGGGGGAGATTGTTGCAAATATGTGCCTAAGCGGTGTTGTCATCGGTGTCAACTGTACCTTATTTTGTTGCCTATTCAGGAGACTGGAATGTTGAGGATATTGAGAAAATTAATGAAGAATCAAGGTTCATGGACCTTATGGCTGTATAGAGGATCATCAGAGGTTTCTCTAGTCAAGATTTGAGAAGTCCGCATGAAGATTTGAAGAAGTTATGGTCATCTGAATAGAACCGGATCTTGTAGTATTCAGAAGAGACAGAGTGACAATAAGTTTGTCTGGATTGCTCCACAGTGAAATATTATGATCTGCAGATCTGAAGGCATGTTTGGGAAGTTAGTGTGTATCATCAACTCAGTGGTTCATGGTTTGGAGGTCCACAAGCCATCCTTCTAGTTTAACAGTCTTGGCAAACAATGTTCTTGAGGTTCCGGAGGAAGATACAAATGATTCTAGTAATTTGGTTTAGAGTGGATGTTATTAGTGAGTCCAATGTGCTTCTAGAAGTCTCTAGATCGTGTGGCTACTATGTTGGAGGTCCGCATTGGAGTTTGAGCTTGTTATTGAAGATTTCCACCTTGAATTTGTTGTTCTTCCCAGCCTTGGCCAACCGAATGTTCCTAGTGTGTTGCGGATGATCTAAAGATAATTTTATGAAGCATGATGTGTTAGTAGAGGAAGATTCAAGTCTCAACTATGATTGGCCAACAATGTAAAGATCTGTGTTAAGTTTGGTTGACCTTGTTGATCATTCCAAGATTGATGAAGTGTATAAATACTTGTTGAACAGTTGTTAAATATTATCCTTGAGCAAAATAGAGTAAATCTGAGTAAAGGATTAGAAGTAGAGCAGAGAAGAAAAGGAGTGAGAGCAATATAGAGTGTGAAGTTAGTAAAGAAGAATTTGGGGCAAAGAAGAAGTTTTTGGGCATTCATTGAAATTGAACTAGGCATGAAGTAGATGCTATTTCTTAGTTAATTCTTTCTGTTCTAAATATATTTTGTAGGCAGTGAGCCTCTCTTTTGAGCAGTGAGCTCTGGGCAGTGCACCCGAAGGCATGTGCCTTCTATTGTTCTAAAATACTTTTAATAGGGTACAAATCTTTGTGGGTTAACCCCCACCGTGGTTTTTCCCTTAACCGGGTTTCCATGTCAAAATCTTGGTGTCAAGTGTGTTGATTATGTTTCTACTCATATGTTGTTGATCTATGCTTTAATGTTTACATCATTAATCTGGTAGTAAGATAATAAAGAAGGTTAAAAGCAGAAAAAGTTTATATTGTGTGACAACTAATTCACCTCCCCTCTCAATTATCTGGTCTAATTCCAACACATAGAACACTTTTCTCTCATGTGTCAAGGGTATAGAAACCAACAAGGCCAATAATCTATCCTTTAAATTTACTTTCCCTACTAATATGATGTAGGAGCATCTTTGGGTGTTGAGGAAATATTGCATCATCCAAAAAAAATTCTTCTTTGAGCTCATTTTTAGTTCATTTGTTTGTTTACTAGTTTTGTTGTTAAACAATTTTAGAAGAATTCACCACATTTCATCACTAATTATTATTTTATCTCACGGTTCTAGGAGTATGTTTTGAAGTAATAGAGAGACATTGTATTCACATTTGAGGAGAATTAGATTAACAGAAGGGTGTAATATGGTTTGTGAATATCTATTGAGCTAACAGATTTGTATAGTTGTAATTTTCCACTTGCATTGGATTATTAGGAGTTTGCACTGACAAATGGATATTTGTGAAGACTCATTTGACCCAAGAGGACATATGTTGAGCACCACATGTGAATTATCCATTCCATTATCATTGGATGGATTTGAATTGGTTAACGCTAGCTAACTACACATTTCATATGGCCTGGAACTTTGCACCACCACATGTAGTTGATGTAAATTATCCTTAAGGCCTAGGATTACTATATATACTTTACTTGTGATTGGTTGAAGGAAACCAAAATATCAAAGAGAGAGAGAGGAGAGAATATGGAAATTTGAGAATAAGGATATTATAGAAAGAGCAAGGAATGAAGTATGAGAATAGGAGAGTGAGCTTGAGGATGAGATTTTGAGATTAAGAATGAAGATGCCAAGAATGTGGCATGTAGGAATGTAATAGGTTTATTCTAAGTAGTTTCATTTTATGTTAGTAATCAAATGGTTGTGACTTGGAATGTAGGAAGCTCATTGAAATAAATTCTAAGTAGTTTTTAAGTTGGTAATCAAATGGCTATGAATTGGCATGTTGGAAACCCATTGTTACAAATTATAATCATTTTAGTTTATGAAATTAATATTGCATTGTTATTCTATGAAACCATGTTGTGTTGTTGTATTGAGTGTTTCAACTACATGGTTGGACAATTCTTCATTGGATCCTCCATCCATTATTATGTCAAGTGGTAATAAAAAAAAGGTTTAAGATCTTGAGGGTTAGAGAGAGTGAAGAAGGAATTCAACTAAGGTAGCTTGTCAAGGTCTTTCAAGAACATGAATGAGTGTGAGATAGTCACAAGGGTTTGTGAAAAAATCTCTTTAAAACCTAAGGTAAACCATAAGAAGCTCATGAGTAGAGGTCTATTTGTGAGGTAGCTTGAAAGGTGATTATGGACAAACTATTGATCTAAGGTAGCTTGCAAGGTGATTGTGGACAGACTATTGATCTAAGGTATCTTGCACTAGAATCAAGATGCCGCCAAAGAGAGGTTGATTTACTGTAATTGTTGCTAGAAGGATGGAAGAGATGTATGAGATGTTGAAAGATATGTAGAATTGAATGGATGACTTTGAACAAGACTGCCAAAGGGAATCTAACCGGGTTGGGGAGAGTGATGAAGAGCAAGAAGTATTTAAGAATTCAAAAGTAAAGACAAGGAAGAAAGGATGTTGAGAGCTATATCCAGTATTGGTAAGAGGACTAGAGTAGACACTCCCAATTTTTCTAGTAATTTGAATCCTAAGGAGTTGATAAATTAGATAACTAATTTAGAGGAGCACTTTGAGTATGAGGATATTGCAGATCTAGATAGAGTGAAATTTGCTAAGACTAAATTGAAAGGCCATGCTACCATCTAGTAGAAGGATGTTTAGTTGGAGAGGAATAGAAAAAGTAAATAGAGCATTTGAAAGTGGGATATGATGGTAGAGAAGCTAAATTCCAAGTTCATTTTAATAAATTATTATTTAGAATTATGGAAGGAATTACATAATATGTAGTAGAGAAACATGACTAAAAGAATACACTAAGGAATACTACAGGTTGATAATTTGATCTAGACATCATGAAGAGGGAAGTATGTGGAGAATTACATCAATGGTTTGAGTGAGTCCATTCAGAAGGGATTTGGCATATGGATCATCCAAATGGTGGAAGGGGCTTACCAACTGGCACTCACCATAGAAAAAAAATTAGATCAAAGGTTGGAAAAGAGGTAGAACTATCAAAATGAGAAAGAAGAAAGGTCTTGTTGGTGCCTGAATTGACTGTCAGTTAATTGAGCAATTTTTCATGCAGGCACCTTCCCAAAAAATCCAAAAGGTTCTGAGTTTTGGCAACCCTTCAGTGTTTTGCAGCATCCGCATCATCTTTCTTGAGGAAGGGGTCATCATGTTTTGTCCATCGGTGATGGAGTTTGTGGTTCCACCGATGGTATTGGTCATGCCGATGAGGGTATCTCAGGTCTATTGGCGTAATGTTTGTCATCGGCAAAGGATGTTTCTGCTTGGCCGACGGTTGAGGGTCTTGCCGACAGAGGATGTGTGTATCGGGGTGATCGGTTGTATCGGCAAGAGGATTTTCGGTTGAGCCGATAGTGGAGGTTTCACCGACGAGGGTGTTTTGGTGGCCATCAGGGAGAGTTGGTCTATCGGCCAAGGAAGCTTTTGGGCTGGCCGATAGACTATGTCTGGCCGATAGAAGCAAGCGAAGGTGTCGTCGATATGACTTTTGCCTATCGGCGAGGGAGATTTGTGCTTTGCCGATGGGTCTTCTCTGGCCGATGTGGAAGTTGGAGGCTTTAGGGAGGTGTTCATCGGCGTGACTAAGGGTATCGGCCAGTGTTTTTTCAGTTGCTCCGATGATGTGTGTCTAGGCGATGGGAGTGAGGAGTTCGGTCATCGGAGTGACCTTGGCTATCGGGGGTAGTGCTTTGTGGTCTGTTGATGGAGAGTGTTTGGCCGATTGAGGAGCAGAGTGTGGCTCGTTGGTGCGTCGGTATGACTCGACGTATCGGTGAGCATCTTTTTTGTTGTGTTGATGGCATGTGTCTCGCCAAAGACTTGAATATGGAGTTTGCGATGGCGTTGGCGAGACTATTGAGGTCAGTCAAAGGAGTTCCAGGTTGGCCGATGGGATTGGTCTGGCTGACAAGGGATTGCGATGGGCTTCATCGGTGTAACACATGAGGTCGGCTAGAGGTTTTTTGGATACTCCGATGGAGGGAGTCATGGAGACGGAGGGTGTGTTTTGTTTGCCATCAGTGAGACCGTTGAGATCGGAAGGAGTTTTTTGGAGCGGGCCGATGGTATAGGTCTGGGCGATGGGCTTTGGGCTGAGAGGCGTGTGTCGAGTGTGGCAAAAGCGCTCGACACTTAGTATGTGGGTGGCCATGTTTTTAAAATGCTAAAGTTGTCTTCGCACCGTGCATGTGGGACTAATTTTCCTACATAATTTGAACCTTCAGAAAATGCATTTTGGCAGGAACTCCCCATTTGAACACAGCGATGGTTTTCTTGGTGGTTGTGGGTGGTTGAGCCATCAATGGCGACAGTGCAGAGATGTGAGCAAATGGTCAAGCAGTCAGGTACCCATTTTATGGCATAGCGATTTCTCCAACGGTGGCGTTGGGCTTGAGATCCCCCTTGTCTGTCGCATTTAATCTGTGAAGGCCATTTTCAAATGGAAGGAATGTATCTGGTGAATTTTTGACTTTTGGCCATGTAATTAATTACAAAATGTACATGGTTCTGTTTAAAATGGTCTGGCTGTGTTACATTTTAGGGGTTGGAGGTTTTTTGGGCTTTCGGCTCTGACTCTGAACATAAGGTGTTCACATTTTGAAAGGCATTTTTTGCTACAGACTCGGTCCTTAGTCTAGTGTACTAATCTATCTTGGATTGTAAATGATGATTTTCTCTGTGATGACCTTCTATGCAGATTGATTTTAAATGAAAAACACCTGTGTGTGTATTGTTTCTGATTGTCTCCTGTATGTCATTTGTTTTCCTTTCAAACAAGGTTGTCAAGGACTTCCAAGTTTTTCAGTGTATGCATACTGTGTGTCTAATTTATTGCGTTTGCTCAAGGAGTGGTTAAATAGGCTTTTGATCAGATACAAAGGGAAATAGATTGCATCATAGGATCTGTTAAGCATGATCATTAATGATACTCTTTCTTGGACATGTTGCTGTTAGGCAGTAGCATTATTCTTAGGTCCTCTGGATATGAATTTATGTTGTCATGGGGAGACATTTACAGTCTTAGATATGACTCTGCTGCCCAGATAAGGCACTGGTTTGGGAATTTGTCTGTTCAATGGGTCTAGGAAAATCCCATCACTCCAAACACCATTTCAACCCATCTCATCACTTCCACCTGTTAGTTGTAGGATTAGGATTAGGAACCTCTACATGCTCTCATACCTAACTAGACATTATGTCCAAGAATGTTACCAACCTTGTGATTTGTTACACAAATCTTGGTACATACATGAGAGTATTCTGCCTGTTGCCGTCAAGTTAAATCCTTCTGTCATTGAGCTAGTCAAGGTCATACTTTTATCAAATAGGGACACCGCCCTTGGTGCGGCAGAACCAGAAGTGAAGGGGAGGAGCTCACGCAACCTCCTATATTCAATTGGCTGAATCTGCCTATGCATTAGAATTGGCAAACCCTAATGCTGATTCAGAAGAAAAACCAACAAAAATGGTGACTCTGCTGGGGACGTTGATGTAAAGTGATAACCTGCAGTCTCTGGTGAAGTTTTACTCTGCTGGTGGAATGAACTCAGAAACATATTTGATGAGCTTTCAGCTGCTATAAATTTTGTCCTCTTTGGAGAGGTGGCGACTCTGCAAAAAATTCAAGTGCACATGAAAAGTTGATGTGTGTGTTGTGACAGAAAATGTGTTTTTCAGACTTCAGCATCTATATAAGAAAGGTACCTTGTTCCTTCCCCTTTATATTTGCTATTTTGCTGCATAGGTTAGATGCCAGGGGAGGTTACAGGTCTTAGGAATGCAAGGGATGTTTGAAAATAGAAATTTCATGAATCCAAGTATGAATTATCCCATACTCAGTGGTGAAATGTTGGATAAAAGAATAGAAGAGATAAGAAATAGGTTGATATTCTTAGAGGTTGAGCAGGCCCAGTTAAAAAGCAGTAACCCTATTGTGTCTACCAGTCAGAAGGCTAAACCTCTTCTCAGCCATTTTGATCCTTTGTATGACCAACTGGATTTGTCATGGGTGGATTATAAAGTAGAAACTATGCCTGCTAGGATATACTGTCAGATGCCTAGATTTAGTGGTCACAGTGTATGTGATGGGAATGCACATATCCAAAATTTTCATAGTTTTATGGGAAAACATTCATTTAGAGATGAGGATATGTGGATGAGGTTTTTTGTTAGGTCCTTTGATGCAAAAGCAAAAGACTGGTATTTGAGCTTTCCAAAGAGATTCTTTGCCTGTTGGGATGAGCTTACTGACTTTTTCAAAAAAGAATTTGCAAAAGAACCTGCTGATCTTGTTGCAGAATTGATGAGAATCAGAAAACAAGATGAAGAGCCATGTGTTGATTTCAGTCATAGGTTTGCAGTAGCCTTTTCACAGATCCCAGAAGTCTTCAGACCTGATACTTCAACCTGTGTTGGCATATTCTTTGAGGCTTTTGAGGAGGGCTCTAGTGCATTACTAAGGGATTTCAAGGTGACAAGTATGCAAATGGCATACAAGTTTGTAGAAAAATAGAAAAAATCAGAAATGTGCACCTGCTGAAATCCCTGTCCCCTGGCCTTGGTGTGAAAAATAGTTGTGAAGCTGCAAATGACCAAATAATTAAGGCATCATGTGCAGATAAAAATGAAAATGAAAGCATAGAGGTTGAGACTGTTGTATTTGAACATAATGCTAACAATACTGCTCAACTGGATTGTTCACGAGTTGAGGATGCCAGTGAAAGGACTAGTGAGGATTCCCATTGCAATGATGAGGCATATGGCCATGAAAACAACAATGAGGTTGTGGACAGCAATGAGCAACTTTTGGAATGGACCTATGGAGGCAGTTGTGAGTATTGTACTCAAGACAGAGAAGATATAAGCAAATAGAAAAACAGTCCCATGTGTGACCCATTGCCTACCTTTCAAACACATGGAGATCATGAAGAGCAGTCAGAAATTGAAATAAGTGCTAGTGCAGAGCATGATTATTTTTCATTTGATGGCTGTTTTGCTTATGACACACAGGCTGATACTCCTCCATAGAGTGAATCCATTGGTGATGAAAATGCGTGATCTGCTGCCCATGAACCAATGGCATACTATGATGAAACTGATGCACCTGGGTCACCCATTTATGACACATGTGATGATGAGGATCTGTCTGAGTATGGTGAGGATCTAGACATTGTTTTTGACTTGGATTCTGTTTCTCATCTTGATGAAAGAGGAAACAACATACATCAAGTAAGTGATTGTAAAAATGTGCCTGATTTGAAAGAGATGCCAGAGCCTGATCTTTTCCAGTTTGGTGCTGCTATTGGTTGTGTGCATGATGTGCACAATTGTGAATTTGAAAGCTTTTCTTTTGAGAGGCCAGCATATAAAGAGAGCTTTGTTTTTCCTAGTTGTGTGGTGCACTTCGAGTGCTTTCAATTTTCAGTCCAGCTAGGAAATCATTTTGCAATGCATAGTGATGATAACCTGTGTTCTATGCCATTTGAGTCTGCATTGCTTGATACATTCTGCGTCCATTTGCTGCCTGATGCTGAGGGTTGTTTGCATAGGGTTGACAGTGACAAAATAAATCAGAAGGCTGAATGTGTAGATGACCAAGTTTGTTTGTGGTCAGATCATGGCAGTATTCTCAGGCTTGACCCAGTATATGCAGATGAGAACAAGGTGTTTGAGAAGGGGAAATATTGGTTTTCCTTTTCTTGGTGGCCTTAGACCATCAAGTTTGATTGGTGATGCAGATCATGGTAACTTCATGACTCTATGCCCAATGGATAAGGCACTGGTCTGCATCCCAGAGATCTGGGGTCTCGCTGCAGTCTTGCACCTACACATCCCCAATCAGAGCCACTGTTGGTGCCTGAATTGACTGTTAGTTAATTGAGCAATTTTTCATGCAGGCACCTTCCTAA
Organism: Cunninghamia lanceolata; assembly: GCA_027924645.1. Taxonomy (NCBI): domain Eukaryota; kingdom Viridiplantae; phylum Streptophyta; class Pinopsida; order Cupressales; family Cupressaceae; genus Cunninghamia; species Cunninghamia lanceolata. Next base: position 460,431 of record BSBN01001486.1, on the reverse strand, counting down.
AAAATCCAAAAGGTTCTGAGTTTTGGCACCCCTTCAGTGTTTTGCAGCATCTGCATCATCTTTCTTGAGGAAGGGGTCATCATGTTTTGTCCATCAGCGATGGAGCTTGTGGTTCCATTAATGGTATTGGTCATGTCGATGAGGGTATCTCAGGTCTATTGGCGTAATGTTTGTCATCGGCAAAGGATGTTTCTACTTGGCCGACGGTTGAGGGTCTCGCCGACAGAGGATGTGTGTATCGGGGTGATCGGTTGTGTCAGCAGGAGGATTTTTGGTTGAGCCGACAGTGGAGGTTTCACTGACGAGGGTGTTTTGGTGGCCATCGGGGAGAGTTGGTCTATCGGCCAAGGAAGCTTTTGGGCTGGCCGATAGACTATGTCTGGCCGACAGAAGCAAGCGAAGGTGTCGTCGATATGACTTTTGCCTATCAGCGAGGGAGATTTGTGCTTTGCCGATGGGTCTTCTCTGGCCAATGTGGAAGTTGGAGGCTTTAGGGAGGTGTTCGTCGGTGTGACTAAGGGTATCAGCTAGTGTTTTTTCAGTTACTCCGATGATGTGTGTCTAGGCGATGGGAGCGAGGAGTTCGGTCATCGAAGTGACCTTGGCTATTGGGGGCAGTGCTTCGTGGTCCACCGATGGAGAGTGTTTGGCCGATTAAGGAGCAGAGTTTGGCTCGTTGGTGTGTCGGTGTGACTCGACGTATTGGCGAGCGTCTTTTTTGTTGTGCCGATGGCGTGTGTCTCGCGGAAGACCTGAATATGGAGTTTGCGATGGCATTGGTGAGACTATTGAGGTCGATCAGAGGAGTTCCAGGTTGGCCAATGGGATTGGTCTGGCTAACAAGGGATTGCGATGGGCTTCATCAGTGTAACACATGAGGTCGGCTAGAGGTTTTTTGGATGCTCTGATGGAGGGAGTCACAGTGATGGAGGGTGTGTTTTATTTGCCATCGGCGAGACCATTGAGATCGGAAGGAGTTTTTTGGAGCGGGCTGATGGTATAGGTCTGGGCAATGGGCTTTAGGCTGAGAGGCATGTGTCGAGCGTGGCAAAAGTGCTCGACACTTAGTATGTGGGTGGCCATGTTTTTAAAATGCTAAAGTTGTCTTCGCACCGTGCATGTGGGACTAATTTTCCTACATAATTTGAACCTTCAGAAAATGCATTTTGGCGGGAACTCCCCATTTGAACCCAACGATGGTTTTCTTGGTGGTTGTGGGTGGTTGAGCCATCAATGGTGACAGTGCAGAGATGTGAGCAAACGGTCAAGCAGTCAGGTACCCATTTTATGGCATAGCGATTTCTCCAACGGTGGCGTTGGGCTTGAGATCCCCCTTGTCTGTCGCATTTAATCTGTGAAGGCCATTTTCAAATGGAAGGAATGTATCTGGTGAATTTTTGACTTTTGGCCATGTAATTAATTGCAAAATGTACATGGTTCTGTTTAAAATGGTCTGGCTATGTTACATTTTAGGGGTTGGAGGTTTTTTGGGCTTTCGGCTCTGACTCTGAACATAAGGTGTTCACATTTTGAAAGGCATTTTTTGCTACAGACTCGGTCCTTAGTCTAGTGTACTAATCTATCTTGGATTGTAAATGATGATTTTCTCTGTGATGACCTTCTATGCAGATTGATTTTAAATGAAAAACACCTGTGTGTGTATTGTTTCTGATTGTCTCCTGTATGTCATTTGTTTTCCTTTCAAACAAGGTTGTCAAGGACTTCCAAGTTCTTCAGTGTATGCATAATGTGTGTCTGATTTATTGCGTCTACTCAAGGATTGGTTAAATAGGCTTTTGATCAGATACAAAGGGAAATAGATTGCATCATAGGATCTGTTAAGCATGATCATTAATGATACTCTTTCTTGGCATGTTGTTGTTAGGCAGTAGCATTATTCTTAGGTCCTTTGGATATGAATTTATGTTGTCATGGGGAGACATTTACAGTCTTAGATATGACTCTGTTGCCCAGATAAGGCACTGGTTTGGGAATTTGTCTATTCAATGGGTCTAGGAAAATCCCATCACTTCAAACACCATTTCAACCCATCTCATCACTTCCACCTGTTAGTTGTAGGATTAGGATTAGGAACCTCTACATGCTCTCATACCTAACCAGACATTATGTCCAAAAATGTTGCCAACCTTGTGATTTGTTACACAAATCTTGGTCCATATATGAGAGTATTCTGCTTGTTGCCGTCAAGTTAAATCCTTCTGTCATTGAGCTAGTCAAGGTCATACTTTTATCCAACAGGGACACCCCCCTTGGTGCGGCAGAACTAGAAGTGAAGGGGAGGAGCTCACGCAACCTCCTGTATTCAGTTGGCTGAATCTGCTTGTGCATTAGAACTAGCAAACCCTAATGCTGATTCAGAAGAAAAACCAACAAAAATGGCGACTCTGCTGGGGACGTTGATGTGAAGTGATAACCGGCAGTCTCTGGTGAAGTTTTGCTTTACTAGTGGAATGAACTCAGAAACATATTTGATGAGCTTTCAGCTACTGTAAATTTTGTCCTCTTTGGAGAGGTGGTGACTCTGCAAAAAATTCAAGTGCACATGAAAAGTTGATGTGTGTGTTGTGACAGAAAATGTGATGTTCAAACTTCAGCATCTGTATAAGAAAGGTACCTTGTTCCTTCCCCTTTATATTTGCTATTTTGCTGCATAGGTTAGATGCCAAGGGAGGTCACAGGTCTTAAGAATGCAAGGGATGTCTGAAAATAGAAATTTCATGAATCCAAGTATGAATTATCCCATACTCAGCAGTGAAATGTTGGATAAAAGAATAGAAGAGATAAGAAATAGGTTGATATTCTTAGAGGCTGAGCAGGCCCAGTTAAAAAGCAGTAACCCTGTTGTGTCTGCCAATCAGAAGGCTAAACCTCTTCTTAGCCCTTTTGATCCTTTGTATGACCAACTAGATTTGTCATGGGTGGATTATAAAGTAGAAACTATGCCTGCTAGGATATACTGTCAGATGCCTAGATTTAGTGGTCACAGTGTATGTGACGGGAATGCACATATCCAAAATTTTCACAGTTTTATGGGAAAACATTCATTTAGAGATGAGGATATGTGGATGAGGTTTTTTGTTAGGTCCTTTGATGCAAAAGCAAAAGACTGGTATTTGAGCTTTCCAAAGAGATCCTTTGCCTGTTGGGATGAGTTTACTGACTTTTTCAAAAAAGAATTTGCAAAAGAACCTGCTGATCTTGTTGCAGAATTGATGAGAATCAGAAAACAAGATGAAGAGCCATGTGTTGATTTCAATCATAGGTTTGCAGTAGCCTTTTCACAGATCCCAGAAGTCTTCAGACCTGATACTTCAGCCTGTGTTGGCATATTCTTTGAGGCTTTTGAGGAGGGCTCTAGTGCATTACTGAGGGATTTCAAGGTGATAAGTATGCAGATGGCATACAAGTTCATAGAAAAAATAGAAAAAATCAGAAATGTGCACCTGCTGAAATCCCTGTCCCCTGGCCTTGGTGTGAAAAATAGTTGTGAAGCTGCAAATGACCAAATAATTAAGGCATCATGTGCAGATAAAAATGAAAATGAAAGCATAGAGGTTGAGACTACTATATTTGAACATAATGCTAACAATACTGCTCAACTGGATTGTTCACCAGTTGAGGATGCCAGTGAAAGGACTAGTGAGGATTCCCATTGCAATGATGAGGCATATGGCCATGAAAACAACAATGAGGTTGTGGACAGCAATGAGCAACTTTTGGAATGGACCTGTGGAGGCAATTGCGAGTATTGTACTCAAGACAGAGAAGATATAAGCAAACAGAAAAATAGTCCCATGTGTGACCCATTGCCTACCTTTCAAACACATGGAGATCATGAAGAGCAGTCAAAAATTGAAATAAGTGCTAGTGCAGAGCATGACTGTTTTTCATTTGATGGCTGTTTTGCTTATGACACACAGGCTGATACTCCTCAACAGAGTGAATCCATTGGTGATGAAAATGCGTGCTCTACTGCCCATGAACCAATGGCATACTATGATGAAACTGATGCACCTGGGTCACCCATTTATGACACATGTGATGATGAGGATCTGTCTGAGTATGGTGAGGATCTAGACATTGTTTTTGACTTGGATTCTGTTTCTCATCCTGATGAAAGAGGAAACAACATACATCAGGTAAGTGACTGTAAAAATGTACCTGATTTGAAAGAGATGCCAGAGCCTGATCTTTTCCAGTTTGGTGCTGCTATTGGTTGTGTGCATGATGTGCACAATTGTGAATTTGAAAGCTTTTCTTTTGAGAGGCCAGCGTATAAAGAGAGCTCTATTTTTCCTAGTTGTGTGGTGGACTTCGAGTGCTTTCAATTTTCAGTCCAGCTAGGAAATCATTTTGCAATGCATAGTGATGATAACCTGTGTTCTATGCCATTTGAGTATGCATTGCTTGTTACATTCTGCATCCATTTGCTGCCTGATGCTGAGGGTTGTTTGCATAGGGTTGACAGTGACAAAATAAATCAGAAGGCTGAATGTGCAGATGACCAGGTTTGTTTGTGGTCAGATCATGGCAGTATTCTCAGGCTTGACCCAGTATATGCAGATGAGAACAAGGTGTTTGAGAAGGGAAAATATTGGTTTTCCTTTTCTTGGTGGCCTTAGGCCATCAAGTTTGATTGGTGATGTAGATCATGGTAACTTCATGACTCTATGCCCAATGGATAAGGCACTGGTCTGCATCCCAGAGATCTAGGGTCTCGCTGCAGTCTTGCACCTGCACGTCCCCAATCAGAGCCACTGTTGGTCCCTAAATTGACTGTCAGTTAATTGAGCAATTTTTCATGCAGGCACCTTCCCAAAAAATCCAAAAGGTTCTGAGTTTTGGCACCCCTTTAGTGTTTTGCAACATCTGCATCATCTTTCTTGAGGAAGGGGTCATCATGTTTTGTCCATTGGCGATGGAGTTTGTGGTTCCACCGATGGTATTGGTCATGCCGATGAGGGTATCTCAAGTCTATCGGCATAATGTTTGTCATTGGCAGAGGATGTTTCTGCTTGGCCGACGGTTGAGAGTCTCGCCGACAGAGGATGTGTGTCTTGGGGTGATCAGTTGTGTTGGCAGGAGGATTTTTGGTTGAGCCGACAGTGGAGGTTTCGCCGATGAGGGTGTTTTGGTGTCCATCAGGGAGAGTTGGTCTATTGGCCAAGGAAGCTTTTGGGCTAGCCGATAGACTATGTCTGGCCAACAGAAGCAAGCAAAGGTGTCGTCGATATGACTTTTGCCTATCGGCGAGCGAGATTTGTGCTTTGCCGATGGGTCTTCTCTGGCCGATGTGGAAGTTGGAGGCTTTAGGGAGGTGTTCATCGGCGTGACTAAGGGTATCGGCCAGTGTTTTTTCAGTTGCTCCGATGATGTGTGTCTAGGCGATGGGAGCGAGGAGTTCGGTCATCGGAGTGACCTTGGCTATCAGGGGCAGTGCTTTGTGGTCTGCCGATGGAGAGTGTTTGGCCGATTGAGGAGCAAAGTGTGGCTCGTTGGTGCGATGGTATGACTCGACGTATCAACGAGCGTCTTTTTTGTTGTGCTGATGGTGTGTGTCTCGCAGAAGACCTGAATATGGAGTTTGCGATGGCGTCGGTGAGACTATTGAGGTCGGTCAGAGGAGTTCCAGGTTGGCCGATGGGATTGGTCTGGCCGACAGGGGATTGTGATGGGCTTCATCGGTGTAACACATGAGGTCAGCCAGAGGTTTTTTGGATGCTCCGATGGAGGGAGTCACGGCGACGGAGGGTGTGTTTTGTTTGCCATCGGCGAGACCGTTGAGATTGGAAGGAGTTTTTTGGAGTGGGCCGATGGTATAGGTCTGGGCGATGGGCTTTGGGCTGAGAGGCGTGTGTCAAGCGTGGCAAAAGTGCTCGACACTTAGTATGTGGGTGGCCATGTTTTTAAAATGCTAAAGTTGTCTTCCCACCATGCATGTGGGACTAATTTTCCTACATAATTTGAACCTTCAGAAAATGCATTTTGGCAAGAACTCCCCATTTGAATGCAGTGATGGTATTCTTGGTGGTTATGGGTGGTTAAGCCATCAATGGCGACAGTGCAGAGATGTGAGCAAACGGTCAAGCAGTCAGGTACCCATTTTATGGCATAGCGATTTCTCCAACGGTGGCATTGGGCTTGAGATCCCCCCTGTCTGTCGCATTTAATCTGTGAAGGCCATTTTCAAATGGAAGGAATGTATTTGGTGAATTTTTGACTTTTGGCCATGTAATTAATTGCAAAATGTACATGGTTCTGTTTAAAATGGTCTGGCTATGTTACATTTTAGGGGTTGGAGGTTTTTTGGGCTTTCAGCTCTAACTCTGAACATAAGGTGTTCACATTTTGAAAGGCATTTTTTGCTATAGACTCGGTCCTTAGTCTGGTGTACTAATCTATCTTGGATTGTAAATGATGATTTTCTCTGTGATGACCTTCTATGCAGATTGATTTTAAATGAAAAACACCTGTGTGTGTATTGTTTTTGATTGTCTCCTGTATGTCATTTGTTTTCCTTTCAAACAAGGTTGTCAAGGACTTCCAAGTTTTTCAGTGTATGCATACTGTGTGTCTGATTTATTGTGTCTGCTCAAGGAGTGGTTAAATAGGCTTTTGATCAGATACAAAGGGAAATAGATTGCATCATAGGATCTGTTAAGCATGATCATTAATGATACTCTTTCTTGGACATGTTGTTGTTAGGCAGTCGCATTATTCTTAGGTCCTCTAGATATGAATTTATGTTGTCATGGGGAGACATTTACAGTCTTAGATATGACTCTATTGCCTAGATAAGGCACTGGTTTGGGAATTTGTCTGTTCAATGGGTCTAGGAAAATCCCATCACTCCAAACACCATTTCAACCCATCTCATCACTTCCACCTGTTAGTTGTAGGATTAGGATTAGGAACCTCTACATGCTCTCATACCTAACCAGACATTATGTCCAAGAATGTTGCCAACCTTGTGATTTGTTACACAAATCTTGGTCCATACATGAGAGTATTCTGCCTGTTGCCGTCAAGTTAAATCCTTCTGTCATTGAGCTAGTCAAGGTCATACTTTTATCAAATAGGGACACCCCCCTTGGTGCGGCAGAACCAGAAGTGAAGGGGAGGAGCTCACGCAACCTCTTGTATTCAGTTGGCTGAATCTGCTTGTGCATTAGAACTGGCAAACCCTAATGCTGATTCAGAAGAAAAACTAATAGGTCCCAAGGAAACAAGATGGGATGCGGTGATAGAGTATTTCCAAGGGGTCAAGTGAGAAGATTCTTATACTGAAATGAAGGAGGAAGCTAAAATTCCCACTATAGAGAGAAAGAAGATGATAATTCCTATCACAATAACCTAGGAGATGACAACAGTGCCTACTACAAACGTAGTGATGGTGGTAGATATTACTAAAAATATGATGAAGTTAACAGTACATACCATAGGGATTCTTAGTAGGGTAGAGGGGGATATGATCATACATACTATAAGGATTCTTAGTAGGGTAGAGGAGGATATGATGATATATACTATAGGGATTCTTAGCAGGGTAAAGGAGGGTATGATGATATTTACTGTAGGGATTCTTAGCAAGGTAGAGGAGGATATGAGAGGAAAGAATAGAGAACTTTTAGAGTAATCTATTTCCAATGTGGAGAAGAAGGCCATCGAGCATTGGGCCGGTACTGAGCAAAGAGGGAAAAGGGTAACACAAGTATCGTATTTATCGATGAGAGTTTGTCTAGCTCAAATAGGGACCTAAAACTGTTGAGTGCAGAGAATACTGAGAGGGGGGGTGAATCAGTATTCTTAAAACCTTTTTATTTACACATTCACTTATCCATTTACCAAATTCAATAACATGAAAGTAAAGTAAAAATGAGAAGAGTAGCCATAAAATAATAACACATAGACACCAAGATTTTACGTGGAAAACCCAAAAGGGGAAAAACCATGGTGAGTGTTAGCTCATAGTATATTATGATAACAATACTAAATTACATGAAGGCTCACTGCCTTGGGGATCACTGTCTTGGGACTCACTATCCAAGAAGTGCTCACTGCCAAGAGAAAAGAAGATAGAAGAAGAATTGGCTCACTACCAGGAGATGACTGCTACAGATGCATCTACAAAATGTTGGGGTGCAGTTCCATTTATAGCTCAGTATACAAACTCAAAAGTCTTCATAATGTCTACTCTACTTTTTGTGCTCTGCTCTACATAAACTCTGCTCTTCTGCCCTTACTATCTTTTCTGGTCACAACTCTACTTTAGATTGCATACACATTTAATTCACACACACCACATCATCTCTCACACTTCAACACCAAAATTCATCGAGTATATATATCCACTACAAGATATATCTCATAGTTAGGTTGGTAAGCCAAATATGAACTATGTAAACAAATGCTATATCTTGTCGGCTTGGACTTGTGCACAATATACAATGTAGAATCAAACAATCATTCAATAGTCTTCATATAGGTCAGCACCAATCATTCAACCACTTAGATTGATTGTTCAAATATTATATCTTCTCCACATAAAGATCTATCATGCCTGTCAGCTTGTCTCTTAAGAACATGCTTGACCAATTCATCTGTCACATCATAACTCTCACTGTGGACCATAAGAGACTCAAAGATTCACAACCAACATTCATTCTGGACCTCTTAGTATACCTTCAAAACTGCAGGACCAAATATGCAACAGCGGAGGAATGTGGACCCTTTTACTCTAGTATTGTGCACTGCTCCTGTCTTTACTTTGTTTACCCAGACTTAGATATTTTGCAATATGACTTCCGAAGGAAGTCAGAACTTGAACACTGGAGCATGTGATCACCAAGTGACTATGAATAACATACCTGAACTGCATATACTTAACTTCAACTACAGAGGCGTACTGACACAAAAATTGTCATTTACACTGTATCATGCATACTGCCCATACTTAGCCATTTATCCTTCCAGAGTAAAGTCTCTTTGCCATGCCAGTGGAATCTCCTTTCTTTGTTGCCATCAATGACAACATTCAATCATTCATCAGAGTAGTGTCTCTTGCTAACAATCTCCCCCTTTGGCATTGATGGCAACACTTAGTGAAAAATGCTTGTCTGCTCCCCCTTACTGTATGCACTCTGCTTTTCTTCTCCTCCTTAGATCTTTGCCCATTTTTCACTGGTCTTCTTCTCCCCCTTTGAGATCAATGCAAAGGTGTATGCATAAGGGTCAAAATTGTGTCAAAACTACAAAACTGTCATACTCTACCGCATATGTACAAGCACAATCTTTAACTTAATTAGTTGAAGGTGATAGAATATCCTTGTACACAATCTTTAATTGTGTAATCTCTTCATCCCATCATTTCTTAGCTCATTCCAAAATTTGAATATGGCTTCTTATTAAGAAAACCAATTTTTCTACTCTTTGTACATCAAAGGGTGTGTAAATTTGTGCTTTAGCCTGCAGTACTTCTACTGCAAGATTTGACATTGAGTCTATCTTAGGACTTATTAGTCCCCTTAGTTGACACATTATGTTTTTCATTTGATCCATTTTATTCATTAGATCACTTAACTCATTATGAATATTGATGACTTGTATTTCTTTGTTGCTTACTGACTCAACTATCTGATCAAATGTCTTGGAAATATTTGTTAGTTGCAGTTCTAGAACCTTGATCTTTTTCTCTAACTCCTCTGTGGCTTCTAGCCATGATACACAAAATTTGTATATGTCACAGGCTTCTTTGATGGCACTTTGTATACAACTTATTCCATTGTCTAATGATGTTTTATCATTGGTCGACATGGTCTTCAATTCTGCTAATCTTTTCTCATCAAACTCTTTTCTGACTTTTGTTTCTGCAGATTTTTCAAAGGATTCAAAATGATTGTTGATTGATTTTATCATACCTTTAAGTTGATCAGTTGATGATAATGATGTATCCATTTGGTATTTAGGCATCAACTTCACCAACACATCAGATGTTGCACCAATGAGCTCATTATCTTGTATGTGTGTTTTCATCAACTCTTCCTGTGCCTTTGCTTAAACAACTGACACTAGTTTGAATTTCTACATCGAAGACATAGAATCTAGATTTATTCATCCTTGTAGAAACTTTGGTAAATCCATGATTTGTGTGCTTTGTTTCTTTTCCAAAAAAATTCTAACATAGTCAAATTAGACTTGATTTGCAGCAGTGTCTCTTGCCACTTGTTCTTCACTAGGTGTGACTCTCTTTCTTTTCTTCTCATCTATTGCCTTTTCTTTCTCTACTTCAATTATGGGTCCTGCAATAGATGAGATCCTTGTTCTTTTTTTGAGGCTAGATGCTAGTTTTTCCATTTTAGATCTCTCATCCTTTGTTTCTAGAGTATATGATGTCGATACTACCAGAGTACTTATGGGCTTTGATTCTCCTATTTTGGTCTTTGTCTTATTTGTTGGTTTGTCTAATTATTTCTCTGATTGTTTATGTTCTAAAGACGTTCTGGAGGATAATTCTTTGAATGTTCCAAATCTGTCTTCTTTAAGATCTTTTGGTTTACTCAGCAGTACATCTGCTAATTCAGTCAAAACATCTTCTGCAACTTCATACCCTAATGCAGGGACCCATACAGTTCTTGGTTCCACATCTTCCATAAAGCATTTGTCTTTGTCTACCATGAATAAAATATCTCTTTCATACTTTATTACTACATTTTCAGGTATCCAGACTCTACATAACATTTTCTTTTGAAAGTTCTTGAAATATCCCCATAAGATTTCATTCTGCTTTTTTGTATTTCCCAAATCCTACAAGTGATTTCTTATTTGAGTGGCTACTGGTGTGTGGTCGACCCAAATAATGTTTCCTAAATGGGGTAGCTCTCTCAGGAAGTAGAAGAGTAGATAAGTAATCAATGTTCCATATTTGAAAGGATGATTAGTCTCTTTTGTTCTTTTCAAGTTCTCCATTAGTTCACTCTGGAGCAATTCACATAGATCATAATCCATATTGTTTTTTATCATGTCATATGTTGTGTATATGGTTGGTGCAGAAATAGAATTTTCCTTGTTGGAAAAGTATATTTTGTATCTGATAATCATTGATGCATATCTAACAGCTAGATTCTTAATATCATTTACCAAAAGGGAATTCTTATCAAATTTGGCTCTTGTTAGCTGCATTACCACATTATTCTCCATTTTCTTTACACCTGGAACCCTTCTGGAGGAGCTCATACCAGTTACAGCTTTGATAGCTTCTTTGGTTATCATATAAGGTTCATCAATCCATAGAATCTCATCATGAATTCTTCTTATAATAAGCTTAACCCATGCATCATTCGGGATCGCAGGAAAATCCAACCAGGTGTCTAATTTCTTTTCTCCTAGAACTTTATATTCATCTTTCAACACAATATCCACAGTAGTCAGTTCGTCCAGGTATAATATTCCTAGATTCATGTGATCATATTCCTTTATACTGATCTGAATGTATGCTCAAACATCTTCCATATGCATAACTCCTTATGGAATAATTGAGAAAGCCCCTATAGGATCATTTTCTAGTGAATTGAAGAAATGTTTCTTAAACTTGGGGTGATGCTTTTCTGCTAACTCGATTACTTGAGGAGTAAACATTTTCTGAGAATAATTCAATTTTCACAGTAGGGTTTTCAAGCTATAAATACCTCTTTTACTGAATTAGGGTTCCTTGAGATTGATTTGACTTACTTTGAATTGCTTGGAAATCTCTATAGTCGCTAGAGTTTTTGCTTCTATTTTCCTTAGATGCTTGAGAACTTGAATGAAAAGTGATTTTTCCTTTTAATACAATCATTTTAACCTTCGCTTGTCAAAACTAAACATCATAAATGTTATCTTTTTAAAAAGCTGTCAAACCCTTCTCTGTGAGACACAGTCGATTAAGATTGCTTTGCACTGCTCCGCAATTGATCCTTTTCAGCTAGAATTTCTTTCAAAAGATATGTTATATAGTTAGTTTCATCATATCTTCGTGCTGAATTCCAGCACTAGCTATCTGGCTAGGGGATTAGGATTTTGAATGCAGCTCCCCCTGAGCCAGAGCTCCCAATTTACTTCCCGTAGGAAGTATCTACACCAGAGACTGGTGCAGATCCATCCTTGACCTCATTAACATCTTTCTTAATCTAGACCTTGCTCATTTCCTTCTTGATTTCCACTAGATCAATCTTATTCTTGCCTTTATCTTCTCTCTACTCTATTTTCCTCTTCTCTATAGGAAAGTCTCTCTTCTCATTCTTTCTTCTACAGAATCTTGCAACATGTAAAAAATTATTGCAATTGTAGCATACCACATTCTTTTGTCCTTGATTCCTTCTGTTGATTGGATTTGTTCTTGATAGCCATATGTCCAAATCTATTGCATGCAAAATACTTTCCATTGAATGATTGAGTATTCCTTTTATTGTAAAAGCCATTTCTTACCAAACTTCTGCATTCATTTGATCTATGACCAATTTTCTTGCAATTGAAGCATTGACCAGAAAATGATGGAACATTCTGATTTATTCTACTCCTACGCTGAGTAGCCTTATGACCAAACTTATTCCAATTAAAACAATGGCCATTGAAATATGGGTACCTTTAAGCATGTGGCTGCCTGATCAGAGGTCTTCTAGGTATTCTTCTCTGATTCTAGAAGTTGTTGCCTTTGTTTTACTTTGTCTCAGTGTTTGCTTGACCTAAATTTGAACTCTCTCCTTTCTCAAATCCCAACCCTTTCTTGTCATCTAAACTCTTTTGACTAGCAATCATCTAATCAAGCTTTGTAGAACTTATCTTGAACTTCTCTTCATAGCTCTTAGCCTTCTCCAGATCTGATTTTAGGCTTACAACTTCTTTTTCAAGTTTATCACATTCTTCTAATTTGCTTTTTACCAACAGATTTAGATCTTCTTCTGCTTTAGCTCTTTCTACAATTTCCACTTTCAAATCATCCAAGGTTTCATTGGTTGATATCAATTGTTCACTAACTTCCTTGTATTTTTCTTTGAACTTCTTGACTTGTTCTTTTAGCTTTAAGATGCATTCATCAGCTTCCTATATGTTATCCTTCAGATCCCTGACTTGAGCTTTAGATTTTTCAAGATCTTCAAGAGTAGTTTGTAATTCATCATTGCTTCCATATGAGGCTTCAATGAAGTATCTTCTAGCTGCCATGTGTACACCTTTCCAGATCCTCCTCAAGATGTTAAGCTTCTTCCAAGGAACCTTTCTCTGATCCCAATTGTTGAGTGCAGAGAATACTGAGAGGGGGGTTGAATCACTATTCTTAAAACCTTTTTATTTACACATTCACTTATCCATTTACCAAATTCAATAACATGAAAGTAAAGTATGCATGGGAAGAGTAGCCATAAATTCATAACACATAGACACCAAGATTTTACATGGGAAACCCAAAAAGGGAAAAACTATGGTGAGTGTTAGCTCATAATATATTATGATAACAATACTAAATTACATGAAGGCTCACTACCTTGGGGCTCACTACCCTGGGACTCACTACCAAGAGAAAAGAAGATAGAAGAAGAATTGGCTCACTGCTAGGAGATGATTGCTACAGATGCATCTACAGAATGCTTAGGTGCATTTCCATTTACAACTCAATATACAGACTCAAAAGTCTTCATAATGTCTGCTTTGATTTTTCTGCTCTGCTCTACATAAACTTTTCTCTTCTTCCCTTACTGTCTTTTCTAGTCACAACTTTGCTTTAGATCGCATACACATTTAATTCACACACACCACATCACCTCTCACACTTCCAACACTGAAATTCATCAAGTATATATATCTGCTACAAGATTTGTCTCGTAGTTAGGTCGGCAAGCCAAATATGAACAGTGTATAGAAATGTTATATCTTGTCGGCTTGGACTTGTGCACAATATGCAATGTGAACTCAAATAATTATTCAATAGTCTTTATATGGTTTGGCACCAATCATTCAACCACTTAGATTGATTGTTCAAATAATATATCTTCTCTGCATAAAGATCTATCATGCTTGTTGGCTTATCTCTTAAGAACATGCTTGACCAATTCATCTGTCACATCATAACTCTCACTGCGGAGCATAAGAGACTCAAAGATTCACAACCAACATTCATTCTAGACCTCTCAGTATACCTTTAGAACTGTAGGACCAAATATGCAACAATGGAGGAATGCGGACCCTTTTACTCTAGTATTGTGCACTGTTCCTGTCTTTACTCTATTTACCCAAACTTAGATATTTTGCAATATGAATTCCAGAGGAAGTCAGGACTTGAACACTAGAGCATGTGACCATCAAGTGAATATGAATAACATTCCCAAACCACATATACTTAACTTCAACTGTGGAGGCGTACTGACACAAACACTGCCATTTACATTGTATCATGCATACTGCCTATACTTAGCCATTTATCCTTCTGAAGTAAAGTCTCTTTGCCATGCCAATGGAATATCCTTTCTTTGTTTCCATCAATGACAACATTCAATCATTCATTAGAGCAATGTCTCTTGCCAAACAAAAACTTGGAGAATCACTTGTTTTGAGGAGAGAATTGAGGTGTCACAATGGAAGAGAAATAGGACAAAGGAGGAGTTTATTCAAGACTAGATGCAAGGTAGGAGGAAAATGTTGCAATGTTGTGGTGGATAGTAGTAGTATAGATAACTTAATGTCTAAATATATGGTTGACAAGTTGGGGTTGTAGAGGTTGAAGCATTTGCACCCATATAGGATTGATTGGTTGTAGCAAGAAGATAAAGTATAGGTGGAAGAAAGAAGTTTGGTGAGGTTCAAGATAGGATCATACCATGATGAGGTGTTGTGTGATATTTCACAAATGGATGTGTGTCATTTTTTATTGGGGAGACCTTCACAATTTAATAGAAGTGTTGTGTATCATGGGAGAGATAACACATACGTGATTTAGAAGGATGTACCTAAGAAACATCAATTGATTTCATTCAATGAGACTAATGAGTAGTTTTGTAACAATGTTTAATGAGAATTATGTATTGATTCCAAGGATGTGTGGCACTACAAGCCTATCAAATAGTAGCACAACTATAGAGGAGATACCATAGAAGATGGAATGTGGGAGTAAAGGTTACCAAAGGGAATCCATATAAAGGACATAATAGATAATGAATAGGATGAGTAGTTGAGCCAAGTGTTAAAGGGGAAAAGATGAATGATGCAAGATAGTTTGTGTACACTAGATCAAACCCTCTTCCACAATAACATTCAAGGACAAAACTGAGCCAAGTTACTACAAGATGAAAGAGGACTCAGCTACTAATTTTGTGCTCTTGTTCTCTATGGAAAGATAAGATTTAACCAAGATTTTTATCAAACCCTAGCTTAAGTATGAGTAAAATCCTAGTTATAAGATAATCATCTTGTAACAGATAGACACAACAGAAACCTAGAATCTGAAAGCACAAGGATGATCAGAGAGATACCAGAACCTGTTCCATGGAAGCTGAAAAGTCAGAGGACTCCAAGGCAGGTGCCCAAGTCTAGAAAGTCCAAATCTTTGAGAACTCAGAACTAGAGAAATGTTGTAGATGATCTTCTAATGCTAGATTCAATGTTTGTTTCAGCAGGAGGACACTCAGGTGGGCACCCAAGTCTTTTGCAAAGGAATTTCCACAAACTATTTTTAGATCCCAAAACCCTTTCCCTTACACAATCTTCATGTACCTTCACTTCTTAAGTCTTCGTACCTGTAACCTACACACAAGAAGAAAAGGGGTTTGGGGGTTGTGGAGTTTAGGGATTTGCCTCAATCAAATCTTGGGATAACATTCAAGCTTCCCAACACCATTTTTAGAGAGAGCGTGCCCTAGCAGGGTAGAGGCTAAAGATAAACCAAATAATGAAATGATTCAAACAATGATGATGTCACCTCAAAGGTGAAGCCCTTAGGAGAATGAAGATCCTTCAACTCATAAGGAGATGGATGATGATTCCAAATTTGCAACAACACACACAATACAAACACAAATCTACAATAGTAACACAATGAATGATTTGAATGCTCATTGCTCCAATATCATAAGTTCTCTATATCCATCTCTAGGTTACAAATGAATTCAAAACATACTTATATATGCTTTCTCGCTAGCATTCATGAATTTAATTGAAAGAGCTGACAAGGAGAGACTCATTTAAAGGTCTTATGCCGACATGCCTTGAAATGGGCCCTGACCAATCAGGGAGGACTTGGGCATGGTGCCCAAGTCCCAAGGTGCCTTTTTGGTCTAGGGTAAGGCATTAAATGGGTCCCTAGTTCCCATTTGACATGGGTTTCAGGGAATTTCTCATCGGGATGAATATTTTACATGTAGAGTGTTAACACGGGGACCTAAGAGCTAAACTAGGAGGTAAAAAGGCATGTCTCCACTTTTTACTCCATAAAATTTAGCCCCCACTTTAATGTATGTACGATCTTACGATTCAGTACATGCATTAAAGTATGGTTGAAGCATATCAAACACATCAAACACAAGAATGAAGACACACCCTAAGCTTGAAGGACTATTTCTAGCCCCCAAACTTAGGCAAACATAAGAAAACACTTAAGAGTCACATAAGACACAATGAATATAGTAAGGAAGCACACAGTACACAATGAAGCCAGTGAAAGCACGTAATACATGGAAAAGACATGAATACAGTCACGCAAGACATAGAGAAGACATGATTAAACAATTATGCATATATATATAATCCTAATTAAGAAAAACACACAACGTGGGGGGAGCTCATCACTACACATCTTTAGACCATTCCAAAAACATGCAAAACATGCAAGGAAGACACATAAAACACACAGAAGACACACATAATACATGAGCATCGTATAGTATGTCGTCGACATACTACACGTCTTATACATGGAAAACACGGGCAATAGGGAGGAGCTCATCACTACACTCCACTATTTAAGACATTCCAAACACACCTGATGGTTGAGCTACACTACCACAACTTCCAAAGACACACTTAAGGGTGAATAACTCAAGATCCAACCCTACCTCGCAATGAGGACTTTGTAAAAAGGATGTGCAACTAGCTCAAGAGTTACACCATCCTTCCATAGAAGGGATTTTAAAATACAACCCCACCCACATCTGTAGATGCCTTACAGTGAAAAGGAAGCATGTGCTCAAAGTATACAGCCCAACTTGCATCACGGAGATGCCTTATAGTGAAAAGGAGGTATACACAACAGATCAAAGTACACAACCCCACCCGCATCACAGAGACACTTTACGGTGAAAAGGAAGTGTATGCAAACACACTTTATCAATATCTAAAATATCCAAGCAGTTACCATGATATATGCCCCCACCTTAAAGTGGTTGATCCCACTTGCCGATACTAGTAATATAATTTACCTTATTTTTTAACTAGATTAAATATTTAAGTATTCCTTACAACTTTGATGGAATATTGTGAGCTTTGTCAGTATCAAGAACATTTAAGGTAAAGTGAAAACACACAAGGGAACAAGAGCTTTCACAAAGCCCATGCCCCCAAAGTGACATGTGCCACGATCATCAAATGTTCCCACAAACACACCATTATCATTTGCTAACATACTCAACAACATATAAGCTTTGGTTAGAAAATCTATTCTAAGATAAAAACCAAATCAATGCGTGAAAGCTATCAAATCACATAATAGTCCAATGCTAAAATTGTAGATTCAGGACCGAGTATAGCCATGAGGTTATACTACAGGTATCTCAGGATCGAGTGTAGTGACAAGGTGAGATACAAAACAATCCTAAGTGCATGGAAGTAGATTTAGAGTATTGCAAAGGTTTGTTACAACAAATTTAACAAAATGAATCACAACATAGAGTGATTCTACTAGTCAAGCATTAGTAATATATCAACCCCATCTTCATATATGCACTGGGTCCATTTTTGTTCTTGTTGAAGGGACACACGGTCCTTATTAGTATTTATTTGTTTTTGTCATCCACCGACTAGTAGCGCCACTAAAGAATGTAAATATTGAAAATGAGAGAGGAGATAAAGGTGACTTAGGTTCACAATGTAGGAAAATGCCCCCAAGACATTCTCCCCAATGTTATTCCCCCAAGGCACCACACACAACAATTACAATAAGAGAGACGAGAGTAGAAGAATAGAGTCACAAATAGAAGAAGTATTACAACAGAGGCAGTCTCCTTGTAGCCTTGACCTTACAAGAGTATCAAGGGTCATCCAAAGAGACATAAACAATATTTAACATATCACAGGGAAGAACAACATGACACATAATTGGAGGCCACCCATGAGAGCAACTCAAAGAGGTGCTACATCAAAGGTGGCTAAAAAGGGTGAGAAGTACTTACCTGTGGGAGTATGCAACTGCACTAGCGGTCATCTTTAAACAAATCCTCTTCCTCCTAATCTTGACTGTGAGAGGAAATAGGTACATAAGGTACTATGGCCCAATTTAAAACTTCATCCTTTACTTCATCATCCTTTAGCTCTTCTTTTGATTCAATTTCTTTTAGTGGGATGTTTTCTTGTTGAGATTATACTTGTCGAGCTAAAGCTTTTCATTTTCACCTTCTTTCACTTGCAATTTGATTCCTTCTTGCCTTGTTAGCTATATTTGTGAAAGGAGTCTCATGAATTTCCATATTTTTAGAAGAGAAAGCTGGGACAAATTGGATCTTTTGTGATGAAATGCTTTGCTCTTTAAGACTGTCTCTCAATCCTTGTAAGGATGGCAAGGAGGAATCTCGACAAAGATTCCTTTACCTCATGGGCGAGGGGTCTCTTTCAGATCAGGCTTCTTTTTACTTTCTATTTGTTTAGTAGGAGGTGTTGGTTTTTTTTCTGGATCAGCATTAGGGTTTGCCAGTTCTAATGCACAGGCAGATTCAGCCAACTAATACAAGAGGTTGCGTGAGCTCCTCCCCTTCACTTCTGGTTCTGCCGCACCAAGGGGGGTATCCCTATAACTCAAGATGTAACCTTGACTAGCTCAAAGATAGAAAGATCTAACTTGACAACAACAGGCAGAATACTCTCATGTATGGACCAAGATCTGTATAATAGATCACAAGGCTGGCACATTCTTGGACATGATGTCTGGTTGGGTATGAGAGCATGCAGGGGGTTCCTAATCCTACTCCTACAACTAACAGGTGGAAGTATGAAATGGTTTAGTTTGAATTTTGGATGCAAAGCTGGACATGGTGTATAACCTCAACACGGAGCTAGATTGGTGCCTATCCAGGGCTTGGAGTTGGTAGACATACACCTGTGAATGATCAGCATGAATAGCTAAAACTGGATTTTAGGAGGATACACATGATATCTGCCTTACAGATATCTCCCAATAAAGAGTGTTAAGCTGTCTATACTTATGGCATCCCTATTGCAGTAAGAAAGATACATGCAAAACTGGAGACAAAATCAGCATAACACATGCAAACACAGCATTATTCATATAAGATTAACCATGAAATCAGTGGATTCATGCCAAATCGTACAACAGGAGATACATAAACTCACAAGTTTTTCTGCACAGAGCAACCAAAACCAGTTGTATCTTATTACAGAGCCAAAATGTCCAGTTTTCAACAACCTTCAAATGGCCACACTTCCTGCTTATAACAGCAAGGTAGTGTACCACAGCAATTAATTACATGGTTGACCAAAAATCCTGCCAGATACACAGTATCAGAAAAATGGCGCTCAAACATTCAATGCAGCAGGTGGGAGAGGAGACAGGAAGAACTCTCGAGCCCTGCGCCGCCGCCTAGGGATCCAGATCTTCAATCGGGTACCAGATCCGTCCACGCCATCGCCCACACCTCTGCAACAATCGCCATTAATGGCGCACCAACCCGCGGCCTTGGGAAAAACATCAGACAGTCGATCGCAACCATTTCCCGCCAAGATACATCGTCATGATATTTCAAATATGCAGGATATCAATTATCCCACATGCACCCCGCGGTGACCTCTTTAACACTTTATATACTAGGCCACGAGCATATATAATGTCGGTGCTTTTGCTCTTGACGACACTAGTATAAGACTTCATCATCATCCTCCAACATCATGATATCCTGTTGCTCGAAAAATCACCCTGACGTCAGCATCATCATCGCAATATCACCTGCATGATAATCGCCTTCATCGGCACAACCTGATCCATCGGAGGAAGATCCTCCTGCTTAGCCGATACCAAAAGTCTGGCCGATGAACATCCTGATGACGTCATCATCATATCCTGCTGACATCATCAGCATATCTGCCTACTGCGCACCTCCTCATATCCGGATGACGTCATCGTCATATCGACATCAGGATGATATTCGGAAGATAACCAGATATTTGGAAATATCATCCTGATGCACAAATATCATGCTGCACTGTAGCTCCACTGTAAGATCGGGGTGATAGATGAATATGCCAGATATTTGAGAAGATCACCTCCATTAGATAATGCACGTAGCCGACAGGCGGATATCTCCCCTCGGAAATATCATGATGCAGACCAGCAGAAAACTGGATATCAGCCTGACATAAGAATGACGTCAGCATCATCAAGGTGATAAAACAACGAACATGAAATGATACAACATCATCAGGATGATATTGACTAAGATCATCCTGACGTTCAAATATGATGACCCCGGTGAATATCGGGTCATACTTAGAACTCTTCAACAACATCATCAGGATGATCTTAACAAAGATCACCCGATGTTAAAATATCACCCCAGCGAAAGATCATGCAGGCAGAGAATATGATGACCCCGCAAGCAACATGGTGATAACCGGAAATATGATGATGATGATGACGACCCTTAGAAAAAATAGGTCGGGTCGAACAACTTAGAAAATGACCCCTTCGGAAGATCAGGGTGACATCATCATCATATAAGGGCAGGGTGATAATTGGAAGATCACCAGATATTTGAAAAATCACCCCCCGCAAGAAAATCAGGGAACACTGTAGCTCATCAGCAGGATCAGGATGATATCCAAACATCACCCGATATTGAAACATGATGATCCTGATGAAAAACCGGTTGACAGAAAACATGATGATGCTGACCACCATCAAAGAAAACATGATGATGATGACCTCCTCCTCAGGAAAATATGATGCTGTAGCTGAAAAATGCTGAGGAGATCCAACACTTAGAACATTTTTAAGGAAGGTGCCTGCATGAAAATTGCTCAAAAACTGTCAGTCAATTCAGGCACTAACAGTGGCTCTGTCTGGGGACGTGCAGGTGCAAGACTGCAGCGAGAACCCCAGATCTCTAGGATGCAGACCAGTCCCTTATCCATTGGGCACAGAGTCATGATGTTATATTGATTTGCATCACCAAACACATTATTTTTAAACATTATTTTGGCGGCCCCGGGCAGCCAAAAAGGAAAAACCATAATTTTTTCTTGTCAAATGCCTGATTCCAAACTGGAATATCCCAATCCCAACTGAAAAGATTGGCATAATCTGCCCATAATGTCATCTGCTTAAAAAGATATTCCACCAGTTTTGAAAGCTTGCCACCATCATTTTCAGCTCTGTCATTTTGGATTTCAGAATTAGACATATAACCATACACATAATATTCTTCAACATTAGGCAACACATGTATGTTATGTCCCTCAGACAGTACATCATACTGCTCTTGGCACTCTTTATCATTTATCTGGCTGCTGCACATTATCAGGCACTCATCCAGCTGATCCAACAATTCAAAATACTCAGAAAATATGAGATCCCTAATATCTACTGATATTGAAAACAAAACCTGATCCACACACCCAATGTTGCACATGTCTGAATCAGGTGATGATGAACATTCATTATTCACAGTTTGCAAATCAGTATCACCATCTTCAAACAAAGGGTTAATCATGCACCAATGAAGGTCACGACTCTCAACATCATATGCATCAGCAGGCTCATCATAAAGGGGATTAACACTCACTGCAAAGGCCTCTGCTTCTTCTTCATGACATTCCAATTCTTCTTCATTACTATCAGATCCAGAGTCATAAGAAAAACAAACCTGATCCATGCACTGGTCATGGATATCATTTTTATCATCTAATTGCCCCGCATACAAGATTGCTGTTGTTTCAATGCACTCTGAAGTTGAACAATCTGCATCATTTTCCAGCCCTCCAATGCTTCCTGATGAAACTGATATTGATTCTTGATCCATATGATCACAACTCTGCACAACTGGATCATTTAAACATGAAGGCTCTTTGTTTAGGACTGGTATGCAAATATTACTTGAAAAATTATTATTTTCAACTTCACCTGCTGGGCAAAAAAGGACATCCTCCTCTATAATAGAAACATCATCCACTTGGAATGATGCAAAAACTGGGACAACAGGGGTGTGAGTGCTATGACATTCATTGTCAATTCCTGAATTAAAACTTTCATCAACATTGGGGGCTGCAGGAGAACAAAAATTTTCAGAAAAATAACCCTTTTGAATTCCATACCTCCAATTGTTTTCAATATCTATTGCAAACTGATGTGCCTGATGCAATGTGGTGGGCTCCTTGTCTCTCAATCTATAACTCATTTTTTTGTCAAAGGCTCCCAAATAGACGACTAAGCACAGTGCATCATTAGGTCTCATACATTCTGGAATTCTATTCAATGCCCTCATAAATCTGAGGTTAAAGGCTGGGATCAACTCATCTTCTTCAATATGGATGTACATGAGGTTACTAATAACTGCATATTCAGAAATTCTTTCACCATATTGTACTAGAAATGCAGATTTAAAATCATGCCAAGAGCGGACAGAGCGAGCTGGAAGGTAGGAGAACCAATCCCTTGCATCTTCTTCTAGAGATTGAACAAATAATCTCATAACTACATCTTCACGGTCAATCTCGAAATCATCTATAACATTTATAAACTGCTGCAAATGTCTCTCAGCTGATTCATCCTTTGCGCCACTAAATTTGGGCAAATATCTTCTGATTTTAGGTGGAAGAGCATTTGGGTAGCCACAAATGCCACTAAAACTTATGGGCTTATATCTATCTATGTTGAAACTTCTTTTATTACATGGTTGGGATTGACTGTTATACATTTTTGCATTTGACACTTCACAAGGGTGCATAGGCAGATAATACATCCTTTATGTTTTTGCAACCCTCCTCTCTACTCAGATTTTATACTAACAATGACTTTAGGCACTCAAAATTCAAACTGTTTTTTCAAACTTTCCTAAAGTCCTTTAAATGAGTCTTTTGAACAACATTGCATGCCCTTTGAAATACAGGGTAAGTTCTAATAAAAGCATGCAAGCTCTGTTTTCACCAATGTTTCCCTTTTAACCAGTGCTATCTCACCAAATAGGGAGTCTGTCAAACAATATGAAATACCTAGATATGTTGCAGGAGCTGCAAATTCTTCTCTGACTGATTTTGTTCTTTTATCAGGTTCTTTGATGCAGAGTCGCCACCTCCTTGAAGAGGAATGAGCTTCAAACAAGCTGAAGCTGCAAATTGATTTCTTTCTTTCTAGGTCATCCACCAGCAGAGTCACATATACAACCTTTTTTCTCTGCTGCAACAAACAGTTTCCAGGTCTAATTTTTTAATCTTGTAGACTCAAACTTTCATGGATATGACATTGATCTCCCCAGCAGAGTCGCCATTTTGTTGGTGACTCAGATGGGTCACAGATATAACACTTTTTCATCAATTTTCTCCCCAGTAGAGTTGCCAATTTGTTGGTTTTTTTTCTGGATCAGCATTAGGGTTTGCCAGTTCTAATGCACAGGCAGATCCAGCCAACTAATACAGGAGGTTGCGTGAGCTCCTCCCCTTCACTTCTGGTTCTGCCGCACCAAGGGGGGTATCCCTATAACTCAAGATGTAACCTTGACTAGCTCAAAGATAGAAAGATCTAACTTGACAACAACAGGCAAAATACTCTCATGTATGGACCAAGATCTGTATAATAGATCACAAGGCTGGCACATTCTTGGACATGATGTCTGGTTGGGTATGAGAGCATGCAGGGGGTTCCTAATCCTACTCCTACAACTAACAGGTGGAAGTATGAAATGGTTTAGTTTGAATTTTGGATGCAAAGCTGGACATGGTGTATAACCTCAACACGGAGCTAGATTGGTGCCTATCCAGGGCTTGGAGTTGGTAGACATACACCTGTGAATGATCAGCATGAATAGCTAAAACTGGATTTCAGGGGGATACACATGATATCTGCCTTACAGATATCTCCCAATAAAGAGTGTTAAGCTGTCTATACTTATGGCATCCCTATTGCAGTAAGAAAGATACATGCAAAACTGGAGACAAAATCAGCATAACACATGCAAACACAGCATTATTCATATAAGATTAACCATGAAATCAGTGGATTCATGCCAAATCGTACAACAGGAGATACATAAACTCACAAGTTTTGCTGCACAGAGCAACCAAAACCAGTTGTATCTTATTACAGAGCCAAAATGTCCAGTTTTCAACAACCTTCAAATGGGCCACACTTCCTGCTTATAACAGCAAGGTAGTGTACCACAGCAATTAATTACATGGTTGACCAAAAATCCCGCCAGATACACAGTATCAGAAAAATGGCGCTCAAACATTCAATGCAGCAGGTGGGAGAGGAGACAGGAAGAACTCTCGAGCCCTGCGCCGCCGCCTAGGGATCCAGATCTTCAATCGGGTACTAGATCCGTCCATGCCATCGCCCACACCTCTACAACAATCGCCATTAATGGCGCACCAACCCGCGGCCTTGGGAAAAACATTAGACAGTCGATCGCAACCATTTCCCGCCAAGATACATCGTCATGATATTTCAAATATGCAGGATATCAATTATCCCACATGCACCCCGCGGTGACCTCTTTAACACTTTATATACTAGGCCACGAGCATATATAATGTCGGTGCTTTTCCTCCTGACGACACTAGTATAAGACTTCATCATCATCCTCCAGCATCATGATATCCTGTTGCTCGAAAAATCACCCTGACGTCAGCATCATCATCGCAATATCACCTGCATGATAATCGCCTTCATCGGCACAACCTGATCCATCGGAGGAAGATCCTCCTGCTTAGCCGATACCAAAAGTCTGGCCGATGAACATCCTGATGACGTCATCATCATATCCTGCTGACGTCATTAGCATATCTGCCTACTGCGCACCTCCTCATATTCGGATGACATCATCGTCATATTGACATCAGGATGATATTCGAAAGATAACCAGATATTTGGAAATATCATCCTGATGCACAAATATCATGCTGCACTGTAGCTCCACTGTAAGATCGGGGTGATAGATGAATATGCCAGATATTTGAGAAGATCACCTCCATTAGATAATGCACGAAGCCGACAGGCGGATATCTCCCCTCAGAAATATCATGATGCAGACCAGCAGAAAACCGGATATCACCCTGACGTAAGAATGACGTCAGCATCATCAAGGTGATAAAACAACGAACATGAAATGATACAACATCATCAGGATGATATTGACTAAGATCATCCTGACGTTCAAATATGATGACCCCGGTGAATATCGGGTCATACTTAGAACTCTTCAACAACATCATCAGGATGATCTTAACAAAGATCACCCGATGTTAAAATATCACCCCAGCGAAAGATCATGCAGGCAGAGAATATGATGACCCCGCAAGCAACATGGTGATAACCGGAAATATGATGATGATGATGACGACCCTTAGAAAAAATAGGTCGGGTCGAACAACTTAGAAAATGACCCCTTCGGAAGATCGGGGTGACATCATCATCATATAAGGGCAGGGTGATAATTGGAAGATCACCAGATATTTGAAAAATCACCCCCCGCAAGAAAATCAGGGAACACTGTAGCTCATCAGCAGGATCAGGATGATATCCAAACATCACCCGATATTGAAACATGATGATCCCGATGAAAAACCGGTTGACAGAAAACATGATGATGCTGACCACCATCGAAGAAAACATGATGATGATGACCTCCTCCTCAGGAAAATATGATGCTGTAGCTAAAAAATGCTGAGGAGATCCAACACTTAGAACATTTTTAAGGAAGGTGCCTGCATGAAAATTGCTCAAAAACTGTCAGTCAATTCAGGCACTAACAGGAGGAATGGTAGCCTTAGAGGACTGAGAAGGTCCAGGAGCATTCTTTCCATGTGATAGTTGTGCTATTAGCTTTTCCTTGTATTTTTGATATGCTAAGAAAAATTGATCTTCTCTTGGTTTATTTTGTTCAATAGGTTGTGGCCAAAAGTAGTCCAAGTTGAAATTTCCACGATTGACCAAAGGTTTCCACCCACTATGATGTACACCATGCACCCATCCTTGATGAGGGAATTTTAAACACTTATGAATTGTAGAAGGGACCACTTTCATGGACTTGAGCCAAGGATGGCCTAGTTTCACATGAAATAGATCCAAGTTGGGAATGATGACAAATGGTTGTTCTAAGGCTTTTTCCACCACTTTAATCAAGAGTGTAATCTTTCCAATAACCAAGATGAAATATCCATTATGTGCCTTAATAATCATATGTGTAGGATCATAAGTGTCTTGTGCCAAGTCATGCATGTATAAAAACTCTTCAGTTATCACATTCACCATACAATTAGGATCAATAAGGACACCTCTCTTCCCACAATAATGGGTTACACTTTCTGGGACATCCTGATTTTTTCTGAAATCACATATTTTTAGAAAATACAATGATTTAAGCCTTGAAATGTTCCATTTAAAGGATTTTAATTGAAGAGGGTTTGATTAAACCCCCTTAGATTCAAACCCCCTTGGATAGAACCCCGCTAGTTTTAAACCATACCTATAATGGAGTCTCCTCTACACCTATCAAAATGCTGATAAAAAACCAATTTTGATTTATCTTTTGAGGGATCAAATGAATTCATTTAAAATTTATGCTTTGTAAGTATGTAGTCCTTATTATAAGATTCCCCAAACATATAATTTTTAATATATTTAATTTCAACATTATATTTTTTTATTTATTTCTTGTGAATGTATGTTTTTCACCGAACATCAAGTTCTCTATTCTACACACATAAAAAATTAGTAAATTACTGAAACAAAAATTCTGAAAAATATATATGCACTAGGTATTGTTGTCCTTGTTTCAACAAAAGAAAAAAAATGAATCTTGATACATACAGAAAAAGTTATGTTTTACGGAATATGCCTGTCTAAATTATAATTGGTTTGACTTCAAAAATTAATTAAAAAATATATATTCAACAAAACATTATGAAACCAAATGCATACACTATATATCGGTGTTACCAATCTAAATTAAAAAGAATCAGAATTTTATCCTTTGTAGAAAAAAAGTTATGTGCTACAGAATACACATCACTTTAAAAAAATGTTGTTTACTATTAAAAACCAATTATCAAAGGAGATTCAAAATAATTACAATTTAACTCCAATTTTTTTAAAAAATATATATTTAGAATCTTCAGACAAAATCTCACAAATCACTAGTTCACATCATCTTCAAATTCCTAATGGTTTAGCGGCTATAGGTGTCAGAACATGAAGATTTAGTTTAAAATATTAATTTCAATGTCAAGTTTGGCTAAAAAGTGTAACCTATTATTGTGGGACGTGTTGATATGTAAAGAGATCCATCAATATCTCTAATGGTGACCTCATGTGGTGTGAATGAGATTATAGTTTTAGGAGCCTTCCTCTTCTTATTAGCTCAAGGAGGAACCATACCACCCTTGCTTTGATTAGAGGCCATGTATGTGAGACGATTGCACACCAAGGCACTAGTTTGAGGAGATTAGGTTTTTGAAGATAAAAAACACACTAATTTCACTACAAACAAAGTGGGTATGATGTGAAAAGTGTTTCACAACAAGGTAATGTAAGTGATTTTAAGATTTTGCGCAAAGAAGTGTGTAGAAGAAGCTAGAGTTGTTAATGTTGAAATACACAATGTGTAATTGCAAAAATATGATTTTTAATATGAAAGATGAGAAATGATGCAAAACTTCAATGAAAAATCAGATTTGAATAAATGTTTATGATAGCAGCAAAATATTAAATAAGATTTTGACTACAAACCCTAGCTTTGCAAATGACTAGGTTATAGGAAAAATGCAAATTTTCAACCAAACCCTAGAAAATGAGATCTTCAATTTCAAGATACGATATCATGAAATGATTAATTGCTGTAATATGGATCAGATCTGATGTAGAATTATAAAATCAAAATGTTTCAATGATATGCAATGAAAATAATGCAAAACTATGCCTTTATGTAAGCCTAGAATGCTTAGTTTTTTCACTTTTTTCAAAATTATGCAAGATTTTTCAATGAAGAGTGATAAATATGATATGAATTAATGCAAGATCTAAATTCAACACTCAGAATGATGCAAATGCTCAATGCTATAGGTTCACCAAAATGTTAAAGGGGAAAAGTTGAATGATGCAAGCTAGTTTGTGTACACTAGATCAAACCCTCTTCCACAATAACATTCAAGGACAAAACTGAGCCAAGTCACTACAAGATGAAAGAAGACTCCGCTACTAATATTATGCTCTCATTTTCTATGGAAAGATAAGATTTAACCAAGATTTTAATCAAACCCTAGGTTAAGTATGAGTAAAACCCTAGTTATAAGATAATAAGCTTGTAATAGACATACAACAACAAAAACCTAGAATCTGAAAGCACAAGGATGATCAGAGAGATACCAGAACCTGTTCCACGGAAGCTAAAAAGTTAGAGGACTCTAGGGTGGCTGCCTAAGTATAGAAAGTCCAAAATCTTTGAGAACTCAGAACTAGAGAAATATTGCAGATGATGTCCTGATGCCAGATTCAGTGTTTGTTTCAATACGAGGATGCCGGGGTAGGTGCCCAAGTCTTCCGCAAAGGAATTTCTGCAAACTATTTTTAGATCTTGAAACCCTTTCCCTTACACAACCTTCTTGTACCTTCACTTCTTTAGTCTTCACACCTGTAACCTACACACAAGAAGAAAATGGGTTTGGGGGTTGTGGTGTTTAGGGATTTGCCTCAGTCAAATCTCAGGATAGCATTGAAGCTTCCCAACACCATTGTTAGAGAGAGAGCATGCCCTAGTAGGGTAGAGGCTAAAGATAAACCAAATGATGAAATGATTCAAACAATGATGATGTCATCTCAGAGGTGAAGCCCTTAGGAGAATGAAGATCCTTCAACTCATAAGGAGATGGATGCTGATTTCAAATCTGCAACAACACACACAATACAAACACAAATCTGCAACAATAACACAATGAATGATTTGAATGCTCTTTGCTCCAATATCATAAGTTCTCTATATCCATCTCTAGGTTACAAATGAATTCAAAACATACTTATATATGCTTTCCCGCTAACATTCATGAATTTAATTGAAAGAGTCAACAAGGAGACACCCATTTAAAAGTCTTATGCTGACATGCCTTGAAATGGGCCCCGACCAATTAGGGAGGACTTGGACTAGGGTGCCCGAGTCACAAGGTGCCTTTTTGGTCTGGGGTAAGGCATTAAATGGGCCCCTAGTTCCCATTTAACATGGGTTTCAGGGGATTTCTCACTGGGATGAATATTTTTCATGTAGAGTGTTAACACGGGGACATAGGAGCTAAACTAGGAGGTAAAAAGGCATGTGTCCACTTTTTACTCCATAACACCAAGGAACATGTGGTAGTGGAATGTTGGAACTAGACGACTGAGAGGGGGGGTGAATCAGTTGTCCCACAATAAAAAAATTTTATGCCTTTAACCTTCTATATTATCTTACTATCAGATTAGTGATGTAAACATTAAAGCATAGATCAACAACATAAGAGCAGAAACATAATCAACACACTTGACACCAATATTTTGACATGGAAACCTGATTAAGGGAAAAACCACGGTGGGGGTTAACCCACAAAATGCATACCCTATTAAAAGTACTTAATAAAATATAAGGCACATGACTTTGAGCGCACTGCCTAGAGCTCACTACTCAAAAGAGATGCTCACTTCCTACAGAGTTTATTTAGAAAGAATTAACTGAGAAATAGCATCTACTTCATGCCTGATTCAGTTTTGATGAATGCTCAAGAACTTTCACTTTGCCCCAACTCTTGTTCACACTCTATACTACTCTCGCTTCTTTTCTTCTCTACTCTACTCTTGATCCTTTTTTTAGATTTTATCTGTTTTGTACAAGGATGATTTTCAACACCTCTTCAACAAGTATTTATATACTTCATCAACCTTGGAATGGTCAACAAGGTCGGCTAAACTTGACGCGGATCAACACACTATCGGCCAAACACAACTGAGACTTGAATCTACTTCTACAACCACTCCATGCTTCATAAAAATGTTTTTAAGGCATCCGCAACAGGCTAGGAACATCCGATCGGCCAAGACTGGGAAGAACATCAACCTCAAAGAAGAAATCTTCAATCAACAAGCTCAAACTTTAATGTGGACCTCTAACATAGTAGCCCTATGATCCAAAGACCTCCACAAGCAAATTGAATTCACCAGTAACATCCATTCTAAACCAAACTACCAGAAACATTTGAATCTTTCTCTAAAACCTCAAGAACACTCTTTGCCATGACTGTCAGACTGGAAGGATAGCTTACGGAACTCCAAACCATGAACCATTGATGTTGATGATACACATTGACTTCCAAAACATGCCTTCAGATCCACAGACCATAAGTTTATATTTCTAGAGCAATCCAAATCTCTTTCCTGTCACTCTGTCTTTCTTGAGTATTGCAGGAACCGGTTCTACTTAGATGACCATAACTCCTTCAGATCTTCATGTGGACTTCTCAAATCTTAACTGAAGCAATCTCTGACAATCCTCTACACAACCACATGATCTACATGCATTGATTATTATTAATTTTCTCAATATCCTCAACAGTCCGGTCTTCTATGCAGATAGCAAAATAGGATACAGTTGACACCAATGGCAACAAGGATATGTTGACATCAATGACAACCCACTTAGGCACATATTTGCAACAATCTCCCCCTTTCTCTTCTCACTTCTGTAACTACTTTCTTTACTGCTCCCCTTACATCAGCAACTAGTTTTTCACATGACTTCTCTCCCCCTTTGACATCAATGGCAAAGGGCACATATTTTCTATCTTTTCTCCCTTTTTGCTTTAGATTGATCCCAAAATTTGCATATTGACTACTCCCCCTTAGAGTAGTACCTCCTTAACATCAATTTGGATCACAAGATATGAATGTGAATTCCACCAGACTGATGCACCTTAGTGCATCTTAGTTCTACTCATGAGGGGTAATAACCCCTAACTTCTCTCTAAGATACTCAAAAGTATCCTTGGGAAGAGGCTTAGTGAAGATGTCTCCAATTTGATCTTTAGAAGGCACAAACTCCAACTTGACTTCATTCTCATTTACTTTCTCTCTCAAGAAATGAAACTTGATAGATATATGCTTTGTCTTTGAATGCAATACTAGATTCTCTGAGATGCTTATTGCAGTAGAATTATCACAGAAAATTGTGACTAGCTCCTCATACACAATTCTGATGTCCTTCAACATTTTCTTCATCCACAAAACTTGAGTGCAATTATTTGTTGCTGCTATGTACTCTGCTTCTACAGTAGACAAAGATATTTCCTCTTGCTTTTTGCTTATCCAAGAGACCAATCTTCTCCCCAAGAAGAATGCACCACCACTAGTACTTTTTCTGTCATCCACATCTCCTGCCCAATCAACATCTGTATATGCATGAAGAGTGAAGTTATTGTCCTTTGGATACCACAGTCCATAATCAATTGTCCCCTTGAGATATCTGAAAATTCTTTTGACTGCCATAACATGGGATTCTTTTGGATCAGCTTGAAATTTGGCAACAAGTCCAACTGCATTCATGATGTCAGGTCTAGTCTGGGTTAAATAAAGCAATCCTCCAATCATTGATTTATATCTTTTCTGATTTGCCTTGGGAGAGTCATCATCTTTGATTAGCTTGCATTCGGTTACCATAGGTGTACCTACTGGCTTTGAGTCTTCCATTCCAAATTTCTTTGGCAATTCTTTTACATACTTGGACTGAGATATGAAGATACCTTTATCTAATTGAACAATTTGCAAACCTAGGAAGAAATTAATCTCACCAAACATTGACATCTCAAACTCACTTTTCATCTGATCAGCAAATGCTTTACACATGCATTCATTTCCATCAAAAATGATATCATCAACAAAAACTTCAACAATTAGAATGCCCTCATGATCAATTTTGAAGTAGAGATTACTACCAACAGTACCTTTGCTAAATCCTAGCTTAAGTAAATGCATATCCAATTTGGCATACTAGGCTCTTGGAGCTTGCTTGAGTCCATACAAGGCTTTTCTCAGTCTACAAACCATATCTCCCTAATTACACAACTGAAATCCTTCTGGTTGCTCAATGTAGACTTCTTCCTCCAAATCTCCATTCAGAAATGCTGATTTCACATCCATTTGATATACTTTAAAATCTTTGAAGGCAGCAAATGTAAGAAATAATCTAACTGCCTTTATCCTTGCCACCGGAGAAAAAGTTTCTTCAAAATCAATTCCTTCTACTTGAGAGTAGTGTTTACATACCAACCTTGCCTTATTCCTTACCACCTTGCCATCTTCATTTAGTTTATTCTAGAAGACCCATTTGGTTCCAATCACATTTTTGCCCTCAGGTCTAGGAACTAGATCCCATGTGTGATTCTTTTTAATTTGTTTCAATTCCTCTTCCATTGCTTGGACCCATTTTTTATCATTGCAAGCCTCACTTACTGATTTAGGTTCAATCCTTGAATTCAAACAAATCTCTTCTTGATCTTCAGACATTTTTCTCCTAGTTCAAACACCTTTATGCTTATCTCCTATGATCTAATCTTCAAGATGATTTAACCTTACATACCTAGGAGTTTTGGAGATTGCTTGAGCTTTTGTTTCTTGAACTTGTTCCTCATCATCTGTGTTAACCTCTAGAGTCACTGGTTCAAACTAAATCTGGGTTTGAACTTGAACTTGTCTTCCTTGATTTTGACTTTTATCTTTATCATCTGAATGATATCCGGAGTACCTAGAATGTCCTTCTTTGCTTTCATCAACTTTAACATTCACACTTTCAACAATCTTCTTCAATATTTTATTGAAGCACCAGTAGGCCTTACTTTGAGTTGAGTATCCCAAAATTATTCCTTCATCACTTCTTGCCTCAAACTTACCTAAGTCCTCATCTCTTTTGATATAACATTTACTACCAAAGACTTTGAAGTATCTCACAGTAGGAGGATGACCAAACCAAAGTTCATAAGGAGTCTTACCAGAATTTCCTTTGATCTGCACCCGGTTAAGAGTGTAGACAATAATACTCACAGCTTCTCTCCAATAAACTTGAGGAACATTTGTTTCTATCATCATGGTTCTGGTAGCTTCTTGAATGGTTTGGTTCTTTCTTTCCACAACTCCATTTTGCTGAGGAGTCCTAGGAGAAGATAACTGTCTTTTTATTCCATGCTTTTCACAGATAGTATCAAACTCACCGGAGGTAAATTCTCCACCTTTTTCAGATCTCAGACACTTTAATTTCCCACCAATCTCATTTTCAACCATCATCTTGAACACCTTAAACTTGTCAAGGGCTTCTAATTTTTCTCTCAGAAAAGTTACCCACATCATCCGAGAGTAATCATCAATTAGCAACATGAAATATTTGTCTCCTTGCACACTCCTAATCCTAGTAGGACCACAAAGATTAGTATGTACCAGTTCCAATCTCTCACTTGAACCTTGTTCCTTACTCTTGAATGAAATTTTGTTCTATTTGCCCAATTGACATTCTCTACATATGTCATTAGGTTTCACAAGTCTTGGAAGATCTCTTACAGCTTGAGTGGAACTTATTTTGACAATGTTGTCAAAATTCACATGACACATCCTCCTATGCCATAGCCAACTTTGATCTGTCTGAGCAATCAAACAACTTTTCCCATAACTCCTTAAGTGAAAGATGTTACCTCTAGTTTGAGTACCGGATGTAATTTTAGTTCTAGAGCTTTCCAAGATTTTGCATTTTCCATCCTTGAACCGAAGATCATAACCCTTGTCAACCAACTGAACAACACTAAGAAGATTATGTTTTAGTCCTTCCACATACAGAACATCATTGGTGCTATTCTTACCATCAAAAGGGATGGATCCTCTACCATGAATTCTACCAGCTGAGTTGTCTCCAAATTTCACAAGTCCTCTTTCATAGTTTTCAAAATTCACAAACTTAACCTTGTCACTAGTCATGTGATGAGAACATCCACTATCAATCACCCATTCATCCTTTTCAATAACCTGAGAAGCCAAGGTACTTTCCACATTTTTATAGCTAGTAGATTCAGTAGACACTGGATCTTCTTATTTGATAGCAATAAACACCCAATCATTTTTAGAGGAGCCTCCATGATCAGATTCATCATATGTTACCCCTTCTCCATTTTCTTGGACATAGTAACATTTCTTTTGATGTTTATACCTGTTAGGGTTTGGTTTTGAAAACCTTTCTGGACATCTTGAGGCAAAATGACCAATCTTATTACAAGAAAAATATTTGAGTGGTAATTTTCCTTCATACTTACCGGATCCTCTTGGCATTCTTCTGGCAATAAGAGCTTCAAGATTTGCTATTTCTATTTCAACATCTTCAAGATCCTTTCTGGTCTTTACAAATTTGTTTGATCTTGCAGAAGATCTTTCACCTGGATCATATCTTTGTTTCACATACACATTGGCCTTAAATGCAGATTCAGACTTGGGAAGAGAATCACCAAACTCACTTAATTTGAAAGCTGAAATTTTTCCAACCAGATGCTTTCTTGTAACCTCTGAGACTATCCTGATCTCTTCTATAGCCGCAACCTTATGTTTGTATGAATCTGGTAAATATATGAGTATTTTTGATACAATTTCTAATTCTTCCAAAGTTTCACCAACACACCTGATGCCACACACAAGTTCATTTATCTTTTGCATGTAGATTGTGATGTTTTCATCTTCGCTCATCCTCATAGTTTCAGATTTTCCTCTCAGACTTTGCAACTTTGCACATTTGACATATTTATCACCTTCATATAGATACTCCAACTTTTTTCAAATTTGATAAGCAGTTTTTAGACCAAAGACATTTGTCATTTCTAAATCAGTCAGGGCACTCAACAAGGCTTCTTTAGCTCGAAGATTATTTTCAGCATCTTTGACTTGATTAGGAGTTGAAGGACCTTTCTCTAAAGGTTTATACTCAACACTGGTTATTTCCCAATAGGCATCTCCCATTCATTGCAAATGGCACTCCATGCGATTTTTCCAAACAGAGTAATTTGTTCCATCAAATCTTGGACTATCCTTCTTGTAGGTTGACATCCTAGATCTCCTCAAATGGTTAGGCTTTTATGATAGGATCTGGCTCTGATACCAATTGTTGGAACTAGACAACTAAGAGGGGGGTGAATCAGTTGTCCCACAATAAAAACTTTTCTACCTTTAACCTTTTATATTATCTTACTATCAGATTAGTGATGTAAACATTAAAGCATAGATCAACAACATAAGAGAAGAAACATAATCAACACACTTGACACCAAGATTTTGATGTGGAAACCCAGTTAAGGGAAAAACCACGGTGGGAGTTAACCCACAAAATGCGTACCCTATTAAAAGTACTTAATAAAATAGAAGGCACATGCCTTCAGGTGCACTGCCCAGAGCTCACTGCTCAAAAGAGAGGCTCACTGCCTGCAGAGTTTATTTAGAAAGAATTAACTGAGAAATAGCATCTACTTCATGCCTGATTCAGTTTCAATGAATGATCAAGAACTTTTGCTTTACCCCAACTCTTCTTCATACTCTATACTGCTCTCGCTTCTTTTCTTCTCTACTCTGCTCCTGATCCTTTCTTTGGATTTTATTTGTTTTTCACAAGGATGATTTTCAACACCTCTTCAACAAGTATTTATATACTTCATCAACCTTGGAATGATCAACAAGGTCAGCTAAACTTGACGCAGATCAACACACTATAGGATAAACACAACTAAGACTTGAATCTACTTCTACAACCACTACACACTTCATAAAAATGTTTTTAAGGCATCCGCAACAGGCTAGGAACATCCAGTCGGCCAAGACTAGGAAGAACATCAACCTCAAAGAAGAAATCTTCAATAAATAAGATCAAACTTTAATGCAGACCTCTAACATAGTAGCCATACGATCCAGAGACCTCCACAAGCAAATTGAATTCACCAGTAACATCCATTCTAAACCAAACTACCAAAAACATTTGAATCTTCCTATGAAACCTCAAGAACACTCTCTGCCATGACTGTCAGATTGGAAGGATAGCTTGCAAACCTCAAAATCATGAACCACTGATGTTGATGATACACATTGACTTCCCAAACATGCCTTCAGATCCACAGATCATAAGTTTATATTTCTGGAGCAATCCAGAACCTCAAGAACACTCTTTGTCATGACTGTCAGACTAGAAGGATAGCTTGCGGATCTCCAAACCACGAACCAATGATGTTGATGATACACATTGACTTCCCAAACATGCCTTCAGATCTGCAGGTCATAAGTTTATATTTCTGGAGCACTTCAGACCTCTTTCTGTCACTTTGTCTTTCCTAAGTATTGCAGGTACCAGTTCTACTCAGATGGCCATAACTCCTTTAGATCTTCATATGGACTTCTCAAATCTTAACTGAAGCAATCTCTGACAATCCTCTACATAGCCACATGATCCGTATGCATTGATTATCATTAATTTTCTCAATATCCTCAACAATCCAATCTTCTATGCAGACAACAAAATAGGATACAGTTGACACCAATGGCAACAAGGATATGTTGACATCAATGACAACCCACTTAGGCACATATTTGTAATAGTGGAAGACATAATAGAATGGTATGAAACAACCAAGAAGGTGGATGATAGATGTGAGAGACTAGTTGATGAAGATAAAAAGGGCAAGATGATTGTGAATGAGAGCAGGCCAAGAGGATGTAGTGCAGAAAATGATTGGTGGGGTAGAGTACCACAACCTTAGAAGAGGAAATTCAAAGGAATGTTAGGTAGTGAAGAGGAGGAAGAAATAAGGATAGATCACTTAAGGTGTATCTTACAAGGTGGAAGGAAAGTGTTGAAGAGGTGTCAAGATAGAATTTAGAGGTGGGAGTAGACCACCTTGGAAAATGAAGGACTCATTTTTTTACTAACTTTGGGTATCTAATGAAAGAGCATCCCTAGGTATCAAGGAAATCTTGCATCATTCAAAAAATATTTTTTCTTTTAGTTCATTTTCAATTCATTTATTTATTTGTTGGTTTTGATTGTTAGAAAGTTTTAGAAGTCACCAGATTTCACTACAAATTGGTATTTTGTCTTGTAGTTTTGAGAGTATGTTTTAAAATAATAGAGTGATGTTGTATCCATGTTTGAGGATAACTGGATTAAAAGAAGGGAATAATCTGGTTTGCAAATATCTACCAAGCTAACAAATTTGCACAGTTGTAATTTTTCCACTTGTGCTAGATTATTTGGAGTTTGTGTCAAAAAGGGATATATGTAAATACTCCTGGACCTAAGAGGACATCTATTGAGCACTACACAAGAATTATCCATTCTTTTATCACCACATGGCTTTGAGTTTGTTAACACTTGTTGAGTACACATTTCATGTGGCCTAAAAGTTTACACCACCTTGTAGCCAACACAAATTGTCTTTGAGGTTTGGTATTGCTATATATACTTGAGTTGTGATGTTGAAGGTAGTCAAAAGATAAGAGGGAGAGATAGAGAGAGAGAAAGGAGAGAATGTGGTGAATTGTGACTAAGGATATTAAAGAAAGAATGAGGAACAAAGTATGAGAATAGGAAAGTGAGATTAAGAATGAGAGTTTGAGATGTAGTTCACAATTGAGAATGAAGATGTTGGGAATACGACATGTAGGAATGTAATCTATTTATTTTGAGTAGTTTTATTTTGTGTTAATAATCAAACAACTATGGCCTAGCATGTAAGAAGCCCATTGCAGCAAATTCTGAGTAGTTTCTTTTTAAGTTGGTAATCAAATGGCTATGAACTAGCATGCTGGAAGTCCATTGCAACAAATTGTAATAGTTTAAGTTTATGAAAGCAATATAATTATGTTGTTTTTCTATGAAGTTCTGTTGTGTTTTTGTATTTAGTGTTTCAGTTGCATGATTATACAATCCTTCATTGGATCCTCCATCTATGGCTGCATTAGAACAACTTGAACTTCTCCTTTGAAATATATTAAATCATTACACAAGATAGTAAAATTACATTATCAATAATCCCTCTTCACCTAGAAATATCCTCACTATCATGAGATTGGCTACCAAATTGTAGTTAAAATGTTGATTTAATCTATGTCAATGACTAGTCCTTACCTCAAGGAGTCTCTTGATGAGGAGCCACTCACATTTATAATAAGATACTTAGCTACTATAAAATCTATCCATAAAAACCCTAATGACCCTTGTGCAAGCTAGGTAGCATTGCCTACAAAAAAGCACATATACATCAAAGACATTTAAATCATCATTGATATCATAAATTAGCTACTCCTTTTAATTATTTAAGAATTTCTAAAAGATGCAAAAGGTAGCAATTTATCTACCTCATTGCCATCACTCTATCTCAATCACCATTCACAACATTTAAAAATAAATGTATGCTATGGGTGTTCCTATTTTATTATTACATTCAGATTCTTCCAATCATAAGTCTATATGCTTTCCACCAAAGTCAAAGTTTTTACATTGTAACCAAATTAGCTAAGGGTTTAGTAACCTTGTTTTATTCTATGTGACAATGAGAAACTTAAAAAGAATAGAACTTATCTCTCTAGACTAATTTTCTTCTAAGACCATCTTAATATGCCAATTAGGACACCAACCTTCATTAACAATATTACCAATAATTTGTGAATTGCTTTCTATTTCAATCTCTATAGCTAGCTCTATAAGATTCTTGAATACCTACGAGAAGGGGATCTCACTCCATATAGTTGATCATTTTATTCCCTATAAATTGTGAGCCTCCTAGTATAAAGTTACCTTCCTCATGTCTTAGAATAAAGCCTACCCTAACTAAACCAAGGTTTCCCTTAAAAGAACCATCAAAATTTACTTTTAACCCTCTCAAAATAATTTACCATTTCTTGGCTTTTCTCTTATTCTTACCATTTATTAACTCTTGAATGGATAACCCCCCATCATGTGTTCACATGCACCCTAAAGTGTCATACATCATTTGCAATAATGAGTGACAATGACTACAAGCACAATGCTCATAGAAAACAAGAGAAAGACATACATAATCATGAAATACATATTTAGGAATTGTAGCTAGGTGGAAGATCATCACTTATAAAGTCATTGTCTGCAAAGTCAATGTCTACATGCTATAAAATGAGCTAGGTATATATCAAGACTAATTATAAAAAAATAGAAGAAAGTGATGGGAAATTCACAATGCTATCAAACATGCTATCCAAACGGGGAGAAGGAACATGAAATTTGGAAGGTGCATATAAAATGTAGTTACCACACAATCAAAAGTAAGAAGTGGGGGATGCCCAATATAAAGAGAATCCATGTGGAACATAAGGACATCCCTAGAAGATGTATCATGTGAGGTGGATAAAACAAAAAGATCCTCAAGGGGACTAGTAATTATCAAAGGTATAGAAGGATTTGTTGTGGGTTAGGAGCACACTGCAACATCAATAAAAATAGAAGATGTGCCGAGAAGATCAAGAACATCGTAATATAGTATAGGACTATGTTTAGACTCTTTCTAGGGCTAAAAAAGTGTAAATTATAGTTGATAGTGAGGTTGAGGTGTGGAGGGATGGTCATGAACATGAGGATTTAATATATCATTAGGGGTAGTAATTGGTTGGGTAGGGGCAAGAGTGAGATGGGTGTGAGTGGGAGGACCCAGAATGGGAGTGAGGAGAAGAATGGAATAGGAATAAGCAAGGGGGTCTCTAAGAGAAGGGATTTTGGGTGTGTGAAGCAAGAATGGAAGGGGATAAGATAATGGGAATATCATGAGACTATGGTGGAAAAGATTGAGTTTAAGATATGGTTCTATGTTTTTATTGAGATAGGGAAAGATGAGGGGATTCTTGTCAAGACTGAGTAGTAAGGATAGGTAGGAGTGTATAAGGAATGGGTATAGGAAGTAGATAAGTAAGTTGGACAAGTGGATTAGGTGGGGGCCTAGATGGAAATGAAGAAGTGGTCCGAGCCCTAGAAAGGAGGGGGAGATCCTTAGTTCCTAGGTCTAATCCTACCATGGGGAGTGGTAGAGGTTTAGTAAAATGG
Source organism: Cunninghamia lanceolata (assembly GCA_027924645.1). Lineage (NCBI taxonomy): Eukaryota > Viridiplantae > Streptophyta > Pinopsida > Cupressales > Cupressaceae > Cunninghamia > Cunninghamia lanceolata. Next base: position 419,863 of record BSBN01001486.1, on the reverse strand, counting down.
ACCTACTAAGGATAAGTTCCTAAAGTTGGAGAGGAAGGCTAACAAATATCAAATCTCTTATGTGGTAGGAGAATGGGAATACCCATAATCATAGGTTGAATGAATTGTAATTATTGCATATGTGTTTTCATTGATGTCAATAGTGTGATGGATAGGATTGATGTCAACAGTACTGAAGGTTGGAAGTGGAAGTGATGATCAATTGATGATCAAAGATGCCAAAGGCTTGTGATGCAAAGTGATGAGTATATGTAGAGGTGATCAGAGAAGAAGATAAAGGAGTAATAAAGAGATGGATCACAGAAGTTGTGAAGTAAAGAGTAAGATGATGAATTTCATGTACTATGTATACTAATTGGATCAGTATCATCTGTGCACAGTTGCACCCCATCTTCTGAAGTTCATTGACAAAGGTTGTGCTAACATGAAGATTCTTGTTTTGATGAAAAGAGTTGTGATTGTTATTGTATGATGTTGTGAATGAAGTCTCTGGTATGGTGAATGATGTATTCATTGTTTCCTAATGAAAAACATTACTTAAATCTTAAGAGAAAGATTCAGGAAGTCTAAGGCACTGGAAGATGTACTAAAGAAACTTGGGAGAATGCTTCACATTCCTCCACATTTGAAGGTATGATCTTGCAGTTTGGGAGTTAGACAGAGACAAGTGTGAAGTTTGTATGTTCTTGATTTTAAAGCTTGAAAGTCACCACAGATTATTCTAGAGATCCCAGAATGAAGATAGTGTTCCTGTGTTAATACAGTCAAAGAGGTCAAAGAAATGCTCTATATTTCTCCACATTAGAAGTTATGATGCTGCAATTTGAAGAATGGTCAGATACAGATGAGAAGAATGATATATTCAAGTTTTAGTTGATAAGTTGTACTACTGAGGTCCTCCAGAGTTAGTAGAACAAAGGCATATCATGTTGTTGATTAGGGTTGTCTAGAAGAGAAAGCAAATGCCACCACGTTTCATCTTTTGGCCTTGATGTTTGGAGGATGTGTTCAGATAGTTTGTATGTTTGTTCTTCTCAAGTCTTTGGTGTTGAAGTGCACCACAAGTTGGTCTTTTCAATGTTCTATCTCAAGATTGTGTGTTTTAGTGTTTGTAAAGTGATGCTAGGATCAGTGTCTGTTTGCGCCAGAAAGAAAATATATATTTCAGAGAAAGGAAAGTATGAGAAGGTTTGTACAAGTCTTATGTTTCTTGAGGAGTGATCTGTGTGATGTTAATTGGTCTCTCCAGTACCGCCTTAGGTTTAGAGCTATTTTGTAAAAAGATGAGTGTGTGTTGGGCCGACTTCATGTGTTTTGATGATTCTGCCAGATGTTTTGAAGTATACCCCAACTTGGAAGAATGTGTTAAGGAAGAATAGGTCCTATTTATCAGTTGGCTTGAAACGCATTGGATTTCTACATCTTTTGGAATCCAACTTAGTGTGGTGGTTTCATATTTCATGTTTACACATTTCATCTTGGCTGACATAGGAGAAAGATTTTGTTGTTTGCAGAAGGTATAATTAAAAGAACTTGTTTGTTGTGGTTTGATTGATTGAGTGTGAGGGTGCAAGGTTATGTGAGTGAGTAAGAGTGAATGCGAAGATGTGTTGAAGAAAACAATGTCTGTTGTGCAGAGGAAGTGAAGATTTGAGTCAGAGTGAAGTGTGTGCAAGTTGCAGAGGTCTCTCATTAGTGAGATTAGTTGAGTGTGATGTTTAGATGTTGCAGCCTCATTCTATAAGTGGTATAGTATTGTGTTTCAGGGAGTTGCAACTTCCTTTAGGTTGTAGCCCATAAATAATATTGTAATCTTGTTTTTATTTGTAAGGCTGGATTTGGACAGTAGATCCAAGCAGCTTGCTCACTGTGGTTTTTCCCTTCTAGGGTTTCCACATAAATTTGGTGTTGTGTTTGTGTACTCATATGTTGTGCTTTGATTTTCTTTACCATTTGTTTAAGGGAGTAAGAATATTTGGTTGATAAAGTAAATTTGGAATAAATTTTTGGTATATATTGATTCACCCCACCTCTCAATATAGCATTGTGTTCTAACAATTGGTATCAAAGCTGAGTTTCTTGGTGTAGCCTAATAGCTGAAGGTAGATTTTGGAGTAGAACACATGGCTTAGAAGGAGTCCTCTTCTAAAGATATGATATTTGATGGAAGTGACTATGATTTCTGGAGTGTAAGGATGGAAGCCTATATGACCTCACTAGGGTATGATGTTTGGAGTGCCATCATGAATGATTATGTGGAACCTAGTCATCCTATTACAAATTCGAATGAGAAAAAGCCTCATGAAAACAATGCTAAAGCCAAGAATGCTATCTTAAGTGGTTTGAGCAGTTTAGAGTTAGTTAAGGTTGTGCAGTGTAAGACAACAAAGGAGATTTGGAAGAAGCTCAAAGATCTCTATGAAGGAAATGTCACCATAAAGGAAGGGAAACTATAATATTACAAAACAACATTTGAGAATCTGATGATGAAAGAAGAGGAGAGCATTACTGGCTATTTGCACTGAGTAGATGAAGCAGTCAATGGAATCAAGAGTATGGATGAAGATATATCTAACTCATTGATTGTGAAGAAAGTCCTGAGAACTCTCCCTCATAGATTTGACTCAAAAGTGTTTGCAATTGAAGAAGCCAAAGATTTGAAGAAACTCACCATGAAAGAGATGTTTGGGTCCCTCAATGCCTATGAGATTAGAAATGAAGTCATAGGACCATGTCAAAGAGAAGCTGCTTTCAATACTATGAAGAATGAAGGAACATCTGATGCATGCAATGAAGTTGAGGAAGAAGTAAACTTTGTGAGGAAACTAAAAAGGGGATTAGGAAAGTATAAAGGTAAGTTACCTTTTAATTTTTTTAATTGTGGTAGAATTGGTCATTATGCCTCTTATTGTCACTTGGATTTGCACTATGTGTTGAAGGCTTTTAGGGCTCCAACAATCCAGTGAAACATTGAGATGATCTCCAGGTGTGGGACCCTACAGGGAGATCAAATCTCTAGAGAGAGACTGGTTCCTTTGCTGAATGAGGGATTCAGCTATTTCTAAGACTAAACCTAATCTATCCACCCTTGATGAAAAGAGGAAGAGGGATAAAACTATAAATTAAAGGGGGTGATACACTAGGTTTGAATATAAAAGCTCTCACATAATTGAGAAAATGCACAAAATAATTAGATATAGTTGATAAACTTACACAGATCTAGTAGATTCCAACAGAGGTAAAGAGCAAGAAAGGATTGAGAGGAACTAAAAATTAACAGACAAATAATTCTTAGATTACACAGAGCTAAAACCAACATAAAGAGGTAAAAACAACCAGCATATATTCAATCAAAAGGCACGGTTACAATAGAGGAGGGCTTTGTTTGGAGTACAAAAATGTCTTCTGTATCCAACCCTCAATACATCTTTTTTACATGTATATATAGCAATTGATTACATTGACCTCAGCCATCTCACAATAAATTCACCTCCATGGGCTTGTCAGAAAATATCCCTGCAAAAGGGATGTCTGGCTATAGAAATTAGTTGCAAAAAATATCTTGGATCATGGAGCAGCTGGGTAGATATGTTTCTTCTTCAATGTACCATCTAATTCATCAACTTACAACAATAAATTCAAAAATATCTAAAATGGGGCAGTTGAGCAAATCAGATCTACATTTCTGAGTCATTTTACCATCTCCTCTACATCTTTTTATTTCCAACTGGCAACTTTTCAGTTTTCTAGACCATGGCATGTTCCATCTATTTTTGCCCTTATCGGCAAAATGTATCATTTCTAAACTATTTGTGACTCATCTTTCTCATCTTTATTTTACCTTATCAACAAAATGACAAATTTTGAGGCACGTTGGAGCAATGGTGGGGTCAGAAGGGTAAAGAGCCCAGAGGTAGTGGAAGCTGCCAAGTGTTGGTAGGGTGCTCATTTAAAGAGTCTCCTTATTTAAGTTTGAGAGAAGGAGCATCAACCTACCACACATCCCATATGAGTCCCTTTTGGTTAATATGACGAAAGATGCCAAGTGTCCCAACATGATGCTCAGACTCGTAAAAGGAAGATCCCGTGGAAAGTGCCACTTGTCACCAGGGTGATCATTTAAAGAGTCTCTTTGTTTAAGTTTGAGAGAAGGAGCAAAAACCTACCATGCGTCCAAACGGAGTGTCTATTGAGACTCATGATTTATTAAAAGCTAAATTTGACATCACTAAAACTTTGCCTTAGCCCATTTTCCTTTGAACTTTGGAGACCTGACATTCCACCACGTCAAGCCTTGGCACAAGCCAGGAGGGTCTTTCTTTTGCATTGTTAAGGGTTTGCACCAAGCTACCACGTGGAGCAAGGGTGCAAAGTGGGAGAAACTTGCCTTAACTTTTGTTCAGAATTTGGTTTGAGCTGCCACGTGGAGCAATCCACAGCGAGAGGAGAGTTTTGCTTTTGCATTGTTAAGAGTCTGCACAAAGCTACCATGTGGCACGATCCACTGGGAGCCATGACTTCATTAAAAGACTTAACAAAAGGCTAGGCATATGAATAAAAATTTAAGCATAGGCAATAAGCGGTGATCTAAAAGGAGGGGGTCGGTAAAATGATGACACACCTAGACATCAAGTTGCAACTTAAAGGATCCGCGCAAGCAATAGATGGTCAACTTAGAATTATAACAAAAGGCACTTCAAAACTTTGCAAAAGACTCTAGGGCTTAGGGTTTAAATGCATTAGGGACAAGATTTTTCAATATTTTAAATGCTAGATCCTAACCAAGGACCCACAGGCTATGATGCATGGAACAAGACCAGGATTAAAACATTCGTTTATAATCTTGTTTTTTCTTCCCTTCACCCCAAAACACATAGAGAAGAACCAACTTATTTAAAATATAGAGGTTATTTCAAGAGTCACATCCCCCATTGTTGATGATTTCTACAAGGCAGAACACTAGAATATGAAGGTTTTGGGCATGCAGAGCTAAGTTCTCAAGGGATTTCAACAAGATTTTGAAGGTGAACTATTTGGCTCTGGGAAGAGGGAAAATAGGTCAACATTTTGGTGACCTCTCAAGGATGTTTGCCTGCTAAACAAATAGACTAGTGGCCTTAAGTATCCATTAGGCATAGAGTCAAAAAAAGGGGACTACAATAGGTCAAAACAACTGAAACCCCGCCTTCAAAACAACACCAAAATAAAACAAGGCCTGCATTCACCTAATGATAATGTAGCCTGTGCAAGAGCACTTAGGGAAAGTAAACCTAAAACTAAAATAAAACCTACTCTAATCCTAAGCTAACAACAAGGAACTAGCTTCAAATAAAGCAATTAACAGGTTCGTGAAAGTAATTGCCCTTTCTTAATAATTTACAATGTGTCTCATGCATTTGGACAATTAAAAATATGTTGGGAAGGGATGGCCATACAACAAAGTATTGAAATACTTCCCCAAGGACAAAGAAAAACTCACCTATCCACTTGCATTGATCAGAAATGTAGCCGGGTGAAAGTGGATAAATGGGCTGATCTAACCCTCGTTGTTGCTCAACCTCATGCTTTGAAGCAAGCATGATAGGTAGGGACTCCTTCTGATATGTCTCTAATTGGGCCAAATGCCTGATAGGGCATCCCACTAAAATGGTGTGCAAGACATCACTGCTGCATTTATGTTCATGCTCTGATGTTGCAACCTTCTGCTACTGGTCTGAATGTTCTGCCTCTTGTGGCTCAATTAGAGATAAGGATACCTCCACATTTCGATCATGATGCTCATGATTTTCTAAATTAGGCTTAGAAAATGAGCCATGCACATGCTCAATGGAGAAATCCTCCCCACCAAGAAATTGATATCCCTTCTAGATAATTAGGAACAAATCTTTAATTTGTTCCTACCCATGTTTAATTTTCTCATCATTGTTTTCAATAAAATACAGGAGCTCCTTAAATAGATCTGAAATATCAGCCTCTGCACTTTTCATTATAGGGCTTCCCACTTTCACATTTTCACATGCCAGCAACTCGCCATCATGTTCACTGTCTCCATGTTGTTCTAGAACTGCAACTAATGTTAACATTTGCATGCCATCTTTGTCATCAATGCAACTGGGCAATTTGTGAAATAGAGTGGCACCATCAGCCCCTAGAGTGATTGGAGAAATCTCCTTCCTAATGGCTCTATCCTTTGACTGTAGCTTATGAAGTTTCTCTTCAAGGGATGTTGGTTCAATGTCATATCTTGAGCTGAAAAGATCTATCTCATCCTGAAAGAGGTCTTCAAGTTCCTTGAAACATGCAGGCATGAGAAGATCCACCCTGACTTCATTAATTTCTACATTTTCTAGAATGAGGGTACTTACATGCTCTTTTTCATGAGATGGAATCTCATTCTTGCACTTATCTGCATGTTTCAACAACTTATCATGGCCCTCAACATATGACTGCGACCCCACAGGATTTTGTTGTTTGGGCCGTCTTTGCAACTGGACCTTTTCACCATGCTCCCTTTGCATTTTTCTTTCATTCCTCTTGTTTAAAGCATGGGAAAACTCATGGGATGAGCCAAAATCTAGAGGACTCAACTTTGCCTCTGAATCAGTAATAACCCTAATATGCTCAATGCACTGCTACTCCATCAGACTGGGCTTAATTTCATCTTGCAGTAGGTCTGAATTTTCAATTTTAGTGGTACATAAGGGTTCATCATTTGCAAGTGGCTCTTGTCTAGTTGTAGGTATCTCCCTCCTTGGCTCATCCTTTCAATTAGCTTGGTAGACAATATGTCCACCCTTAAAAATTGAAATAGCATTAGGGCAAGAGGCCTGAATATCTTCTTGAATTTCTTGGAGGGGAGAGGATTCTGGGCAAACTTTTTCCTATGGAGCAATAAACTAGGTTTGTACAAGAACATGGGCTTGTGGGGGAAGAGAGGCTTTGAAACCTTGGAATTTGTGAAGTCGAGGCTTCTTTACTATAGGCCAAAATTATTCAGAAGGAAGGGGCTACCTAAAGTTGGGTTAGGATGGAACTGATTGGGCTACTTGTCTCATCTATGGTTCTTGAGCCACAATCCTCATAGCAAGGTTTTCTTGAAAAACCCTTTCTTGTGGCTTCCGCTACCAGTCATGCTCCTTCATTTCTTCATACTCATCATACTCCCTCTGCAAGTCCATCATCACCTCCTTCAAATCACCAATGTTTATGATAGTGAGGCCATAGTCATGTTGAGGCTGATTATACCCTCTCTCTCTTTTCATACTGTCCAAAAGTCTATTACCCTCCAGGAGCATGCCTGTGAGCTCTTTGAATGCATCTATATTCACATAGTCAACATCTAGGGACTGATTAGAAGCATAACAACACTGGCTAGGATCAAAATAGTCTTCTTGGGCTTGATAACAAACATTATTAGGTTGCCAGAAGACATAGTAGGGCGGTGGGAGGTAAGCATTGTAAGGATGCTAATATTTTGTTGAAGCAGGACAATATGGCACAAAAGTAGAGGTATCTTGGGTCTAATATTGCTGGTATGGAGGCATAAAATTTGCATTTTGGCTAGGTGGAGGGGAGTAGCCATAACTCCCATAAAAACTTGACATTTTAAAGCATCAAATGCCAAATAATTATAGAAAATATCTAGACAGAGCAACACAGGTCTAAAACCATAGAAAATTGGATACATACCTAGAAGAGTCGCCAAGTGATTTGAGATGCTTCTGAAAGCAGGATAGACCAAGAGAACCACCAAAATCCTGATCCTTATAATTCTTTAGGCACTTGGGGCTACTTCACCAACTGATTTGATCAATAGAGTTGCCATGGTGTTAGAAAGATTGCCTTGAATGGAAAGATACACTGAAGAGCACAATAGAACTCTTCAATGGATGATAAGGATCATCAAGTTAGTCCCACTGGTATGCCAAAAACTATTGTCACTTGGATTTGCACCCTATGTTGAAGGCTTTTAGGACTCCAACAATCTGGTGAATCATTGAGATGATCTCCAGGTGTGGAACCCTGCAGGGAGATCAAATCTCCAGAGAGATGTTGGTTCCTTTGCGAAATGAGGGATTCAGCTATTCCTAAGACTAAACCTAATCTATCCACCATTGATAAAAAGAGGAAGAGGGATAAAACAATAAATTAAAGGGGTAATACACCAAGTTTGAATATAAAAGCTCTCACAGAACTAAGAAAATGCACAAAATAATTAGATATATCTGATAAAATTACACAGATCTAGCAAATTCTAATAGAGGTAATGAGCAAGAAAGGATTGAGAGGAACTAAACCTTCATAGACAAACCATTCTTAGATTACACAGAGCTAAAACTAGCATAAAGAGGTAAAAACAACCAACATATATTCAATCAAAAGGCACGGTTACAACAGAGGAGGGCTCTGTTTGGAGTACAAAAATGTCTTCTGTATCCAACCCTCAATACATCTTTTTTACATGTATATATAGCAATTCATTACATTGATCTCAACCATCTCACAAAAAATTCACCCCCATGGGCCTGTCAGAAAATATCCTTGTAAAAGGATGTCTGGCTATAGAAATTAACTACAAAAAATATCTTGGATCATGGAGCAGTTGGGCAGATCTATTTCTTCTTCAATTCACTAGCTAATTCATCAACCTACAACAATAAATGCAAAAATATCTAAAATGGGGTAGTTGAGCAGATCATATCTGCATTTTTGAGTCATTCTGTCATCACCTTTGCATCTTTTTATTTCTAGCCGACAACTTTTTAGTTTTTTGGACCGTGGCATGTTCTGTCTATTTTTGCCCTTATCAGCAAAATGTATCATTTCTAAACTATTTCTGACTCATCTTTCTCAAATTTAGTTTGCCTTATCAGAAAAATGTCAAATTTTGAGGCACGTCAGAGCAATGGCAGGGTTGGAAGGGTAAAGAGCCCAGAGGCAGTGGAAGGTGCCAAGTGTCGGGAGGGCACTCATTTAAAGAGTCTCTTTGTTTAAGTTTGAGATAAGATGCACCAACCCTCCATGTGTCCCATATGAGTCCCTTTTGGTTAATATGGTGGAAGACGCCAAGTGTCCCAACATGAGGTTTAGACTCGTAAAAAGAAGATCCCGTGAAAAGTGACACTTGTCAGTAGGTGTTCATTTAAATGTCTCTTTGTTTAAGTTTGAGAGAAGGAACGAAAACCTACCACGCGTCCCAACAAAGTGTCTATTGATACTCATGATTTATTAAAAGTCGATTATGAAATCACCGAAACTTTGCCTTAGCCCATTTTCCTTTAAACTTTGGAGACCCAATATTCCACCACATGGAGCCTTGGCGCAGGCCAGGAGGGTCTTGCTTTTGCATTGTTAAGGGTCTACACCAAGCTACCACATGGAGCAAGGGTGCAATGCGGGAGAAACTCACCTTAGCTTTTGTTTAGAATTTGTGTCGAGCTACCATGTGGAGCAATCTGCTATGAGAGGAGAGTTTTGCTTTTGCATTGTTAAGAGTCTGTGCCAAGATGCCATGTGTTGCAATCCGCTGGGAGCCATGACTTCATTAAAAGACTCAACAAAAGCCTAAGCATATCAATAAAATTTAACCACAGGCATTAAGCGATGATTCAAAAGGAGGGGATCAATAAAATGATGACACACCTAGACATCAAGTTGCAACTTAAAGGATCTGCACGGGCAATAGATGGTGAACTTAAAATTATAACAAAAGGCACTTTGACACCTACAAAAGACTCTAGGGTTTAGGGTTTAAATTCCTTAAGGACAAGATTTTTCAATTTTTTAAATGCTAGACCCTAACCAAGGACCCACAGGCTATGATGCATGGAACAAGGCCAGGATTAAAACATTCATTTATAATCTTGTTTTTTCTTCGCCTCACCCTTAAACACATAGAGAAGAACCAACTTCTTTAAAATTTGGAGGTTATTTCAAGAGTCACATCCCCCTTTCTTGGAATTTCCCATTGTTGGTGATTTCTATAAGGCAGAACACTAGAATTTGAAGGTTTTCGACCTGCAGAGCTAGGTTCTCAAGGGATTTCAACAAGATTTTGAAGGTGAACTATTTGGATTTAGGAGGAGGGAAAATAGGTCAACACCTCTAAATGTCCTTTTGGAGAAAATGAAAATAACAGCAAGGGTTTCAAGAGGAATCTTCTTTCAAAAGAAGACTACAATTCTAGAGAAGAAGTAGATCACTACTTATCAGATGAGGAAAAAGGAGAATCTCTATTCATGGTCAAGGTGATCTTAGATGGTTTAGACAAGATTATAGATGAAGAAGGATATGAAATTGATTTTGAGGGTGAAATTGTTTCTACACTTTAAGACTTGGATTGTGCAAGGAAAAATAATCAAGAACAAAGTGCTCTGATTGAAGCTAAGACAAAAGAATGTAGAAGACTTGAGAAAGAAATTCAGTCACTCAAAAGGGAGTTGGAGAAGGTGAAGCTTGGAAGATTAGATGATACTGAATGCACAGATCTGATCTTTTCTCAAGGAATATCTCTTCATGCAAGACAATTCTCCGTGAAGAGGTTGAATTATGTTTTCTTTGGTTACTGTTTTGTCTACAACAAATTTGGTCATAAGGCTATAGATTGCAAATCTGAAATGAATAGAAGAAATCTTGTAAGTAGGAATCCTCTTGCTTCACTAGTGGATGTCAATGTGGTATGTCAAATTTGCAACAAGTTTGGACATATAGCAAGATATTGTAGGAGTGGTTTGGCAAAAATAGAATCTCAATTGACAGATGTGACTGAGCAAATAGAGGAAAGTGATTCTTCCAAAAGAAAAGAGACAAATAATGAAGTTGAAGATTCAATGATTATCCAAACAACATTTCATGCTTAAGGGAAAACAAATCTCTAGGTGATAGATAGTGGATGCACAAATCATATGATAGGTAACAAGAGCAAATTCATCAATCTTGGTAAGTGGAATGGTGGACTGGTCAAGTTTGGAGATAACTCTTCCACAAAAATAACTAGAAAAGGTACCATAAGTATTGATGAAAAGTCTCAGACACATGATGTTCTTTATGTAGAAGGTCTCAAGCATAATATTCTCAGTGCAAGTCAAATGTGTAGCAAAGGACATAATCTCACATTTCATGATCAAGGGTGTGAAATCAAAAGAGCAAAGTCTAGAAAATTGGTGGAGAAATGATCTAAAATAGAAGGCAACTTGTATAATCTAAAGGTAATTAATGAAAGGACTTGTCTTTTGGGACAAACAAATGAATGTTGGTTGTGACACAAAAGGATGGGGCACATAAACATTGATAATCTTGTGAAGATCAGCTCCATGCAAGCAGTAAGAGACATGCCAAAGACCATCAAGCTTGCAAGCACCTTATGCAAGGAATGTCAGATGGGGAAGTGGACAATTATAAGATTCAAGTCTAAGGAGTATTCATCTACAAGGCCATTAGAACTGGTTCATACTAATTTGTGCGGACCCACTAGGACAAAGAGTCTACAAGGTGAGAGGTATTTCATGTTGCTTATTGATGATTTCTCTAGAATGACATGGGTTACCTTCTTGAAAGAAAAATTAGAAGCTTTCAATAGGTTTAAGATTTTCAAATACATGGTTGAAGATGAAATGAATTCTAGAATCAAGTGTCTAAGGTCTAATAGAGGTGGTGAGTTCACCTCAAGTGAATTTGAGGAATTTTGTGGAGAGCATGGAATAAAAAGGCATTATTCGGCTACAAGAACTCCTCAGCAAAATGGAGTAGTGGAAACAAAGAATAGAATAGTTCAGGAGATCTAACTAGAACAATGTTGAGTGAAGCCAAGTTGCCTAATACATATTGGAAAGAGGTAGTCCATACTGCTGTTTACATTCTTAATAGAGGACAACTAAGAGTACACAATACTAAGACACCTTATGAGTTATGGTATGTAAGACCAGCATTAGTCAAGTATTTTAGAGTTTTTAGAAGTAAATGCTACATCAAAAGAAATGAAAAAGGTTTGGGAAAATTTGACTCAAGAGCTGATGAGGGAATATTTCTTGGATATTCAACTAGGAGCAAGGCCTATAAATGCTACAATAAAAAACTAAGGAAGATAATTGAGAGTACAAATATTAAAGGGGATGAAGAGTCACATTAAATCGTAGATGAGCAAGAAGATTGTTGGCTAGATGAACTTGTCTACACAGAAGAAGAAGAAGAAGAAGAAAAGGAAGAAACTCAAGAGAAGACTACCAAGACTCCTGCCAAGTATGTTCAGAAGAATCATTTAGAAGATTAGATGATTGGAGACAAGAATGAAGGAGTGCTAACAAGAAGAATATTTGCAAGAGCAAATGAACAAGTTTTTCATTACTATCAAGAGTAGAACCTAAAAAATTTGATGAGGCTACCAAGGATGAAGGATGGATACAAGCTATGGAAGAAGAACTAAATCAGATAGAGAAGAATCAGACTTGGGAGTTGGTTCCGAGGCTTGAAGACAAGAATGTGATAGGCACAAAATGGGTGTTCAGGAACAAGTTGAATGAAGATGGAGAAGTGGTCAGAAACAAAGCAAGATTGGTTTACAAAGGTTATTCACAAGTTGAATGTGTTGACTGTGAGGAGACATTTGCACCAGTGGCAAGAATGGAAGCAATCAAACTGGTTCTTGATTTTGTAGTACATAAGGGATTCAAGGTATATTAGATGGATGTCAAATCTACCTTCCTGAATGGTGACTTAGAAGAAGAAGCCTACATGGAGCAACCTGACGGATTTCAATTATCAGATGACCCAAACATGGTCTGTAGACTTAAGCAGGCTCTATATGGTCTCAAACAAGCTCCTAGGTCTTGGTATGCAATGTTGGATAAGTACTTACTCTAGCAGGGTTTCAAGAAAGGTACCAAAAATAGTAATCTTTACATCAAAATTAAGGGGGAACTAATTCTAATTGTTGTTGTGTATGTTGATGATATAATCTTTTGTGGTTATGATGAGATGTGTAAGAAGTTTGCAGAAGAAATGCAAAAAGAATTTGAAATGTCTATGTTAGGTGAGCTATCATTCTTTCATAGATTCCAAATTACTCAATCAAATGATGGCATCTTTATTTCTCAAGTAAAGTATGTCAAGTAGATGTTAAAGAATTTTGACATGGAAGATAGCAAACCAGTGAGTACTCTTATGGTAACTGGTTTCTATTTGAGTAAATATGATAAGTCACCTGAAGCCAACCAGATTTTGTATAGGTCTATGATTGGGGGCCTGCTTTACCTAACAACATCAAGGCCTAACATCATGCAAGTTGTGTGTTTGGTTTCAAGGTTTCAAGAAGATCATAAGGAAACACATGTGAAGGCAGTCAAGAGAATATTTAGATATTTGAAGAGCACTCTAAAACATGGGTTGTAGTATCAAAAGGGTGAGGATTTTTCCCTGGGTGCTTATATTGATGCAAATTGGGTTGGTAGTGTTGATGATAGAAGAAGTACCAGTGGAGGAGCTTTTTTTTTGGGAGATAGGTTGGTCTCATGGATCAGTAAGAAGTAGGATTCAGTGTCCTTATCAATAGTAGAGGTAGAGTATATAGCTGCAACAACTTGTTGCACTCAAGTTCTGTGGATGAAGCAAACATTGAAGGATATCAAGGTAGAATATGATGAGTTCATTCCCATTCTTTGTGACAACACAAGTGCCATAAATATTTCAAAGAATAAAGTGATGCATTCTAGAACCAAGAACATATCTATCAGGTATCACTCTTTGAGAGAGAAGGTTGCAAATCGAGAAGTCAAATTGGAGTATGTGCCTACAAAGGATCAAGTTGCAGACATCTTCACAAAGACACTTTCTAAGGATACCTTTGAGTATCTCAAACATAAGTTAGGGACGATTGACCCTCCTTCTTCTAACTAGATGCATAGATGATGCATCCGTCCAAGGGGAGTAGTTCAAGACATATATTTATCCCTGGATTGGTGGAGGCTACCTCTTAGGTGGAGCAGGTAGTTAAGAAGATGAGGAGGATGACAAGGATTGATTAGTCAGGGGAGCTAAAGGAAGATCAGTTCAAAAGAAGACCATTGTCCCTTTGTCGTTGATATCAAAGGGGGAGAAATTTGTATATCAAGTTAAGTGTTTCCATCAATGCCAAAGGGGGAGATTATTGCATATTTGTTGTCATTGATGTCAACAGTGTTGAAGGTTGGAAGTGGAAGTGATGATCAAAGATGCCAAAGGCTTGTGATGCAAAGTGACGAGTATATGCTGAGGTGATCAGAGAAGAAGACAAAGGAGTAATAAAGAGATGGATCAAAGAAGTTGTGAAGTAAAGGGTAAGATGATCAATGTCATGTACTATGTATACTGATTGGATCAATATCATTTGTACATAGTTTCACCCCATCTTCTGAATTTTATTGACAATAATTGTGCTAACATGAAGATTATTGTTTCGATGAAAAGAGTTGTGATTGTTGTTGTAAGATGTTGTGAATGATGTCTCTGGTATGGTGAATGTTGTATTCATTATTTCCTGATGAAAAGTATTGCTTAAATCTCAAGAGAAAGATTCAAGAAGTCTAAGGCACTAGAAGTTGCACTAATGAAGATTCGGAGAATGCTCCATATTCCTTAACATTTGAAGGTATAATCTTGTGGTTTGGGAGTTAGATAGAGACAAGTGTGAAGGTTGTATGTTTCTGATTTCAGAGATTGAAAGTTACCGCAAAAGATTCTAGAGCTCGCAGAGTGAATATAGTGTTCCTGTGTTAATATAATCAGAGAGGTCAGAGAAATGCTTCACATTTATCCGCATTAGAAGTTATGATGTTGTAGTTTGAAGAATAGTTAGATACAGATGAGAAGAATGATATATTTAAGTTTTAGTTGATAAGTTATACTGCAGAGGTCCTTCGGAGTCAGCAGAACAAAGGCATATCATGTTACTAATTAGGGTTGTCTGGAGGAGAAAGTAAATGCCGCCGCATTTCACCGCATTTAATATTTTATCCTTGATTTTTGGAGGATGTGTTCAGAAAGTCTGTATGTTTGTTCTTTTTAGGTCTCTGGTGCTGAAGTGCACCACAAGTTGGTCTTTTCAATATTCTATCTCAAGACTATGTGTTTCAGTGTTTATGAAGTGATGCCGGGATCACTGTGTATGTTTGTTTACAACAGAAAGAAAACATATATTCTAGAGGAAGGAATGTTTGAGAAGGTTTGTACAAGTCTTATGTTACTTGAGGAGTGATCTGCATGATGCTAATTGGTCTCTCTAGTACCACTTTAGGTCTGGATCTATTTTGTGAAAAGATAAGTGTGTGCGGGGTCGACTTCATGTGTTTTAATGATCCCGCTAGATGTTTTGAAGTGTGCACTAGCTTGGAAGAATGTGTTGAGGAAGAATAGGTCCTGGTTATCACTTGGCTTGAACTGCATTGGATTTCTACATCTTTTGGAAGCCAACTTAGTGCGGTCATTGTACCTTTCATGTTTACATGTTTCATCTTGGCTGACATAGGAGAAAGATTTTGTTATTTGCAGAAGGTATAATTAAAATAACTTGTTTGTTGTGGTTTGAGTAATTGAGTGTCAAGGTACAAGGTTATGTGAGTGAGTGTGTGTGTGAGTAAAAGTGAATGTGAAGATGTGTTGAAGACAACAGTGTCTGTTGTGTAGAGGAAGTGAAAATTTGAGTCAAAGTGAAGTGTGTGGAAGTTGCAGAGGTGTCTAATCAGTGAGATCAAGTTAGTGTGATGTTTAGAGGTTGTACCCTCTTCTATAAGTGTTGTAGTATGGTATTTTAGGGAGTTGCAACATCAAGGGTTGTAGCCCATAAATAATATTGTAATCTTATTTTTATTTGTGAGTCTGGATTTGGACAGTAGATCTAAGTAGCTTGCTCACTGTGGTTTTTCCCTTCTAGGGTTTTCCACATAAATCTAGTGTTGTGGTTGTGTACTCATATGTTGTGCTTTGATTTTCTTTTCCATTTGTTTAAGGGACTAAGAAAATTTGATTGATAAAGTAAATTTGGAATAAAGTTTTAGTATATACTAATTCACCCCTCGTCTCAGTATAGCATTGTGTTCTAACAGTAATGGATCACATGCATGATAAAAGGTATTCTACTTTGTATAGATTTTATATGAATCAAACATGGTATTAGTGCACTCATGTAGAGGATAAGTTGATAGTAAAGTTTCCTAATGCACACATGGGTTAGTATAGGGAATGAGGAATAATCACTACCCTCTCATCATGATTAAATTTACGGCATTGATGCATAACATATGGTACAACTTGAGCCTTGTCAATCCAAAAACCCCCAAGGAGAAGATGAAAGAAATCCTAAGTACAAATAATGTGTGCTAGTATAGGCATGTTCTTTGGACCAATTTAAGAGGTAAAACAATGTAACCCTGGGTATCAACGTATAATCTATCATAATATTTTAAGGGATGTCCTTGATGTAGCATATGTGTCCTACTGAGTATGATTATTAAGAAGGTATTCTTCAGTGATAATATTAAATCTGAAATTAGGATCAACTAGATTACCCTCACAATGGTCTTAGTTAACTATTCCCTTAATATACAAAGGACCATGATAGTTATAATTTGATATCTTAGTAAGAGAGAATGAAATAATGGGAAGAGTTGGAGGAGAACAATAAAAGGACACATCTCTAATGGTTATAATTGATATATAAGTTTATTCTCTCACCATGAACTTGTGCACATGCAAATATCAAGCATGAGAAGCTTGAGAGCATGGGATGTGTCTCATACAAAAAACCTATAGAATTAAAATGTTGTGTCCTTTAATGATCTTCAATTAGTTCTCAAAATTAGTTGTAGAGTTCAAAGGGAAAGAAAGAAAAGAAAGAAAACTACATAAAATTGAAATCTATTCTAAGGGAACAATCATGGACTATTCATTAGATGAATTGATCATCTTCCTATAATAGAATTCACACAACAATAATTGTTGAACTTGTGACTTAAGCATCCATGAAACAAGCAAAAGGCTATCCATATGAATGAATAGAAAAAAACAAGGTTGATCATGAATTTTTTTATTAATCAACTAATAGCATGAAATTACATATTTATCAATCATTATAACAATTTTGGAGACATGAAGGCTATTGAGACTACAATATATATGAGAAAATAATAAGTTCCTAGAGCTCCATAAGCATGAGCTTACCTAGTATCTCATCCTTTACAAATGTAGACACACTCTTATTTATACAAAAAAGGAAACTAGAGAACTAAACAAAGAGTGTGAAATTAATGCCAAGGCCATGGAGGGAACATGCATGTAGATACCTATTAAATTCTTCCATGAACTACTCAATGCACTTAATGCATGCATGCCCCATTATTTAATTTGTAGTGGTGAGTAAATGTGTTTAATGTCATCCTTGATATTGGAGAATGATCTTGAAATTCATTTGAATTTGAAATAATGGCAACAAAAATCCATAGATAATAACTATTTGATCAATTGAAATAGGAAAACATAATGGTTGGATTAACATGTTGGCACATGAGTTCCAACCTCATCCATGGATCAAAATATATATAATGGTTGACACATGCTAGATATGACATTTGGAGATGGAGTAAATAGAGGTACACAGATTGCAAATTGATACAAATTACCTCATTATTAATGGCAGTTGCTTGCTTTAGATATCGATGCAATACAATATGTTATTTCCCACCTAGCTATAAAATGGTCCCTTTGGCCAATGGCACAACAACCCAAATCTAAAAGACTAAAACTTCTTGGAGAGGGATCAGGGTGCCACATATACTTGATGATATCACTACTACTTTACTTTATTCTTCTATAACCTCACAATTGAGAGAGAATGGGCCCACCATGTATTACCAACCTATATAACCTACCAACTAATGGTGTAATAGAAAATTATGATGACTCTTTGTTGCCTTTGAAAATGTGTTAACCATTGTATGAGAACATGACTAGAAGGTTGGTGTATCATAGAAATCTTTAAGATATAACAACCCTTTGGAGCTATAGGAGTTTAACAAGTGTCCCTATTAACATCATTCCTCGATGACCTCTTGGTGTTTAAATCAATAAAAGTGAATGAGATTGCTTACAACCAATGGTGCAATCATATTCAAAGGCATCACTAACAATATCTTAGAAATGTGCAGGCTATAGGATCAAAAGATCATTAGACAGTTGGAGATCCATAACATTGATAATATAACCTAACACATTTTAAACATGTGCCAACCATTGGATCAAAAAGAGAATAGATGGATGACACATGCTAGAGAGTGCAATGAATTGTGGCATATAGGAGTTGCATGGACTATCATATTGAAATGGAATTAATGGATCTAGCATCTTCCACTATATAAGAGCATCGTCATGTAAGATATGAGCTCCACAATTTAAGATATGTTCAACCCCTTATCTTAATAAAATCATATGATCATAGCTCAACTTGTTAGCACGATCACTCACAACTATCATAATTGTAACCTAGAGCTCAGTCACTGCATGGAATATGTAATAATTCACATAATAGTAGTGACAATATAAAGATATCCATGATGGCTTATTAACACAAAAGGCCAATAATAGAATAGGTGAATAATGGAGCTTGAAGTAGGTACACAAGGAGGCTTATTTGACATATCTTAGGTCTATTATCAATGATAAGGTACTAGTTTACTATGGAGAACAAAGAAGAGGAGTAGAGAGATATAAGTGGCAATATTCTACAATAATTATTTTAAATATTGTACTATAATAGTTGCATCCACCATACTAACAAAGTTATTAAATGAGAATACAAGAAAAATTAATACAACATGAGAAGAAGGTGCCTCATCAATGGATGGAACATAAGAAGGCTCCTTAAAAGAGATGATAGGACCACTAACCTTGGGGATAGGGTCAACATTATCCACTTAATTGTGTTGCAAGAAGGAGTTCATATAGATTTGTAAATTTTTATTTAGTAGGGAAACTGAGGGGTTTCCCTTGTCATTGAGCCCATCCATATGAATTTGAATTGAGTCAACAAGGTCCTAGATTTGTGTTTTAAGTCCATGCAATGTTTAGTGTCATGACCAAGAACCCTATGTCATTAAAAAAGGTTTTCCCATCATATCCCTGAGGGAGAATAGGAGGAAGTGTAACAAGGTTAGCTATCATCACCTATTTCATCAGTAAATGGTATGTATCCACTAATTTTGTGAATTTTTGAGAAAGGCATGGGTGGAAGGATATTGTATTAATTGATAGAGTGGGAGGAGGAGGAAGAGTTAGAATAGAAGAAGACGATAGAATTTGTACAACATGATTAACATTATCTTTCAACTCTTTCTTATTATAATTATTAAAAAATTCTTGAAGGGCTTATAATTATTTGGGAATAATATGTGGAGAGAATGGCTAGTTTGTTTAGTACAAGATAAACTTTTCCAATTTTAGTTTAGTAATCATGAAGTGTAGTGCAAAAATCAACAAAAGTAGTGTACTTTTGGAATACGAGCTTCTCATCAATGGAGAGCAATAAGTTTTCCATGAAGACTTTTTATAGCTCAATATTATGGAGGTGACAGTACTTCTTAGCAACAATGGACTGAAATTGAAGCATGAAATCACTAACCATCTCACTAGGTCCTTATTTATAGTGTTTGAGCTCTATAAAGTTGACTTCCAAGATAATATGTGCTTGGAAATGAATAACAAATACCTTTGGAATCATATTAAAGGGCCTAGTAGAACCATGTAGGAGAGAAGAACCACTCAAAATCATGGTCCTTGAGTGTCCTAGGGAATGGTGGAATAAGGATTTAGACGTCATACTTAATCAATATATGTAGTATTAAAGGACCACACCTATGTGGTGGGATCCCCAAGTTACCATCATAAAGAGAAATTTGATGGGCCAAGATTTTGTGAGAGGGGTTATGGTGAAGATCCCTAGTGACCTCATGAGACCCCAAGGGAAGAGCATATATCTTTTTTTTGCATCTTTAAAAGGTGATGAAGTACATGTGGCATGACAAGATTTGAGGAAGGTGGGTAGGAAGGATGAGGAGGTGGTGGTGGTGGATGAAAGGAATTATGTGTGGGTAGTATAGATGTAGGGAAGTAGGTAAAGGACATGGATGATGGTAGTAAGAAAAAGGAAATGGGAGTGATAGACATGGGAAATACTTAATGTGGCTTAAAGAATGTATAAGTTTCATAAGATGTACATGAGGTGAAAGTAGGGTAAGTAGATGATATGGTCATCAACATAAGTAGGGATGTAATCAAAGTGGGAGGTGGGTTGAAGGGAAAAATTAAAGGGAAGCATGTATCATAAAAAAAGAATGAGAGGAAAATGATGGAAATGTTGATGGAGGAGAGACTTACACCTATGTTGAGAGAGGGTTAGTAATCTATGGTTGGGAAAATAGGGGAATATGAAACAACTATGAGAAATTTCAAGAAAGGTTGAAGTAGGAGGTATGGAAACAATGAGAACCTATGAGGTGTAGATGGATGAATAGGTATCTAATTGGATGGGGATGGAACCATCAATGAGACTATAGAGGTGGATGCTCAAATAGATCATTGGAAGTTTAAGAGAAAGAAGAAGGTGCATTTACATGCATGATACCATCAATGTTTTGTAACATCTCAAGGCCCAATGGATTGGTCAACAACGAGCTACCCAATGCATATAGATAAACCTAGAACAATTAGATCCATTAATAGGATTAATAACTTCTGTAACTTATTATAGTTGGTGTAAGGATGAAAATAATATACCCTATAATTTTGGCATTATAGTTTGACCTCAATTTAGCATTTGTCTCCCCTAGTATGTCTTTTAGGTCCATTCAACCATATCCTATCCTTTGTCCTACTCTTGGTGCCAATGTGGGATTAGTGTTTCTATATGTTCATTTCTTTTCTATGTAATTGAATGTGTTTCTTGTGTTAATCTAGTGTTATACTATCATTCCACATCATTTTTGGATTTCTTTTACTTGGATGACAGTGTGGTGCATAAACGTTAGCATGACACATTGATGTCCTCTAACATTGTGGCCATATAATGGTCATTTCTTACAAAATTTCCACCTATCCATACCTAAACATGTGGGTGCAACTATTATCGGATCCATTGGGTGAATATCAATAGCTAGTTCACCCTTGGATGCCTTGTCAATTTCCCTACAAGTTGATTTTTTAATCTATCTATTGCATTCAACAAAAATATTTGAACAACACTCTCAAGATTCTAGAATTGACTTCCAAATTCTCTTTTATCTTTTGAATACATATGTTGAGATCATAACCATTGCAGTTTGGATTCTCTGTGAACTAGGTGACAATTTTCAAGTTATTATCATTTGAGATATTATCTTTGTTTTGTTATTAATTTTTCAATACTACATGTCTATTATTATTTAATTTATCACCATTGTTGGCACCTTGAGGAATTAATTGCCTCTCTCTCTCACTCATACAAATAAGGGTAATGATCCTCATAGAACTAGGGTTTCAATGCTTGTATATTTGTTTATATTTTTTGTTCTTAAGTTTAGACATGCTTAAGATTAAGTACACATAATTTCTATTCTTCCCTCATTCCATTGACTATCTATGGAAGACAAAAGGATAAACAAGGGGATTGACCATTCATGACAAGATGTTAAGCAATCCCAACAATTTTCTTTGTCCTAGAATAAGTACTTGACAATTTTTAATGCATAGAGGATTACATTTCTCTTCATTTTCTTTGTTATTCCATTATTTTATTTTTTTTCATAACTTTAGACTAGTTTACTACTATTATATTCTTCCTAGAACTTCTTTAGTGTATTCTATTTATTGTTCTTACCCCTTGGTATGCAGATAGAACTAGTTCTAGAAATACACTTTTATTTTCCATCATTCATGGATGACAACATGTAAATTAGACTTTAATGTGTGCATTAGATGGCAATGCAGTGCACATATCACATATCATATGATAGCATAGTGCACCAGGGATAGTGAGCTACTGTGTTATGTGACTTTTTCCCCAAAATGGAAAAGAAGGCTATTTTATGAATAAGCTTCTGAAATTATAAGAGAATAACATTTTTTTACCCTTTATAATTAAAAGGGAGATGGAAAAATAAAGGATAGTATGATCCTTTGGTTAAAATAGAGATAAATAAAGAATAATTATGAAAACCCCTTTTAAAAGGGAGGAATTATTAAGTTTATTAACTAATTGTTAATGACAACCTTTGTGAAAGGGTGCGATGGTTTAGAAACCACCCCTTAAAAGGTTATATAAGGCATTTGTGTGAGACTTGGAAAGAGAATGGAGAACACTCAAGAAAGATGGAAGTGGTTTGGAGGGCTATGGGCATTAGGAGAAGGGAGCACACAGACTATGTCCTAATCTAGGGTACAACGTACAATCTGGGACAGTCCTAGCCAGGGCTTGGTTTGCACTTGTGTTGAACATTATTCTTTTAAGAACCAACACTTGTGTAAGAGTACTTGTGTTGAGCATTGTTCTTTTAAGAACCAAAACTTGTGTAAGAGTACTAGTATTGAGCATTGTTCTTTTAGAACTAGCACTAGTGTTGAGCATTATTCTTTTAGAACTAGCACTGTGTTGAGCATTGTTCTTCTAGAACCAACACTTGTATGAGAGTGTAATAGCATGCTATGTTTCAAAAGGATCTGTTTCCTTCTAGAGTATGCCATAGCCAGGGCCAAGACCACTGAAATCTTCCTAGGGTGAGAATGGCTGACCAAGTGCTCAATGATTCAGATAAGTATTGAACTTATTGTTAATAAAGATATTGGGAGTATTATGTATATGTGATTATGTTATCTAATTTGTCTTGTTAATGATTTACATTAGAGATCTTATTAAATTATCACTTGTTGTAATTTACCTTTATTATTTACACATCATTTAATATTCTATATTATCTTAACTCTAAATATTAACCATAATAAATCTGCTACAAATAATTAAATAACTCTGGGGAAAAGTAGTGTTGCATACTGAGTTTGTGTTCCAAGTTCCTTGTTGTCTTTTTATTACTAGGTTGTAGTTAATTTTCTATTTTATTTCCTATATTTTTTGTTATTCCTATTTTCATTTCCCAGCTCCATATTTTGTTTGATTATATATAGTTTAATTAGGTAGAATATTTTTGATAAGATTGAGGAATTTTAAATTTCTACTATAGAAAGCAAATAAAACAACAAAATATTTCATCTTAGTCTTATCTAGTGTAGAATATTTAGTTGAGAAGACTTAACACGGCTAGGCTAATCAAGTCTTGCCCTTTACATTTTGGTGAATCTAACACATTAGATCACCGTGTACACCCTTTTCTACATCTCATGTACTAAAAATCCCCTTTCTTCTTCCTTTTATGAGATTCACCATAGTCATTATTCTTTTCTCAAGTTGTGGAAAGGGGTATTCAAATCAACATGTCTTCCTCCATACCTACCTTTTCCAACTTTTATCACTCTAATTCTCTACATGAGTCACATCCTACAATATTGCCTCCTCTATCTTCCTTTTCACTAGTTAATTTCCATCATACAAAGGAGGCCTTTGATCACAAGGCTACCCTTTGTGCACAAGCCTACCTTTTCAAAGCACAAATGGTAGATCGCCATTTGGTTGAATTTAAAATTCACTTCCCTACTGATTGTGGCATTAATCAAGTTGTTGGCCCTATTGTAGATGTAACTTATACTATTCTTCTTCATCATCCTATGAGCCTATAATTCTTGCAAGTGATGGGACACTATGAACCACCATGATTACCTTCGACATTTATTGATAAAACTAGGAAATCACTTTCTAATATGACTCATACCTATATTATCATATCTCTCCCTACAACAAACACACAAATACCCAATTCTATGTACATGCTGCCACTTCTTTTATTGCACTTGCTCACATAGGTACCTCTTCATCATCTAACAATCACAACACTATTTATAGTTATGGGTTCATCCCTCCTTTTCAACATCTACCATTTACATTTGTTGTTGCACTCATTGGTATGTCCCAGCCCCTACGCTCTCAACCATTCACTATCCCTTCTCTTAATCTCACCATTTCTATAGTTGCTACCACTACTTTTCTCCACACCATTGACCTCCTTATTAACCAATTAATACAAAACATGGGCAACCTCCAACAATAGATTCCTTCCATCTCTTATGTGTCACAACCCATGATCCCATAATCTCTTTGTATATTCTTTCTACCTATTGCCTATTAATTTTGAGGTCCCTTTATTCGACAAGTACAACGATCAAGGGGACCCACAAACACGTGTCTCTTCTTTCATTCCTCTTTGCAGTGTTTTCATTTTTATGATATATTTCTTGTAAAAATATTCTCATGGTCTCTTAAGGATACTACCTTGGACTAGTTTTTCTCCTTAGCTGATCACTCTATTAACTCCTTTGACCAACTTATTCCTCTATTTCTACAATATTTTTAGTTGATCATCAACCCTTCGGCCACCTTTACAAACTTGATTCATTGCAAATAGGTTCCTAATGAAGAATTCACTAATTTCATCCTTTGGTACCAATCTCTATTTTCTCAAAATTCCATTTCCTCTTCCAAATTATGATTTGCAATAAGTTTTCATTAGGAATTTTCAACATCATATTAATAATAAGATCCTGATGAAATATTCTTTATTCCCACAATTATGCACCACCCTTAGAGACTACCGATAGATGGTAAGATAGTTCAACACCCTTCCTTCCACTACCTTTAGTGCTCCTACCTCTTTCTTAGGGGCCTCTACATCTTATGATTCTAGATACAAAAAAATAATATTATCTTATCACAAAAATAAAAAACCACTCTAGTTCTCAACCAAGTGGATATGACTGTGTCTTCTTCTTCAATGCAAGTGATATCTATAGATTTACAACAACATTGCCATTTCAAAAAATTCGGTGACCCTCTTCAAACCATTATACAATAGCTTATTTATAATAATCTTATTCAATTACCACCAATCTTCCCACTTGATACCAACCTTCCTCTCTCAAAAACTTATGACCCTAACGCCTTCTGTCAATACCACTATGTCCTAGGCCATGATACTAAAAATTGCATATTCCTATGACATCTAATACAAGACTAGATTGAAACCAACAACATACAAGATGTAGGTGTTAATGATAGAGGAAACAAGTCCATCACTCTACCTAACCCAAACCTCCAAATTTACATCAATCTATTCCCATAGTATTCCATTGCTAATTATGTTCACCCAACGACCTCACCCTCTTTGATTCTAGCTTTTGATCGTGTACTTATCTCACATGAGACTCAAACAGGTCCCCTTATGATATTCCTCCATTCTCCCACATAGTGGTTGTAGTGGATGTTCAACCATTTTCTTCATATGTGTTTTTAAACCCACCATTAGTTTATCTCCTATCAATGTGCTAGTTGGCATCTATGATGGACCTCTATACATCAAGACAAGTTATTTCACCAAAAAATTGTTCATAGCATTTTGGTTACTGAGGAATTCCTATACATCAATCAAATGCATAGAGATTCATATTCTTCTTTCAACATCTCTTTATGCATGCTTGTAAATCTTTTCATACCAACTCTCAGTTCTATCATCTTGCCCATCCAAGTTGGACCAAAATCCTTTGATGTTCTCTATCATGTTATTCCTGCATCTAACTATTATCACATCATCTTGGTTCATCCTTGGCTCAATGTGATGAAGGTCATCCCTTCTGTTATCCAAGAATGTCTAAAGTTTCCTCATGATGGTATTATTACACTATTCGACATAGTAAGTATCAACCACTTGCCATATGGGTAGCTTCTCTTTTGACTACTTTTGGCCTAGTCCTTCGGTCCACCCTAGCCATGTATTGACTTCTTATTCAAATTCTATCAAAAGTATGTCAGGAGTAGAATTCTTCCTCTTATTACCTCTTCTACTCAACTAGATGCATTTATACCTCCTACATCATTTGTTCCACCTATTATTTCTATACCTCCTTCCACCACTTCTATTCCTCCTCCCACACCCCTAAAAGATAAAGGTAAACAAGCAGTGTAGGATCCACCTCCTTCTACTTCTCAAACTAAGCATAGGCAAAATAGGGCTTCTAGACCTCATAAGTGTCGTCATCACTCTATTCATCAACCTACTCAAAACCCACCTACATAACCTCAATATCCACTTGCTAAAACGAGTTCTAAAATAATTGAGGTATTTTTGGCCCCTCATCTATTGAGTGTCCCCTTATTCCATAGATTCCTAATATTTTCCCATTGTTTGAACCCCTTAATTTATTGAATGCATGTGAGTGTTATCTTGAGTGTCACACTTGCATCCTAAGTTCCTTTTACCCATGCTCACCATCAATTTTTCCTAAATCAAAACCTTCCTCCCTTAATATTGTTGTACCCCCCACCTGCTAAATGAAAAAGTGTAACATTATTCTACCCTACCCTTCCACTAACCTAAACCCAAGCTAACACCTCTTTCTCCTCCTCTAAGACCTTCTACATCTATTCCCCATGTAGTGAAGGTGGCTTCTCCCCCATAGACTCTTGATCCTTGTCTTATCATGTCTACTAGAAATACAAAGGATTAGATCATTGTGGTCTATTCTCCACCTGAGTTATCTTCTCATCTGTCCAATGGGTGCCTTTTTAATTTGGTGGTTGATGTTCCAGCATTGTTAGCAATATTCACCTAATCACTAACTATTGCCCCTCTAATGGACATTGGGAGGATGTTTCTCCTTTTTCTTCCATATAATATCTCATTTTTCATTCTCTTCAATCTACTACTCTACCTTTGTTAGATTTTCTACCACCTAATGGTCCTTTTCCCCCACCTAGTCTTGAGTGGAATGAGAATGATTTGAACACGTGGATATGGAGTTCAATAGGTAGATAATTCACATTTGTATCATGTGTATATACTTTTTTGTGTTTTTGATTTAGAGAGCATGTATGCTTGTTATGTTTTCCTATGTACCCCTATGTTCTAGTGTATTTGTTAGTATATGTTAGTTCATCCTAAAGGACCCATGCTACCATTCTAGATACATGGATACAAAAAAATGACATATTGTGAAATTCCTCTATTTGTATCTACTTTATTTCCATATGTATGTTGTCTATGGTGTTTTCATTACATTTTGGGGATGATGCACAATATTAATACATTTAGGTCTCTTTCATGTTGACCCAAATTTTTATTTTTCTTTGTTTATCTGCTATGTATCTTCTTCCTTTGTGATCATAGTTCCATATGTCTAGGAAATGATAATAATTCCATCCCTATTGCCTTATCATTCATCTCTAAACATATACTAACCCTAGGTATATAGATCCCTTTGTGTGTCTTCATGTGATGTTGTTGATATCTATGTGGCATTGCCTTTTTTTGCCTATGTCGTTCCTTGGCACATAATTTTAGGTGTTCCAAGCTTCTTTTTCTAGAAACATCATGTCACTCTAGGGGCATATCATTTCAGATATATATTTCTTATAGATCTTTTCCATTTCCCTTTTCTACCTTAAAATCAATTTCATACCTCTAGTTTATTCAATTATTTTAAGGGGAGCATATTTACACATTTACATGTGCAAACACACATACACACACATTGTCAACATGCTCCCTAAAGCATTAGTATATCATGTCTCCAAGTATAGAGAGTTGCTTGGATTTAGTCACCCTTATTAGGATTACTTAGCTATAGAGTTGTTATGTCATAAAATGTCCCCCTAGGACATTTACCTCCTAAGTTAAGCTCCCGAGTCCCTTGTTTTTCATCATGCATGTTAGAATTTACTCCTGAGACAAAATGGCCTGAAACCCATGTCAAATGGGGCTTGAGGGACATTTGTGAGTTTAACCCTATCCCAAAATAGGTCCCAGGGCTTGGGCACTCACGCCTTTGTCCTGCCCTATTTTGGTGGGGTCCCAAATTTGAATGTCGGTAAAGTGACCATTAAAGGCCTTCCTTGCCGACATCTTAAGTTTGAATTATGAAATTTGTAGTGGGAATGCATATATAAGCATGGTTAGGGCTTCATTTATAGACTAGAAGATGATTATGATATTTTGGTGAACTTATGATTTTAGAGCATTCAAGGCATTCATTATGTTGCAGAGTAGACTTGTATTGTTATTGTGTTTGTTATTGCATATTTGGCTTCATCTTCTCATGGCATGAAAGAGCTTCATCTCCATGAGAGCTACATCTTTGAGGTGATATCTATTTGTGCTTCAATTAATCATTTATCAATTTGTTTTTGCCTCTGTCCTGCAAGGATATGCACTCTCTATCTAATAACAGTGTTGGAAGGGTTGAATGCCATTTTAGGGCTTGACCGAGGTAATATCATAAACACCATAGTTCCCCCAACCCCTCTCCTTGTGATTGCAAGTGACAGGTATCGAATCACAAAGAGTGGATTTACAGAGGAGTTTTACAGAGCATAAGGATTCCAGATCTGATAGAAAGAAGCAGAAAAGAGCACCTTCAAGGCTTGGGAACTAGTCCCTTTGCCCTCCAAGTTTGCAAAGCCTAAAATCTCCAGAATAGGGATAATCAGTGGCAGAAGGAGTCTGGAAACCCCTAAAGAAAATCCTACCATGGGCTTGGGTGCGAGTCCCTTTGCCTTCAACATTTCAAGATTTTGAACTTCAAAATCTAGTATGCATCTGATCTTCATTTAGTATCTTTGTGTGCGAGCATTTGTCAGAATTCATCTGTTTGTTTATGATTTTGTATAATTAGGGGTTTTGAGCATAATTGGGCTTAAATTAATGCATTAATCATCAATTTCCAAATTTCCCTATCATTACAAGTGACAGCCAACCTATAGGTGAATCCTCTTGCAGAAGTTGTGATTCAACTCGGTTAACTATCCTTGAATGTGTGTAGTGAAAGGAGGATCTAGCTAAACTATCTATCAAACCCTCTTCCCCCTTTTTCTACATAACATTTTGGTGAACCCATATTTTCTCTAAATATTACATCTTTTTGACTATTATACATCAGGTTTGCATTCATACATATCATTTACATCATTTTACATTCATAAATCTTGCAAAAATTTGAAAAAATTTAAAAATTTTTGAAAAAATTTGCATCCTAGGCTTGCATTAGGGCACAGTTTGCATCAAATTCATTTGAATTTCATCTAATTTCTGATTTTTACATCTTATCTAATATAAATTATATAAATTCATCATCCTATAATCCTTTAGATTGCATTTTCACACTAAAATTGCTAGGGTTTGCTTGAAATTTTGGATTTTTCTCACAACCTAGTGATTTCAAAACTTAGGGTTTGCAGTTAAAATATTGTTTTAGATTTTAATACTCATCTTTGGCACTCATTCAAATATAATTTTTTATTATAGTGTCTCATTATTGTGTGTCTTTGCATTTACACAGACAATTTCAACAAAAACTAGCATATTCACTCATCTTTCCTTAAAATTGCACTTGCATTGAGCATTATAGGATTTTGAAATCATTTTCAGATCTGAGCTGAGCTATTTGACATTGTAAATCTGATTAGAATCCATTCATACATCACTTTGCACATTTTCATGTCTTAATTTCACTATTAGGGTTTAAAAAATCTTTGCATTTTTCACTAGATTTTGACTCATCCTTCATCTAGATTTGCATGATAGGTGTGTTGTGAAAGATTTTGCTGCATTATTGGATTGATAATAAGGTTTTAATTGTTTTCCCTCATCAATTTCATTACTACACTACATATTTTAGGCATTTGCATTAAGAAAAAGTGAAAAAAGTGAACATTATAGGTGCATAAACAAGCATAAATTGGTATTGTTTTCTTGCATTTGAACAATCTAAATACATAAAATCATCAATTGGGCCTTGTTGTGTTGTACTTGTTCCTCCTATCCATTGTGTTTGTTGTGGACTTTGTGTGTCTTTTTATCCCTTTCTCTTAAACAAGTGCTTAGGAGTGAAATAGTCACACATCTAGGGTGTGTTAAGTATCATAGAACTTTGCATGTCTTGTCTTACTAGATCTTATTGGACATTGATGTTTCAAGACATTTCATTATGACATCTTCATCTCATTTCTCTTTGGTATCTTTACATGCATATATCAAAAACTTTGAGAATTTCTACAAATTTCTTAATATGAATCCTCATGTTCTCACTTATATACAAGCTATGTATCATAAGGATATATTTAAATGCTCTTCATTTGAAATCCTTGGCTATGTATCTAATTTTCACAACTTCATATCTCTCATGAATACATACTATTCGGTAGTAGAAGTTCTAACAAAACACATTGCGAATGATGAGTGTGAAAGTTCTCTTAATGTTTTGGAACTAATAGCTAAAATATATGAGGATGATGATTCCATAAGTTATCCTACTCCTCTTATAGTTTAATGTTCAAGAACCTTGGATGAGAATACCATGGATACCTCTTCTTTGGTTGTAAATGATATGATCACCACCAACCTTCCTAACAACACCTCACCTTTCTTTCATTCCAATGCTCTCCCTGGCCAAGATGAAGCATTAGTGGATGAGAAAAGGTCTCTCACATTAAATCCTTTAGGGATGGATGTTGAGAATAATCAATAGGAAAATAATGTTAATTCAATCTTCACTAATAGACTTATTCTACCCACCAAGGGGTTACTAGATAGGTGTAACAATATTCCTAAGATGGTTGTGCAGGGGGCACCTAATGCACCTTCTTGCTTAAAACTGGTGATTATAGTTCAAGGTGATTGAAAACCACCTCAATCCCTGGATTACATCCTAAACTATGCAAGACAAATCACTCAAACAAATCAAGGCATTCAAAATGTGTCACAACAACCATATCACAATGTGATTGCTCACACATACAACCCCTGTAATAAGAAACAAAATAAGCAAGCACCTCATGTGTCTATCTCTCTTCCATGTTCTCAACCCATGCTCCCTCCACCACCTCATCTTACTCCTAAAAGAGGTCAAGAATATGATCTTGTCAAGCAGCTTCGTGCTACTTAGGCTAAGATCTCTCTTTGAGATTTAATATAAACATCACCTACATACCATGGAATACTCCAAAAAGCTTTACAAAAGGTGATTATACCACCTGCTGTTAAGCTAAATGATGTAGTAGCTCTTTTAGATTGTATGCATGCGACAAAAATAGATATTTTGTTTCAACAACATGAATCGCCTTCTATTAAAGTTCAAAATCAGCATGATCCAATTATAATATTTGACATGGTAGACAAGAAATTGATCAAGCGAGTTATGATTGATAATGGATCAGCTCTTAATGTTTGTGGTATTAATTTGTTACATAGGATTAAGATTGATACCTCCTTGATTAAACCGGATAGAATTAGCATTCATGGATTTGATAATGTTAGGAGACAATCTATGGGTACAATAACTTTACTTGTAAAGGTTGGACTTGTGACAGTATCCACCCTTTTTCATGTTATGCCTAGTTCACTTTCATATAATACGATTCTAGGTAGACCATGGATCCATGCCATGGGGGCAGTTCCATCTACCCTTCATCGATCAATAAATTTTATTTATCAAAACAAGCTCTACATTATAGAAGCTGATCTTGAACTAGATAATTGTTTACATATCGAAACACAAAAACTAGTTAATCAACAAAGTCGAAACAACTTATGAGTGGATTCATCAATACCTCTTGCCACAGATAATGTTGTGCAAGACTCTAAACCCTCAAATGCACTTTTTGGTAATGATTGGGGTTCATTAGATTTTATTCCTTCCTATGTGGGAGAGTATGAACTTAATAACTCTGACACATCAAAAGTCGGATCGATCTCATCAAAGCAATCTTTGGAAACACTTGAGAAACCTAAAGTCTCCTTGGTAGAAAACAAAGACAACACCCTTACTTATACTACAAATTATGAGACCTATGACCTACTTCACCATCTTCTAAAGAAATGAAATCCCTCTATGGTCAAAGATTTAAAATCCTTTATAACAATTGCGACTATGTAGGTAATGGTTGTGGTGTAAATCAACAAGGCATCAGAGGACCTTTACACATTGCTAGAATTAACTACATAGCTGGTATTGGATACCATTCTTTGAAGCCCACCAAATCTTCTCGTCATCCTAAAATTAATGTTAATACAATATCAACAAGACTGAAACTACATGCGAGATATCCTGAGCTGATAGACAATCAATTGTCCACCAGGAAATATCCCATTCAATCAAGTAAGTATTTCTCCCTCTTTAAACTACACTCATTGTAGCAACTATCCTAGTTGCTCTGAAGGGTGGCCTCCTCCTAGATATATATTGTTAGAATCATGTTGTGTTCCCCCATGTTGTGCTATATGTGTTGTTTAAGTCTCTTGGGATGACCCTTAATACTCTTGTAAGGTCAAGGATATCGGGAGACCACCTCTGTTGTGGCCCTTCTTCTATTTGTATCATCATTCTTCTTTCTTGCTTCTCCTCTATTTTATTGTTGTGTGTTATGCCGTAGAAGCATAGACTTGCTATTGATGACCTGGGGGCATCCTCCTACGTGATTGTTCCTAAGGCACTTGTTCTCCTCTCTCATTTTATTGTTTACCTTCTTCTAGTGATTCTATCTAGTCGGCGGATGACGAAAAACAATACCTAACTAATATGGAGCATGTGTCCCTTCAACAAGCAAATAAAAAATGGACCTAGTCCATACATGATGATGTGGTTGATATATATTATCTGATGCTTGACTAGTAGAATCACTCCATGTGATATTCGATGTTGTCTTATCTTTACTAACAAATCATAACAATGCATTTCCTCTGTGCACTTTGATTTTTTTTGTGTCTCACCTTGTTGTTACACTCGGTTCTAAGATGCCTACAGTATAAGCCCAATGACTATACTCGGATTTGAACCCGTATGTGTAGCCTTGGATTCTTTGTTTTCATGCATAGATTTCATGTTTTACTTAGATTAAGATGTGTTCGTGGGAACATTCAGCGATTGTAAGCACATGTCACCTTTGGGGGCATGGGATTTATCAAATCTCTTGTTCCCTTGTGTGTTTTCTCTCTACCTTAATGTGCTTGATATTGGTACATGATATCAACCACCTTAAGGTGGGGGCATATTTAAGGTAAGCTATCTAATTATTTTGGTACTAATGAAGCATGTTTGTAAGCCCTCTGTGGAGGCGGGATGGTGTATCTCTTGAGCTAGTGCACATACTTTTATTTCAAAAGTCCTTTGTGGAGGCGGGGTTGGATATGAGACTATCCTACCTTAAGCATGTCGTTGGCAGTTGTTGTGGCATAAGCCCAACTGTCAGGTGTACCTGTAGTGTTCTTAAAATGGTGGGACCTAGCGATAAGCTCCTTCCATCACCTTGTTTGCCATGATTAAGACGTATAGTATACCTATGGCATGCTATGCAGTGCTTGTGTTTTCTATGTGTCTTTCATGTGTTTTCCCCCTTGTGTAGTTAACCCCCACTTGGGCTTTGTATGGTATGTTTTCCCCTCTTGTGTGTGTGTAGGAACGGGGTCTCAAGGTTTGTTTGGTGTGTTTTCCCCTTTGGGGTTTTATGTTGCAATTTTATTTCCATGCATATGTATATGAAGATGTTAGGAATATATTATGAAAATGTTATATCAGTGTATGAATCATGTTTTCCATGTCTTCAATATTGTCTTATGCGTGCTTTGCGTGCTTATTATTGTCTTCATTATGTTTTGCATGTCTGTGATGTGTTTTCTCTAATGTCCACCTGAGACTAGGGCTAGAAACAGTTCCTCAGTCTTTGTGTATGCATTAGCTTCAAGTTCCTGGTGTGTTTTCTATGTTTTGACCATACTTTAATGCATGCAAGGGTTGTAATATCATACATACATTAAAGTGGGGGCTAAATGTTATGTCGTAAAATGTCCCCGTAGGACTTTTACCTCCTAAGTTTAGCTCTCGGGTCCCTTATTTTTCATCATGCATGTTAGAATTTACTCCCAAGATAAAATGGCCTTAAACCCATGTCAAATGGGGTTTGAGGTACATCTGTGAGCTTAACCCTATCCCAAAATAGGTCCCAGGGCTTGGGCGCTCATGCCCTTGTCTTGTCCTATTTTGGCAAAGTCCTAAATTTGAATGTCGGTAAAGTGACCGTTAAAGGCCTTCCTTGCCGACATCTTAAGTTTGAATTATGAAATTTGTAGTTGGAATGCATATATAAGCATGTTTAGGGTTTCATTTGTAGACTAGAAGATGATTAAGATATTTTGGTGAACTTGTGATTTTAGAGCATTCAAGGCATTCATTGTGTTGCAAAGCAGACTTTTATTTATTATTGTGTTTGTTATTGTAGATTTGGCTTCATCTTCTCATGGTGTGAAAGAGCTACACCTTCGAGGTGATATCTATTTGTGCTTCAATCAATCATTTATCAATTTGTTTTTGCCTCTGTCCTGCAAGGATATGCACTCTCTATCTAACAATGGTGTTGGAAGACTTGAATGCCATTTTGGGGCTTAACTAAGGCAAGCTCCTAAAAACTGCAACCCCAACCCCTCTCCTTGTGATTGCAGGTGATAGGTATCAGATCATGAAGAGTGGAGTTGCAGAGGAGTGTTGCAGAGCATAAGGATTCTAGATTTGACAGAAAGAAGCAGAAAAGAGTACCTTCAAGGCTTGGCCGCTAGTCCCTTTACCCT
This sequence comes from Cunninghamia lanceolata, assembly GCA_027924645.1. Taxonomy (NCBI): domain Eukaryota; kingdom Viridiplantae; phylum Streptophyta; class Pinopsida; order Cupressales; family Cupressaceae; genus Cunninghamia; species Cunninghamia lanceolata. The sequence continues at coordinate 385,100 of BSBN01001486.1, read as the reverse complement.
CTAGGTTTACAGAGCCTAAAATCTCTAGAACAGGGATAATCAGTGGCAGAAGGAGTCCAGAAACCCTCGAAGAAAATCCTACCTTGGGCTTGGGTGCGAGTGCCTTTGCCCCCGACATTTTAGGATTTTGAACTTTGAAATCTGGTATGCATCTGATCTTCATTTAGTACCTTTGTGTGTGAGCATTTGTTAGAATTCATCTGTTTGTTTATGATTTTGCATAATTAGGGGTTTTGAGCATAATTGGGCTTAAATTAACACATTAATCATCAATTTCCAAATTTCCCTATCATTACAAGTGACAACCAACCTGTAGGTGAATCCTCTTGCAGAAGTTGTGATTCAACTTAGTTAACTGTCCTTGAATGTTTGTAGTGAAAGGAGGATCTAGCTAAACTATCCATCAAACCCTCATCCCCCTTTTTCTACATAAAAAGAGTATGCTAGTGCATGTAATCCCTAGTATTGTATCTACATATGAGCCACCTAGTAACATAGTATGTTAATGCATGTGACTCATATCCAAACTAGTTTTTATAATCTTTATTGATCACCTAGTAACAAAGTATGCTAGTATATGTGATTCATGAAGGTGTCATATCATTCCTAGAAAAAAAGTACACTAGACCATGAACCACATCCTATATTTTCCTAACAACATAGCATGTTGGGATTATGTCCTTTGATTTCTTAGCAACAATGCACACTAGAAAATGCTTGATTTTTCTTCTTCATGACTTCATATATGGTTCTTAGTTTCTTTTCATCTGTATGTTGTATAGTTTCCTTTTATATTTGATGTACATGTATTGGATTATATATGATTTTCTAACATGTTTGTGCTATAAGTTACGTTTTTTTTAATGCATCTATTTTGTAGGTTTTATGTTCTAACACTATTTGTCTTGTAGGTTTTTTCTTTTCTAACATGTGGTTTTGTAGATTCTCAACTTGGGCTCTACATGTTTCCCTCACTCAAAGAATTGTAGCATATCCTTTTAATTCTATTACTTTCAATATTTTTCTTTTTAGTACTTTAGCATAGCATATCACCTAGTGACACAAGTTTTCTAAAGTGGGGGTGAAATATAAGGAAAAAAATCACATACCATACCATTTTAGCACTACAATTTGATTTCAATTTAATGACCATCTCCCCTAGCATGTCTTTTAGGTCCATTTATCTCTATCCTAGCCTTTGTCCAACCCTTGGTGCCAATGTGGACTTAGTGTTTCTATATTTTCATATTTTCTTATGTAAGTGAATGTATTTCTTATGTTAATCTAGTGTCATACTATCATTCCACATCATTTCTAGCCTTGTTCTTGGATGAAAGTGTACCACATAGACATCTACGCAATGCTATCATTCCACATAATCAAAAGTGAAATAAAGAGTTGGAGGATGAGCCATGGTAGGATTGAGATGAGGGATACAATGATAAGGATGGGTAGGATGCATGAACTAATAAGGAAAGTGGGACTAAAGTGGGTAAATAGATACAAGATGGATAAATGAGAATGTATGGTTTACGAGATAACTATGACAACCCAGGAGATAACATGAGGAAAAGAAATGGAAGGGGATCTAGGACTTATTGGTTCCCCAACCTGTATCTCAGCAATTCCTAAAGATTTATAAGTTTCTATGATTGGAATTACTAGAGGGCAGACCAATGAATGGGAGATAGATTATGTGGTGTTCTCCCCTATGCTTTAGGCTCTATAGGACCTAGGTGGGTTCCCCTTAAGATATTATTTGGAAATAGCACACAATTTTCAAGCTATAGTATCGAACAAATATAAGGTATCACACAAAATGACAAGGAAATTTAAGAATTAAACACCTATATGATTTATTCCTTGTGATCTTTGAGATCTAGTGTGAAGAATGCAAATAATTATACATAAATTACTACGAATTTGAGATTTGACATTTTAGACTATTTTGTGGTTGGTGGGAATCTAGAATCAGACCAGTGCCTATTTAGGGAGTACAAAATCGATACCTTATGCATTACTTTGTTCAAACATTACATACATCTAATGGTCAATTTAAGCTTTGCTAAATATTACTACCTAAATGGAAATAATAATGACTCACATAAGGCTGTTATAGTGCATTCATACTTAATAATCCATTTGTATTGTGCAAACAACATTACCATCTCCTATGAAATATTTACCCTATTCCTTAAATAGAAACTAACATAGAAAGCGATTCCTAATAGCAAATGTGTGCGAAGAAATCAACAATTCTTGATTATTGGTTTCAAATGATTGATCTTACAATGCAAAATGGAGACAAATAGCGCAATACTGCATGTTTCTCAAATATGTTCAATTAGAAAAATCATGCTATCACAAAGATGTTACACATGTATCAGACAGAGCTACTCCTAATACATATTACAACAATTCTAACATCCCTGTCAATATTTTCCAACCCTTTTACAAGTGAAGCTCATCCCTTTTATAGAAGAAGGGAGAAAATCAAATGCATTGATGACTGACATGTCACTTTCATGTTTGTCCCAAGTGGACCCATCCAACAGAAACAATTGTAACAGCTGGGGCATTGCTTGAGGCCAATTTTCCACATCCTACAACTGACATTACAACAAAAAATCTTGATTTGGTCTTGAACCACCCAAGATAATATGTTGGCTCCTATTAGCAATGGAGGTGGCAATGGGGAATTTGAAAAGTGCTCCTCTTTTCAATCCCTAAGAATTTGAAACAATAATCGGATACTAGGGTTCAACATATGCAATTGCCTTGTGATCTCCTAATGTTGAAGGTGGCATGAAATAAGCTATTCACTTTAGGTTGAACTAGGAGAGGAAAAGACTCCATCCCAGCACTACATCACATGTTCCACCAATGGTCACTCCACACCAGGCTATGGGCCTGAGCAAACAAAGATCAAATAGGAAAGATTGCACTATCTGCCCACAAAACAAGGGCCTTAGGAAGCAACAGAAGGGCCTAGATAGCGAATGATTCATCCTTAAGAGCCAATACACTCCCTTTGTCCACAAGCATAAATTGAAAGACACTGAAGGCTCCGGGGATGCAATTGGAATGTTTTCAGCCCAATATGAAGTTGGGAGAAAGGACCAACTTCAATGGGGAATGGAGAGGTCATATGTCACTCTGGTTCTTCCCACAAACGCTCTGCTCTCCATTGGAACCCTATGTCATGGTTCAAACTTTGCCTTAGGAGACAAGTGAACCAGACATTTTTCATTCCAATTCCACCCATCCTAGAGAGGAATTGCCCTTTTCCTTTTAAGTTCGCACAATTGTAGGCATGAAAAGGTTGAGAAGCCTCAAAGAAACAAGAGAATCACTGTTCACCTTTTCTAAAACATAGAAGGTACCCTTTTCAAACAAGATGAAGAATTAGAATGATCTCTCTAGTGTCACACCTCCTTTAATTAGTAGAGCCTAGATTGTTTTATCCTAAGGGAGTGCACACAATCTTGATAGAATCCATCAGATCATCAATACTTAAACTCACGTCATTCAACTGTCTGAGGCATTAATGAAGAATTGTCACACATGCATAGTAGATTTGCTTGAATCTCTAGTTAATGTGGTAAATCCACATCATGTCATGTATTTCTGTACCCATGTGGTATGTTCCATTTTCAAACCACTTGCCTCCTAAAAACTTTTCCCACTTGCTAACATGGACATCATACTCAGCATTGAATTGTGTTTCAACTTCCCTCCTGATACTATCTAATGCTGATTCGACTGGAAATAATTCATTTATCCTAACATCACATTGAACTGGATCTACTCAGCTCTCCCATGTGATAGATGCAATTAAGGCTCAAGGCACTGCTATAGAATTTTGTATCTCGATCACATCATGATGTCTTATGACTGTTGTCACCAAGAATAAGGGTAGTAAACATGCTTCAAATGCTTCAAACTGCTCAACCTCGAATCTCAACATCACATCTACTAAAGATATATCATTTAATGTGTCCGTCAATTTCATAGTTCAATTGGGGCTTCAAGCTTAATTATAGTCATTTCAAATTTAATGTCAAATTACTTCCAACAATTAATCTTCAAGCAAGCCAAATATCATTTCATGTACCACAATCTAGAGACTATTTTGATTATTGACTGTTGATTCAACATGAAACTAAGATCCATGGCCCACACATGCAACAACTTCTAGTGCTCAAGCCCATCTTTATGCAGGAGACATGTCAGTGAGTTGCACACCCATGTTCCATGACAGGGATTTTTTTAGTGACAAATCTTCGCCAATTGGCAAATAGTTTATATTTTCAAATTGCGATTTGGTGAATACATTGCAAGTGGCAGGGGGTAAATTCACCCAGATTTTTCAAAATTTCAATCGAATGCATTTCAATTCGCCACCAATTTATTTATGAGGCATTTATAATTATTATGTTTGCCACAATATTCTATGCAGTTCTAACGGTGATTCACCTAAATATTCAGAGGCATGTTTTAATCCACCTACATATTCGCTAATAGCATTAAACTGTTTACCATGTATGAGGAATGATTTCACCATTAGTGTATTAAATTCTTGCTTATATTATGGAATAGGGGTCTGTATTTTATTTATATCCATTGATTTCTATTTTAATCTAACGGTTGTAATTAAATTCTGTGGGTCATTTAAGCATGTGCCTTTTTAAAGGCATGCTGAGTTGGAATTGCTTTTGGGCCATGGGATTTGGATCTAATCCCACGGCCCAAAAGCAATTTTGGGCTCAACATGCCTTTAAAAAGGCACATGCTTAAAGGAGCTTGGAATTGCTTTTCGGCCATGGGATTTGATCTATGGAATTTATTTTTGGGATTTTTAAAAATATTGAATTTTTATGTGTTTCAATGCCGCTATCCCTAGACCCCGTGAGGGGCCTCTACCCCCTCAACCCCTACAAGGGGTACTACCCCTTGACCCTGTTGGTGGTTGCCGTCCCCTAGCCCCTGCTTTAGAATTATAAAAAATAAAAGAATATATAGGTGGACTGCGCTGACCCACTATGTAAAATTTTAAAGGAAGGATTCACCATTGTAATTAATTTTTTTTTGTCTATCATTCACTACGATTCACTGGGATTTTTCTAAAATTCCTAATAATGTGCATAGATTCACTAGGAAAATTAATATTTTTTTCAAGAAAAGGAAAGATTCACCAGGAAAATTATTGCACTTAGCTAGGATTCACCAGGATTTTATAGGTATTTTTTTGGGGGGGTTCCTTAAAGTTATCCCTGTTCCTTGAGAAACAACTGCATAGTGAGGCTCCATTTGAAGTGAAGCCTGGTATCATACCAAAGTGTCACCATGTGTTCGTAGTCATAGGAGGCAACCCCTTAATAGAAGAATCATTCATTACAAATGGCAGACAGCCCTTATAAAACCTTCCATATTAAGATAGCCCAACAAGTCCCATTGACACATGCTAACACAGTGCTCTCTCACCAGATATTAAGTTACCAAGTTCTAAGAATGAGCACAGGATCAACAAATGTACACCCTTACAGAACTCCTTCTTTGAATGTCATGATCCCATCTTAGGATTATAAAACAACTTTTGGTGCTCAAGTACATTTGCTAGGTATTAAAGAGAAGAAAGGTGTTAGCCAGTGAAACTTTAAATGAAAGGGCAAGTAGACACATGATGAAGGGGACACAATTCAGGAAACTTAAGTGAATGTACAATTGACTACGCAAGTCACCGACAAATTAGACATTATGAATCTAAAATTTGAGGATTAAAACATAGGCTCCAGAACATGGGGAAGTAATTCAAAACAAGGACCCTAAACCCTAAATATTTTGTAGATTATAACAAGACTAATGTAGGATAAACTAAGGGTGGGGACATATGAGGATAAAATAGGTACTAAGGGGATGGATAAACTAGGGAAAGGTATGGGCAACTAAGAACAAAGTGAGGAGAGATATAAGACAAATGGGAGCTAAGGGACTGCTAAAGGGGTGTTGTAAAGGATTAGCAGGGTGGGATACCTAGAGGTAATGGTATACTAAGGTTACATGTGCTATGAAGAAGTATTGGGAAAGTGAAAGGTGGGTTGGGGCAAGCTAAATCTAAGAAAGGCTAAGGTAAGAAGGAGACTACATATGGTTAGCAAGGACAATGGATTTGGCAATGATGTATATCAGTGGGTAGGATGGTTGAATGGGACACACTAACTCTGATCTAAAGATAAAAATAGAAAGAAACATGATGAAAAATAGGACCTAGGGAAGGTGAAAAATAAGTGATCAAGAAATAAAAATTGTGGAGAATGGATGAAAATAAAATAAAAAGAATTTGGTTAGGTTGTTAGTCTACATGTGAGAATATTAGAAAATTGGGATGTATGAGTGTCAGGTTCACCAAATGGAAGATAGAAAAGGATGTGTTTAGTTCTCTAGGTGTCTAAAGTATTATACAATAAACAAACTTCTAATAGTCTAAGTGTTCAATAACATAAATCATAATAGCAATAGATTTCCAGATCTATGTCATGCCTAATTTGACCTATATTATCAAAACACAAGAGCTAGGAATTGGAAACATAAAGCTTAAAATTCTTAAGAGGAAAGGAATCTAGAAATGAAGCACATACATCTATAAGATGGTAGATTTGAGGCTATAGATGCACTGGAGAGGTTTAAAACTATATGTAGGTGAAATTTGGAAGCTAGTGAAGATGAATTTTGTGGAACTAGGGTACCATTACTACACTAATAGATGTATTTGACCCTTAGGGACATAAGTGACCTTTGATCCTAGACCTCTAAAACTCATTTGGGACATCTCTCTTTAGTCCTAGACTTTGTTATTGCTAGCAATGTGTTCACATTCACTCTAGATGATGAGATAATCAAATCTAGGTGTATGGGACAAAGGAAAATGGGAGTGTGTATTTAGGAAACAACCTTAGTCAATCCTCTAGATGGTGTATTTTAACGTCCAAAATAATATTCATTAGAAAATGGAGTGTGTGTCTAGACCTAGTTTTGGTGTAATGGCACAGTGCGTGCAACATTGGTGTAGATAAGATAAAATCCTAGGGGAACTAGAAAATGTGGTGTGTGAAGAGTAATGGAGGACAAAAGGGTGTGGAAAGTGATCACAAAGAGATTTACAAGGAATGTCAAAGGTTTTAGATTTGGCTAGGGTTACAATGGTGGGTGTATGCAATTTTAGGAATGGATAAAAGGGGTTTCTAATGGCTCACAATTGAAATGAATTGGGTATATTAAAATGGAAACAGAAAAAGAAAAATACAAAGATCCATAGATTGGATGCTTAAAGGGACTCTATGAAGGTTATTCATATAATCTTGTGCTTCAATGCTAATGTTATTTTTATTTTTCTATGTTGGAGGAGAGGGGAGGGTACTATGTTTGCACAATGATGCATAATGTGTAATTGGAGGTGAAAGGAGGCTTATATATGACTCCATACTTAGTTTTTGGATGCATGACTAACAAAAATGTAGTAAGGATTAGGGAAAATGAGGTAGGAACACTTTTTCTTATTTTCCAAAGGAGGACACCTACACTAGGACCTCTCATGATAAAGCTCTCAACTTTCATAAGCTAGTCTCAGATAGGTTCCTTAGGGACGGCGTGCTTGCAATGTCTTTCTATAATCATTGGGATGGCAAAAATGGGTGTAAATGAGACTAAAACATGCTAGGAAGATGGGCACTAAAGTTAGTGTAAAACTATAAAGGGGAAATTGTAAAGTATGAAATTTTCATCATCATAGGATGCTTCTAGTACAAGTTTTTCTCTTATTATTGCTCTCTTTTCTATAAATAGAGGACTTGGCTAGGAGGTTATTCATATCATCTTGTGTTTGGTTCCTCCTTGAGTGTCTATGGATCTTCTGGATGAACTTGAATCTTGAAAGTGTATTGTAATATTTTTAGTTGTTGAATAATAGATTAGTTGGTAGTCCTAGTATTTTCCTAAAAGATTTTTCCTAGGGTATATCAATGTCTCATTCTCTTGTGTGGTTGTGACATTGTGATCTTGCATTTTTGGTATTTCTTTCAAGTGTTTTTGTTATTATAGCTAGTTGTCAAAATTGTGTAGACTAGATATCTGGAGACACTCTTCTTGTAGGGTTAATTGCGAAAGTTTTGCATATTTCTTTTTAAACTTTAAGAGAATTTGTAGAACTAGTTCTTATGTTAGCATTTTACTCTTCTTAGGGTTAAAGATACCTTGTCAACTCCTTATTATGTTTAAAATAGATTGTTTGTCTAGAAAATTTGTTATCAATTTTTTAAGTGGCATAACTAGTGATTTAATGGAAAAATCTAAATTGAGTTGTTTCCAAAATTGTCTATAATTATTGGAGATCACATTTTCTACATTTCCCTTCTATTCAAGTCAGAGCATACATTTTTTCAAGCTAGGCTTAGACATTGAAATCTTGAGGGAAGGGTTATAGCTTATTTTCAATCACATGGGAGTAGCCTCAAGAATTAAAAGAGTTGAAAGATAAATTGAATGATACTGAAAAAAGGTTAACGATATATCCTAAAAGTATATTTCTATAGTAGAATGTTTCTTGCAATTAGACACTACTCTTTCTGGGTTGTAGCTTAATGTTTAATAAACCATCGATTGTTATAAACATTTCTCTATTATCTAATATGGTTATTGATGTAGTTAAAATGTTAGTTAAACAAATCAATTTTGATCTATCTAAGACGTGCTAATTAAAAGGGCCTCACATGTGTTACATGGCTAATTCACCAAAGCTATAGATTTCTTTTTGTGTTTGGTAGCATACAATCAAAAGCGCCTAATGGTAAATGTTTATCTAATTTAGTGATTTAGTAACTTTACTCACAGTTAAATAAAAAATAAATTCATTGAAATTATAAAGAAATCCACTTAACTATAATTGAAAATTACATACTGACCTCCACTTAAATAAAGGAAAGAATTTAAGTATTATCAATGTTTTTCATGAAGGTTGTATAAAATGTACAAAAAGATACGTATCTATCAAGATAAAGAGACAATCCATCATTAAAGCCTCATGAGTGAATCAAATATTACCATGTTTACAAAATAATGAGGCTAGGAAATAATTCATTAATTAATTAAATTTAATTATTGAAATTCATTTTATCACTAATGATATTTCAACTACTATGTGAATCTATATGACCCACCTTGAAACTTATTTATATCACACTGCACTTTAGAAATGGAGTTTAAGTTTATTCTTTTGATACTAATATATTTATGTACTTACACTTTTATTGTCAAAGATAGAGATAATCTTTAGTAGTTCATTCTTTTATTGGATTCCAATTATCATGTTCATTATAATAGTAGTTATGAATGATTATTGAGTTTTAGAAAATATTATTCTAAGCATTTATTTTGTAACTTTTTTGGTTTAATTAGTAGCATATTCAAATTATATATGTAAGAATTCATATTTTATATGAGCTTCAATTTGAAATGTTTTTCAGTAATAAAAAGGTTGTAGGGATGCATTATTGAAGTTTTTGGTTACTTGATAACCAAGTGCTTATTAATCTATTGTATTATGTACTTAAATGAATATTCCCTTTCTTTTCTTTAGTTTTATTTTATATCATATTAAAGTTGATGTGTATTATTTTAGTTATTTGTTGGTTTTGTATGTGTTTTTATTCATTTGATTGGTAGAGTTTAACTAGCTAATATCAAGATCAATTGATTAAGATCTAGAAATTATGATCTATTTCATTATTTACAACTATGACAATAATATTCCCAATCTATACTTAGGAAAAAGAGTTATTAAAACATATTAGACACTAGATTATGTCCCCTTATATTTCCATATAAATGCATTGTTCATACAATTTTATCACAAATCCATATTGTTGTTTCTAAAAAAATGATAATAATTTGTAAAAGTTGAAATGGAATACTAGAATATAAGGTAGTTTAAGAAGACACTAAAATCTATGAATTTTTTTTTTCATACATTAAGGCTCATGTTGAACATTTTTTTTTTTCATACATCAAGGCTCATGTTGAACATTTTGTTACAGAGACCTATCATACAATTACTTTTTAGGGGAGTCCAATACTCCATGGATGACAAATAAAGATCAAATGTAAGCATATCAAATAATTTAGCTTTTTTCAATCATACATATCAATTAACTATTTTTTTATTTTAGACCTTCATATATACTCTTATATTCTTTTACTAATATAATTTAATAAAATATTTTTAATAAATAATTTATCTTTGAAACTTTGAAATCTTAAACCTACATGAATTGAATAGATAATAAATGAAACACCCTTATTAGTTCTCTTTTTCATAGACTTATGTTGTCGCACGCTTCAGCATCTTAGCATCATTATAGTCTGTCTTTGCTTTTGATCTGAATTGTAGATTTTATGGTTAACTATTGTAGCCGTTAAAATCTACAGGAATTGGATAGAGAACTCATTTAACAGCGATCTTTCTAATGGAAGGTATGCTTCTAATCTATTTGACTTTTTAAGATAATATATGTTTGAAATTTCTTTGATTATAGATCATATGGAATAAGAATACAATTGAATTTAGATCTGCTGTGTAAAAATAAGATTTTATATCTCTCAGTAGTCACTAAAATGTACATGTTTCTGTGGAAAATAAATTGCCTCCAGTGGTCAAGCTTATCTTCAAAGAGGATTCACGTGCAGGGCTCCACAATGTGAGTTCGTAGATAGTATTGTTTATGTTTTATTGTCGTTGTGATTCATATATGTACTAATGCTATGCTTCATTAGGAAAATAATCAAGTAGCAAATCTTGCATTCATTTTCATTAGTCCATAATCTAATTCATTACTAGTAGAAGTCACCTTTTTTTTTTTCATTGTATGCAAGTCTTTATTAGTTGTCGTAGTCATATTTATATGTGTTAAAAGGAGGCTAAGAAACTTCCCTTAGGTAGAGTATTGCATCATAAATTGAACTTATTCTTGGTGTTCCTCTTCCTAATGTTACATTGTATTGCATATCACGGATACAAGGTGATTAAAAAATGACAAATTTAGGTCCTGTTGTCCAAAGGTTCTACCAAAGCAAGTACTTCACCTTCTTCTTGTCCAATTTGAATTTATTTTGAGGTATTAAATAAGATAAAATTAAAAATCAAAATATACTCCCTCATGTTGATTACCTATTAGGTCAAATTCAAAGTGAAGAGTTTTTCTCCAAGATTAGTCTAAAATTTGGCTATTGCCAGGTCAGAGTTTAACTAGAAGACACATGGAAGACAACTTTCAAGATTAAAATAGATCTTTTTGAGTGGCTAGTTGATGTAGAGACAAATTGGATGAGGAAAGATAGACAAACTATACAAGGTTCTACTTCACCTACAAGCCCAAAAACGAAGATCTTTATGCAAAAGTGGGAACAACAGAAGGAAACTCTTGGTTCATCATGGAAAGGTTGATTTGGGATGCTAGAGGACTCATTCAATCCATTCGTTAAGGTAGATCACCCTCAGGACCAACACTTCCTTCATAAACCTCAAAAATGGCTAATAGCCCTAAAAACAGAGAACAACCCTGATATCTTTTTACACAGACCTTCAAAGACAAATCTCAAACAATTGAAATATACCCAATATGATCCTCTACAACATATCCAAGAATGGGTTTGGGTTATTTTGGAAAGTATGTCCTAACCAATAGCCCTCCTAGTGGTTTTAAGCCCTAATTAGGCCTAGTTTATGAAGCAAGTACCCTCGAATGGAGGCTTGTAACTTTCTTGACCACTTAGACATGTCAATAACATCCCAAAACCATGGAATCCAACATTCATCTATTGCTAGAACTGACTGTTCTCAATTTCCCTACTGTTGTTGTCTCACAAGCTTCCTTCAATGGCTTAATACACGGTTTTATTAAGCCTTCTCAACAAATCTTGGCCCAAACAACTCTACCACCCCTACAATCAATCAAAGTACTCAAAATACAATTGAACACATCCATCCCATAGGTCTTATGGCTTGGAAGACTATGGGATGGTCAATTTCTCATTATTAGAGGCAAAACCCTTGTTTAGGGTTCTATGGGACTGTTTTTGAACAAATTCTTATAACTCTCTTATACTACAACTTCAAACCACCAAAATATATTCAAATGCAAGTCATTTCAATGCTCTAAGCAATCAAGACATGGAGAAATGACAACAGTTCAATACCTTCTCTTTGTACGGCCTAGGACAACGAACTTTACTAGGAAAATAGAGTTATAACTTGCTTTATTTCCAGTGTCAAGGCTTCAAAACATACTTGGAAGAAAGGTATATGACCACACTCCACTCCCAAATAATATAGGAGGCATGACAATTCCGTACCACTGAGAAGTACAGCCAGATTCTACAGAAAACTCAGAAAATGACAGAAAAATAGCAAGAGAATGGTATTTTGTTTGTATAGAACTCCTTCTCCCTATTACATTTGATATGTTCAAGGGTATATATGGTTGCATACTCCTTGAACCTCCCATTGAAGTAGTTTTGGTTGATGGGAAGAGACCACAACCATTCAAACTTCCTGAACTGTCTTTGGACAGTTTGCAAATTTCAACTAATCTTTTGTTTGTTTGCATAAACATTGGTGATTATGAACCTTCAATCATGTTTACAATGGGATTAGGCTTTGAACATGCCTTAGACTTCTTGGATCATGCCTTAGACTCTTTGAACATGCCTCAATGAAGCTTACAAACATGGAGACTTACATGACTATCTTTTATGGCTTTATGACAACAATAGATGTTTTTGGACAAAGTCCTTTACAACATGGCATCCCAACCTTATTACATTATGAGAATGGTCTCTAGGACCTTATGAAACCAACAAAACAAAATTGAAGATCAAAACAAAACATAGATTTCTTGGTGCTCCTGCACCATACTCCCTGGGTGGAAAGAGAACTCAAGTCTCTTGAGGAAGTAGATCAACAATTGTGACACCATGCTTCAAGATGTCTTCTTCAATCATCCAAGTGGCATATTCAATAGGCAAGCCACTCCATTTGACGAGGAACTATTTGTATGTCTTCCTCTTTGTCTTCTTCAAGACCTTGGTGTCAAGAATGCATTCCAACTTCAATGGCTGATTGGGTGGAAGACCTTTGATCCAATCTTCATCTCCTACTACTGTCATATCTACCTCCAAATTTGCATTAGAATTGCCTTTTAAAGGGAACAAATCTGAAACATTGAAGATGGGAGAAATGGCCAAGCCTTGAGGAAGTTCAATCTCATAGGCATTGGGCCCAAACTTGTGCACAATCCGGCATGGTCCTATCTTCTTCATGAGGAGCTTGGTTGGTTGCCCCTTAGGAAGTCTTTCCTTCTTCAAATGTGCCATGACCAAATCCCCAACCTTGTATTGTACATCTCTCCTTCTCTCAATGGCTTTCTCCTTGTACTTGTCATTGTTCTTTTGAAGAGTTTCCTTGACATTATCATGAATGTCCTTCATGGCCAATGCAAAGTCTTCACCTTGAGCACTTTTCCTTTCCAACCCATGGAGATCTCTCAATTCAAGAACACCTCTTGGATGAAGGCCATAAACAATCTCAAATGGACCCCTTCCTGTGCTTCTATTGGTGGAATCATTATAGGCAAACTCTGCTTGAGAGATGATCATATCCCATGCCTCTCCATGTTGCTTAGTAAGACACCTGAGAAGGTTTCCCAAGGACCTATTCACCACCTCAGTTTAGCCATCAGTCTGAGGGTGATAGGCTGAAGTAAAGGACAATTGAGTGCCCAACTTCTTCCACAAAGTGCGCTAAAAATGGCCTACAAACTTTGGATCTTTGTCAGTCACAATGTTAAGAGGCAAACCATGGATTCTAACAATTTCTTTGAAGAACAGACCAACAATGTGAGAAGCATCATTAGTGCATTTACAAGGCAAGAAATGAGCCATCTTACTGAATCTATCCACCACAACGAATATACTATCAAAGCCTCTTTGAGTCCTAGGAAGACCCAACACAAAATCCATGCTAATACTTTTCCATGGCCTATTAGGAATAGGAAGCGGCTGATATAAACCAGCATTAGATGAAGTACCCTTTGCCCTTTGACAAATACTACAACATTCAATAAATTTTTTGATATCTGATTGCATTTTAGGCCAAAAATAAAACCTCTTCACCTGATCCAATGTTTTATCCAATCCAAAATGACCTCCAAGTCCACCACAATGTTTTTCTTGTATGATGTTCTCCCTCATGGGACATTTAGGAGAACATAGTTGGTTGCCTTTGAACAACAACCCCTGTTGCAACAAAAACGCAGAAAAATAAGAATGACAAGAGTCTGAAAATTGTGAACAAACTTCATATACCTCCTTCAAATCTTCATCATCTTGATACATATGCTTGAGAGCATCAACCCCTACACTTTGCAACTAAATTTCTTGGACCATACACACCCTTCTACTCAATGCATTTGCCACTTTTTTAGCCTGCGCCTTCTTGTGTTTGATTGAAAAAGTATAGGCTTGGAGTTGCTCAACCCACTTCATATGCCTATGATTGAGTTTCTCCTGTGAATTCAAAAAACTAAGTGCATGGTTGTCAGTATAAACAATAAATTCTTTTGGCAAAAGATAGTGCCTCCATTTTTTCAAAACTTGCACCATTGCATACAATTCAAAATCATAAGTAGAGTACTTTCTCTTAGCATCATTCAATTTTTCACTAAAGAAAGCAACAGGTCTACCCTCTTGACTTAGGACAGCCCCTATAGCAAGATTACTAGCATCACATTCCACCAAAAACAACTTATTAAAGTCAGGCAAAACAAGTATGGGCTGTTGTGCTACCTTTTGTTTCAGAATTTCAAAAGAATCATTGGTTGCCTTTGTCCACAAAAACTTACATTTCTGCCCCCCTTTGATGGTATCCAAAAATAGTGCACAAATATGACTAAAACCATTTATAAATTTCCTATAAAATGTTGCCAAACCATGAAAACTTTTCACATCACCCGCTGTTTTTGGAGTTAGCCATGACAAAATGGCTTCTACCTTTGTTGGATCAATCTTCAAACTACCCTGTGAAATCACAAAACCAAGATAGGTGATTTCTTCCTTCATGAAGACACTCTTTTCCATGTTGATCATCAATTGTTCATCATCCAACTTCCTCAAAACTTGATCCAAATGTTGCAAATGCTCCTCCTTAGTCCTGCTAAAAAAAAGAATTTCATCCAAGTAAACCACAACAAATTTGCCAATGAAATCCTTCAATACTTCATTCATGAGATGCATAAAAGTACTTGGGGCATTAGATAGACCAAATGGCATCACCAACCACTCACAAAGACCCTCATTTGTTTTGAATGTTGTCTTCCATTCATCCCCTTGTTTGATTCTAATTTGATGATACCCACTCTTAAGGTCTATCTTGGAAAAGTATCTAGCCCCTCCCAAACAGTCCATTAGGTCCTCAATTCTTGGCATAGGGAACCTATATCTTATGGTAATCTTGTTAGTAGCTCTAGAATCCGTGCACAACCTCCATTTACCATCCTTTTTAGGGGCTAGGACTATTGGGACAACACATGGGCTAAGGATTTTTCTTACCAATCCCCTATCCAACAATTCTTGCACTTGCTTGGCAATCTCTTCATTTTGTGAAGGTGTCATCTTGTAGGCTGCTTTGTTTGGCAAATTAGATCCTGGTATGAAGTCAATTTGATGGCTTATGTCCCTAATAGGTGGCAACTCATTAGGCATTTCTTCTACCATAATCCCCTTATACTTCTCTAGCTATTGTTGCACCTCATTAGGAACTTCTTCCTTACTAGGATCATGCAAACTAGGACTATTTTTAGGCTTCAAAATCAAAGCATACCCTTGGGTTCCTTCCTCCTTAAGGGCATCTAGAAACTCTTTACCATTCACAATCATGACATGTTTTCTACATGCTCATCAGGCAATGGATCCATTCTATACTTTCTACCATTCTTAGTTATGAAGAAAGAATTAGTTTTACCATCATGTTGTGATTGAACATCATATTTTCATGGACATCCTAACAGCAAATAACAAGCATCCATAGGAATTACATCACATAAAATTTTGTCCTTATATTCTCCTATCTCAAATTCAAACCATGATTGTTCATCTACCAAAACTTGTTGCCCTTTATTCAATCGTGATACTTTATAAGGACTAACATGAGGAAGTCTTTTCAATTTCAATTTTTCTACCATTTCAATGGAAACCAATTTTTTAGTTGAGCCTGAATCAATAATTACCTTGCAAATCTTACCATAGGCCTTGCATGTTGTCCTGAACAATGTCTTCCTTTGCGGGGGTTCTTGAGCTTGAGGCACCTTCAACATGGTTCTTCTCATCATCAAACTTTCTCCTTCATGGACCGGGGCTACACTTCCAATTGGAGAGTTGACACTTTGGCAATCTTCCTCTTGGATCAATTGGTTCCTTCTCTCTCCTCCATGAGAGCTTGAGGCTTGCTTTTTAGGACACTTGAAGGCTGGATATCCCACTTGGTTGCAATTGTAGCATCTTCCTATGAAGACATTAGGACCTCTTCCTAGTCCACCAAATCTGCCTCTCCCATTAGGCCTTCTTCCTCTAAAGCCTCCTCTAGAGCCAGATTCTCCACTTTGCTCTTGGAAAATAGATTCCCCTTGGCTTCTTTGGGACTGATTTCTGCCCCCAAAAATGCCCTTACCTCTAAAATTTCTGCCACCTCTTCCTCTACTTTGCTACTCACCTTTCCTCTTCAACTTCTCTTCATCCCTTAGTGCCACTTGAAATCACTTCTCCATGGTTTCAAGGGTCAATAAATTGATTTCATCTTGAATATTGAACCTCAAACCCTTTAGATACCTTTCTACCTTGGCTTTTTCATCCTCCATGTCCCCACAACGAAGAGTGTATTTGTGAAACTCCTCAGTGTAAGTAGCCACATCCAAATCTCTTTGCTTGAGATTTTGCATCCTCTTGTAGATTTGCACCTCATAGTCTGATGGAAGGAATTGGGACTTGATCCTCTCCAACATTCTACTCCATGAAGAGATCATACTCTTCCCATTCTTTGCCCTCTCACCTTGGGTGTAATTCCACCATGTAAGGGCAGCACCTTTGAGTTTAGTTTTTGCAAACTTAACCGTCTTACTTTTAGGAACTTATTTGTATTCAAAGAAGTTTTTTAGAGCATCAATCCACTCCATGACTTCATCAGCATTCATCTTCCCACTAAACATGGGAATCTCCATCCGAGCCTCTGAAGAATCCTTGCCAATTGCCTTGATGGCTTCAAGGAAATGCTTTTGATCAGCCGGTACCTCTACCTCTTCTTGTTCTTGTTCTTCTTCCTCTTTCTCTTCCTCTTCATCTGAACCTTCATCTATCCTCTTCCCTATCCTCAATGCCTTCAACTTTGCTTGAAGTGGTCAAGAAGTTCAAGGAGATGGAAGAGAAGATCAAAACAAGACATATATTTCTTAGTGCTCCTGCACCACTAGTGATGCCTTTTGAGATGCAACTACTGTCACCTTCATGTGATTAATGAATGTCTTCAAATATTTTCTTGATCAAATTGTAATCACTATTTTGATTATATCCTAGTCTCCTCCAAGACTTAAAATATATTCTTCACATACTTTAGTAGAACTAATTATATGACAACATTTAGGAAGCGTTCTTTCTTCTCAAACATTAATCCATGTCTTAGATTCATTCTTGATGCCCATGGAATTCAAGGGGATCCTACAAAAGTGGAAGTTATTCTCAAATGGCCAACTCCTTCTACCATTAAAGAGTTACAATTTTATCTTGATCTTATGAAATTCTATTGTAAGTTCATCCTTGGCTATTCAAACATTGCCTTTCCTTTGCATCAATTAATTAATACCAATTTTATGTTCAAGTGGACTAAGGAACATTCACATGTCTTCAATACATTAAAGAAAAAATTATGTTCAACACTTGTTCTTTTTTATCTATAAGGATCTATAAATGCAAAGTATTCATTAGTATGAGGTTTCTAATAAAAGTTAGTAGTAGAGAACACATAATTTTGTTCATTGAATGAAATTGCCAGTCCTTGCAAGAGGTGATTATAATATTTTTGGTTACCTTCAATGGGTAGTTTCATTATGGTAAATTTTAAGCTACCATGGAGAAAATGAAATTTCCACCTATGTGAACTAACAATTTCATTCTGATAAGTGAAATCTAGAACTTTAAATTAATAGTCTAACTTTTCCCATTCTAATTCTACTTTTGGGTCTTTTGAATGCATGACAAGATGTTTCAACATCCACATAAAGGCATGATTTGGATGGGTTGGTTTATTTAAGGATTGTGTGAGTGTTTGAGTGACCAAATATAGGGAAAATCAAGTGTGGAAGTCATTTGGAACATGATAGTGAATCATTGGAGAAACTATCAAGTGTATGTACTCTCTATTCTTGTTCACTATGGTTTCTACCAAGATGGTTTTCCCCTTTGGTAGTTTTCCAAGTTAAAGTCTAAGCTTTATATGGTGAATTCTCTTAATTTGTGTGCTTATTTTCTAAACATTCATTCCTCTAAAACTATCAATTTGTTTAATAAAGTAGAAGAGTAGCCAATTTTCATGTTTTGGTTATTTATAAAACTTTAATTTGAGAAACTATGGATCAATTTAGTTGTTAGTGCCTTTTGTTGTCATCATTTGAATATTGTAAATAGGTGCCATAAATTAAGTTGATGTAATACAAAGTAAAGTTCTAATTGATAGGGGTATTTGTTCTTAGATTGTATCAAGTGCATAACACATACATGGGACTATTGTTTTCATGAAAATGAATAAATGCATGAAAGTATTGGAATCATTTACAGTAGGAAAAATTGCTTATATAAACCTCTATAATATAATGATTGAGATTAATGAATGAATAACAATGAAATTCTACAAGAAACATGACTTAGTGTGTTATGCATATATTTTTGTATGAATCATTATATGATAGTACCAATAGTGTGTAATTCAAGTAGAGGGTACAGTAAATTAAGTGTGATTTAGGTGATAAGTTGTGAACTAATAAGTTGGTGTACAAGAGTAATAAAGTGTTTAGCTGTCTAATGCATGAAGTAATTAAATGGATAACATTTTTGTTCCACTATCAGAGCACTCTCATGACTTGTATGTTGTGATTTAGAGATTCCTTGGTAGGTCATGTGACATGATATTTATAAATGTTTTATCAGTAAAGAAGAAGAGTTTGTAACTCAGGAGATGCTAATAGGCACAAAGACTAGATAGTGGCATGAAAAGGAGTTGTTTGGCCCTCTATATGAAGAACTTTAAGTTGATTTTCTTGAGTAAATCTTTGATTGGATCTTGTCTTGGATCAATCAGTGAAGGATCAATCATTAGATAATGATTTAATGGACTATATGGAACATTACATAACTATAATTTTTTAACAAAATTTGGATACACACTTTGATGTTTTTGTCAAGGGTGTTATAGATAGCTATGTCCTTAAGTTTTTTGTGTCAACATATACATTATTTAAGGAAGTGTTGCATAAATTATTGACCCCTATACAACACAAGCTACTAAACTAGTTGGTTATGTGGGTTAAGAAGTTTTTGGTGGATAAGTATATCTTTGTGCATCCAACTACATGGTGGAGATAACAAGTTTGTGATCTAGTGGTGTTAAGAGCATAAAATAGAGCCCAATAGTTATAGAATAAATCATAGAGAGAGATGGAATCAAGACGAGTAAGGAACATTTCATAAAGAGGAGGAAACACATTGGTGGAAGTATGGATGTAGAACATCATGAAAGAGTGTCATTTGATGATGTTTAAATTAAAATAAATAGACAAAATATTTTCATGTTACATAACAAATGTTGATGTTCAGTATGCATGATTAAATGGGGACAAGTTGACTTATGGATAATATTTAAACCCCATGTAGATTTTCATGATCAAAGACTTTCACTTAGTGATAATCAGGAGGTGCATCAAGTTGTAGATCATAGTATTAGTTTGAAAAATAGGGAGGTACAAGTTAATGTAGAGGGTTTCAGGATCTAGTTCATAATACATTTGATAAGATAATATTTAAATTAGATACTTTTCTTCTACAACCAATGAAATTGGGATATGGTAATCACACAATTGAAATGAGAAGCATATGTAGAAAGAGATACAATACAAAATCTTGTCATAGTCTACAAGTTGACACTCATGTTGGTCAAAATATTTATAGGAGATTAGGATTTTATGTACTATTAAAAGGCAACAAAATTTCCTAGAGGTCAAATACTATTAATGATGATGATCATAAGGTCGAACAATTTGTAGCCACATTAAGAATCCATGTGTAATATTGGCACTTGTGCTATGAGCTAGATGGAACTAAAAATGATCTTAGTGATCTAAGGATAAAGTTTCTAATTGAGTTTGACTACCAAGAGTTGGATCTCACAAATATCACATCTCTAAAGGAAATAAAGCAATAACCTAATGAATTAGTGTTCTAATATGATCAGAGGTTCAAGGAATTAGAATCAAATATCCTATAAACTATTGATGTGGAGACACTTGGAAAGAATGGTTCACTAGTGACCTAAAAATTCACATCTAGCATGAATTCATGCAATGCACAATAGCAACATAAGACACATTAGAAGTTGCACTAAAATTGGAGGCACTAGGTAAACCTAAATTTATGGTTCAACCACATGGCTAGAGGAGAAGATAGACTAAATGACTGTGTGGATGGAGTAACTCATCAGTGTAGTAGACATCAAACATGGTATTTGGCTTATAGGATGCTACATCAAGGGGTACATGATGATTGGTCCATAAAATCATGGAGATACTCTCCTAGAGATCATCAAGTTATGGATATCCTTAGTTGTCAACTTTGCTAGTACCTTTAAACATTGTTAATACACTTTAAAATGGAAGTAATAAAAATTACACATGTTCATTTATTCTGTAAACTTAATGGGAAAACAAAATAGTGATGGTATCAAGAAAAGATCACACATAAAATGACTAGGATAGTGCATATAACATAGAGAAACCCTGTAGGATGAAAACTTTACCAAGAGGAAACTTCTAATTCCACCATCATTTAGTCAAGTACAAATGTGTTACAAGTCCTAAAGAGCCAAATGTAGTCATGACAATGTTTTAAAATCCCTCTTCATATATACAATATGCCTCTACAACATTGAAAGTCATGTTCTTATACTTCCAGTCACAAAATGAACATAAACTTGAAGGTTGTATAAATAGAACCAAATCCTCCAACTGTGTGCTCAAAATTTTTATGTCATTCCTCTATCTCCCATGGTGCCAAAATATAAAAATAAATGTCAAAAGAGTAATATTAACTAAAAAAACCCGTCATGTTCTATGTTCTATTTGTGTAGAGATGAAAATGTCACTGTTGATAGAATAGAAAAACTCTTTCACCATATTTGTGATGAAATCACCATGGTCAACGATGAAGTCACTAGTTGCACAAATTGTTGATTTCACCAAACTTGATTTTCTACTTCATTTTGAATCCTAAACTTTTATTTCAAGGATGATCCAAGATTTTTTAGATCACCATAGATGTCCCTATGACAAGAACACAATATATTTTGTTCCAAACAACTCTCAACTCTAATAAAATTTTGGTTCTAACTCACTTTGACAACCTTATTGGCTCAAGTGGATCTCCATGCCCCTAATAGTCCAAAACTTTGGATCTAATTTTTTTGATCGCATGTACTCTAATAGGAGGCTTTTGGCCCCTAAAATTTTCTATTACCCTTGCCATTATCCTTTGTTTGCACTATGGTGTTTTCATTTTTCTTGTTCTCTCCCTTTATTTTATCACCACCACATTGTTGCTTCTTATCTAAATAAATGTTATTGAAGGAAGAGGTTTTCTTCTTTTCTATCTCTAGATAGTGTTCTTGGGAACACAAAACATCAATATTCTAGGGTTTTACTAGTAGGAAAATTATGTTTATGGATCAAAACAAACCACCTATATGTTTTATCAATATTTCTCTATCTAAAACATCTTTTCCCAATTTCATCACTTTCTTTCAAGAGTTTCTATTATATACTCATAAATATTATATCCTTGCCTTTACCATAAATAGTGGCATTGCATTACCCTCTCTTCAACATGAAAACTAGGATAGAATTTATTCTTCAATGTCCCTTTGAATCTTCCTATTGAAATAAGTGGTGCTTTACAAAGTTCCAAGGAATGGGCATAGATTTCATACCACATTAGAGTGTGTCTATAAAGGTTGAGTCTAACAAACATAATTTATTGATGTGGAGTTAATTTGTGGAAGCTAAATTAGAATTCCATTTGATAAATCAATTGATCTAGCTTCTAAGCATGTATCTCTCCATCAAAGGGATTAATGTCTATTTTGGCTTCTACTTTAAAGAAACCTCCATGAGGTGGTCTTCCTTAGTCATATTTAATTTTCTTATGTTTTCTTTCTTTCTCATGAGGCTAGGAAATTCCAATCTTCTCAATCATTGCTAGTACAATTATATCCAACCTATCAAACACTTCTAGGATGCTCATGATGAAGCTCTAATACCACTTGATCTACAAAACCATTAAGTTACTCTCCTAGATATCGTCACTTATACATTTCCTTAGTTGCAACTCTTCTAGAACCTTCAAACATTATTAATTCACATCAAAATAGATGCAATTGCATTCACACTTTTTTATTTGTTATATAAACTTAATAGAAAATGTAAAAAAGTGATAGTATGTAGTAAAGAACAAACCCCATGATTGAGAGAATGAATTTACCACAAAGAAACCCTTAAGGGTGGAAATTGTAATAAGAGAGAGAAAAACACTCCTCATTCCACAATCATACTAAAGTATAAATGTAATATAAATGCCTCACGGACCAAATTGAATCATGAAAATGTCTCAAAATCCCTCCTCACACTTGCATTATGCCTCTACAACATAGAAAACATTGTTCTTACACTTCAAATCATAAAATGAACATAAAACTAAAGGTTATTATGAGAGTCAATGCATTGAACTTTATGTTCAAACATTAAATGTCATTCCTCTATCCTTTCCATAGTGTGAAATTAGAAAAACAAATGTAAAAAGAGTCAATTAAAATGATAAAACTCTTTGTTCTATCTACATAATGACAAAAACATTACTTTTGACAAATAAATGAAAATATTTTAGCCATGGTCATGGTAAAATAATTGTGGTTAATGATGGAATCACTACTTGTACAAACTGGAAATTTCACCCAACTTGATTTTATACTTCATGTTGAAGATTGTACCCTTGTTTCAAGTATGATACAACATGTTATGGATCACCTTAGATTGACCTCTAACAATAACATAGTACTTTATATTCCATACCAATTTGATCTTGGACAAACTCCTAGATTTAAGTCACTTTGACAATTGTCTTGATGGAAGTGTGTTGTTGCATATTTATTTCTTGTATTTAGTTAATTCATTTATTGGATTAGTGTGCACCTAGGATAAGCTTACTTGGGTAGGTGGTATCTCCCTTGTACATAAACTTACGCATCTAGTTAGGGGATATTATGAATTTAATAAAGGTGGTTGTACTTTCCTAGTTTGGTGGGGACTTGTATGACACATTTGTCCTATCTCCTTTATCACACATTAGTTTTACATTCACATCTCTTGGTGGCATATCCTATAAATTCCCACCTATATATCACTTGTAAGTGTCCATCAATTATACTTGATCTCTCCTATTGCATGGGTGTATAGCTATTAGAGATATTAATCCATTCATTGTATTGCATCCTCTATTTTGGAATAGTAGTTATATTCCATTATGTAATATTGGTTGTGTTGTGATTTTTCTATTGTGGCTTGCTCATGTCATCAAGATTTTGAGAAGGTTTTCCCATTGGAAAATCTAATGCGGTATCAAAAAATTTTGGTGACAGTTTAAGTATTTCCTATCTCCATTTAGGATTGTTGGCTTCTTTTTATAGCATTAATTTGTAGGCTCATCTAGTGTTGTGTCTAAAGGATTTGATTTTGTTGGTTTTACCTTTGTTTTCATTCATATTAGGCTTCAAAGGTGAGATATGCAAGGGATTGAAGCATGGATTTGCTTGATATTCTATAGGTAATTCAACTTTTAATACAATTTGGGCCATACCTATCCCTTTTTGTTGCATCCAAAGTGCCTCAAAACCCTAGGATAGCTTGTTCATTCATTAATTTTTGACAACTTTTTGAAAGGCTCCTAGAAAATTATTCACCTTCATATTAATTATATGATCTATTTAGTACCATGGCATCTTTGGCAAAATATTTAACTAGTGTCACTATCTATGCAAGTAAATTCGATCAAAATATTCATGAGCATGTGTAGGCATGAGTAGATTCACACAACATATGGGAGGTAATTGTTTATTATTTTATAGGTTTATTAATTGTGGTCACTAGTTAATTAGGCCATATATGGTACTTGATAGGGTATAAAGGGTACAATCCATAGACTATATAGACATATATCCCCTATACCATCATTGACTATTAGAGGTTCCTTAAGGTGTGAGGACCCATGTCCACCCTTGGCACTAGTTGTACTCTCAATAATTAGATACCTATAGATCTCTAATGAAACTGGCAAGTGATCCCTGTCATAATGATGAATAACATATTCCATCAAAGACTTTGGTCACAAACCCACTTTCTCATTATAAAGTGGTTTTGAATCCCATAAAAGGTGGCTTTCCATTTCCTTTTAGCTTTGATTTTGCTCATGGTAGTCTCAAAAAGGGATTCATTGGATCAATAGAGGAATACATTTTTTCAATATGTGTGTACTTTATGACATAATGAGAATTAGATTGTCCAAATTCTTGGGGCTTCCTAAATATTATCTTTCCCTCAAGTTGTGGCCCTTGAGGTTGTTGTGGTTGAGGTGAAAAAGATTACATTGTTGTATTTCTCTTTATGCTTAGCCTTCCCTTGAAATTAGTTGAGGTTTCTTAGCTCTATACATTATATGGGTATTTCCAATTTGGCTAGATTGGACTCCCTCCATATCCTCTAATGTAAAGTTTCTAGTCAAAGTACCAAAAGGGTTGGCAAGAGTAACTTGTCAACTTGTGGATATTACTCTTTATTTTTCCTAGGGTAGGCTTGTTGAAATGTGTCCTCTTTCATTAATATTAGTTTCATTGTTTCTTGTACTTTAAATCCATCTTGTGTAACACATTCCTTTATCAACTGTTATATGTGAATCAAAGTTTTCTTGCACTCAAGACTAATGGGGAAGTCCTTGTGGGGATACTAATGATGGTTGTTGGGACAATTGCTAACTTAGATCTAGATCAACATTAACATTGATCATAGCATAGTTTATAATCCACATATGTTTGGTATATATACTTAGATATAATAATGTACTCCCATATGGAATTTCTTATCTTCTTAAGGGATGCTTCCTACCAATACTCACTTGAAAGATAGGGGACTCGAACCTACAGTGTCATGATACTTGGAAGATATTTTATGGAATAAAGGAAAGGAACCAATATTTCATGAATAGGTAAGAATTTTACATTAGCCAAGTGTTAGTTTCTGTTGCACCAAAAGATCGACCTTTTAATGCCTGATACAACCACTTGACTTAACAAGCACGAGAGGCGGTTAAGCCCTTGTCACAAACCACCGTAGCGCAGCGCTGAACAAGAAGACCAAGGGTCACACCTTGCAACAATCCCCCCTAGGGCAAGCGCAGGGTTTGAACCTGTGACCTCGGCTCTGATACCAACTGTTAGTTGCCGTTGCACCAAAAGATTGACCTTTTAATGCCCAATACAACCACTTGACTTAACAAGCACAGGACGTGGTTAAGCCCTTGTCACAAACCGCCGCAGCGCAGCGCTGAACAAGAAGACCAAGGGTCACACCTTGCAACACCAAGCCCCCCTTAGAAGTTTTGATCCCTTTCTTGTTTTGTGGATATAATGTGGACATGAAGTACCGATTTGGATTCTTGAGCCTTAGAGTTTTTAGGATAGGGAAATTCCTAATGAATCTATAGATAAGGGCCCTTTATTTCAAGATCCTAAACGTTTTTCAATTTCATCCATTGAAAAATGAATCTTTAGAGAAGTTTCTAGTTTGAGATAACACCTATGTTCCTTTTAGTGGGGAAAGTGAGCATATATTATTATTTTTTGTACATGGTTATGTATCACAACTAATCTTGAGAGATCTGATTTGTTAGATTAAAAATAGTAATCTTCAAATTTGGACTAGACAATTGAGTCACGAGTTAAGATTAGGGAACCAATTGAATGGAAACCTTCCCCTTACATAAACACTTAAAAAAACACTACTAAAGGTTTTACACATGTCCAGTAATTCCTAATAAGCTAAAATGAGAGTCTCCAAACTTGCACCAAACTTGTGAAAGCAAAATTGCCAATTCTAGACCTCTCAAAATAGTGTTTTCACAAGAAATATTTCATTTTTTTCATGGGGGATCTTAATCATACACTTTTTTGGATTAACACAAGTCTTAGAAACCTTTGATAATCTTTAAATACTGATTTATAATAGTAATAATGATAAAAATAAATTTAGATCTCAAAAACCAAAATAAACAAAGATCACTTACCATCATAGGGTGTAGGAAAATAATTATTTTCATTAATTAAATGTTTGAAAAATTACAATGAAACTTTAAGAATCACTCTAATTGAAGCTAGAATAAAATAGTATTAAATTATATTAAAATAGAGCAGAAAAAGGGATGAAATAAAATTTTTCTAGAAATATTACAACTCATGAAATAAACTTTCATCAATATAATCAAATAAGATTCATTACATCAACTAATCAAACAACTTAATAAAAAGGACTAAGCCTTTACAACATCTAGCCATATAGATTCATACAAAAGAGAATTGCACCATACAATGTCTTCGATACCATACCATATCTTCAACACTGAACTTGGTGGAGAGAGAGCCTCATCAAGATGATGGGTAGCCAAGCCACAAGGTTCACACCTCCATGGTCTTACCCCTGAATGGAGAAGCACGACCCTTCACGAGGGATCTAACAAAACAAAGTTGGCATGCATGAAGGAATCTGGCGCAACATGATATATCTTTCATCTCTAGCATATGTCAAATGCATATGAACTAATATCATGATATGGCAGAGAGAGAAACATAATATCAAATAGTAACTACTACTAATTTGATTGACAAGCTTTGGCCAAAGCATCTTTTCCATTCGTGTTCAATAGATAGGTTAGAAATAGAAACCTACCCTTCTCTGTAGCTCCATATTCGGTACCCATCCATGCTCTTTCTCTAACTCAACTTATAGAAATAATAGAAGCAACATAAAGATGCAAGCAATCATACATCAACCCAAGTTCATTCATGAAGCCATCAATAATGAATATTCATTAAATTTGAAAGACAAGTATAAACAAACAAAAATAATAGTCTTATTCCATAATCTAATCATCAAAAGTTTCCTCATATTGTAATCAAGAGAATGAACAAGCTCACCTGAGTATTTCAAATAGTTCCAAAAGTTCCAAATTCAATACTAGGCTCCCCAAGCATATTGTCAGATGCTTAGTCCACATTGTCCATACATCAAGTAACCACATTGCCTTACCTCTCTATTATTCTTGCACACACATCAAAACATTGGTAAGGCATTTCAAACATTGGAGATCAATGACCTAAATCCACTAATTATTATCCACTAACAACAAAGAGGGGTCATTTGGAAGTACTCTAAGTTTTAACTATCTCATTCCATTTCCTAAGATCTCATAAGTAATTTCAAAAGGCAATAAGCTACCTTGTTCATTATTATGCTTGACCTAAGTTATAGCATATTAGATCTAATTCCAATGAAGCAAGATCACATTCACAGAATAGGTTGAGTTAAATACTAGGTCAATAATCAAATCTCATTATGTCATATATGCAAAAGTAAACAAAAGGATCAGTCTTCCATTATTGATTTAAACCACTTGATTTAATCTTTTCCAATTTTCTTTTACTACATACATATATTAGTGAGAAAAGATTATAATTCATCTAAAAGGAGGTTCTAACCAAGTCCTAGGTTGTACAATTATAACAAAGTACCATTATATGACGAAAAGCATAATGCGACCCTTTCGCTAACCTATTCTTGTATTTGAATCACAAATCTCAAAACATAATAGGAGAAGACCAAGCTCGCATAAGCTTTACACTATCTCTAACTGGTAGACAAATTACCCTGTTCATATCTATTCTAATGAAACAAGCATAATGTCAAATTGCTTCCCAATAAATAATATTACACTATCTATACCAATAATAAGTTACTGTCAAACTAATATCAATCAATATGTTTTATTAAAACATTGGGGTTTATAACCTTTCTCAAGTAGGGGTTCTTGTATTTACCCTATATTACAATTCGGATTAATGAATTGGAAGATATACCTAAAAGGTGATAAGAGCAGAATACTTATAGGTCGGTTTATTACCAAGTTGTCTCACGTTTCACTATATCTTCCTAGAGCATTTAATTATAAGGTGTAACCATCCTAAGGGGTAAGTAATTAAGACATCCATTTTAACAAAGAATAATTATAACCAACCCCTTAAATTTCACTTTCCTCGGAAATAGTGTATCATATAACACAAGGCGATGAGGTGTTTTCTCCTATCATGTCTTCCAAAGAAAAGATTAAATTCAATATTCAACATTTAAAAAGACTAATGATGTCTAATTTCTATCCAGCAAACCAACATGAGTGCACACACACAGGAAATAAATACACACTTAGACATCAGGTATATAATGTTGCAAAAAGGATAGCATCCAGCCGCTCAGTCCCTCTGTCTACATGATTAGTTGGTATACAGTGTTAGCTAAAAAGTGGAAAAAGATTTATGGTTAATCGTTTGACAGTGTCTTGAAGAGACGTTATGCTATGATCACAGGATAGACAAGGCTTAAACAAGAGCAAATGCTATCGGCGAGTATAGGCCATTTCACCAGCGTTAATAAGAGTAATGAAGTATAAAAGAATCTTTCTATAAAATACTAAAATATCTAAAATAATTTGTTCGAAGTAAATCGATTATTAAATCTATTGCGACTAAATGCAATAATGATTAACACAAATATTTTCACACACTCAGACATACACATTAATGCAGATTTAATTTACATGTCATCTATGTGCATAATTTTCCTTCACATTAATTTGTCTTCAGCCAGAAAAACACCCCCTCTTTGATGATACTGTCTCTTGTCGAGAGGGTGAGAGAGTGTTCCTGTCGCGCACAGAGAAGTCAAAATTAGTCAACAGTCATTTAAATAATATTATTTAAATTCATAGTTAATTATTAAAAATAAGGGTTGTGACAGAAACTCTTGGAGAGATTTCAATAGCACCTCCTCATATGAATATGATGTTTTATAGTCCCCAAACGCTTACAACTAATCCCTATAACTAAAATAGAAAGTATATGAACTCAAAACAACTCTACACTCAGCAAACTAGACACTAGTCTTTGGAAATTCTTCTCCTTCGTCTCTCCAACCTACATAATGGAAATCAAGATATTATCCAACTTCAACCTACAATAGAAAATGAAGAGCTAACCTTGCTTCAATCCTCCTCTTTCCTTTTTGTAGCCTCCTCAAAAAAATGGCACCCAAATTTTGAAGATTCTAGACTAGGTTGGCAAAGTGTAACTCCAAAAGGCCTCACTCTCCATATGTGGCATCCCTCCTTCAATGTGGTCATGGAAGAAATTCAAGTATTCAATTGTAACTCCTCCCAAATATGGCACCCTCTAACAAAAAATGATTGCAATTCAAGAGGTCAAGTGTAACTTCCACCTAATCAACCCCAACATGCAAGATTCTCTCCACAAAGGTGTGAATGAGGGTCAAACCTACATTAAATAATTGTGAAATGCAAGAGGCCCACCAAACAATCCACCCCCATGAGAAATTTTGACTCTTCAAAGTTTCCATTTGGAATCAAAGAACATGTTTTCCGAGGTGGAAACTCCATTTTGAGAGGGATTTTTTTTTAATTCAAATTTGAATGTGGAGCTAGCCTTAACACCTAGGAAGCAATAGTTAGAAAAAGACAAAACATTATTAGAATAAAACAAACAATTATTTTTGGTTCATGTTGATTGTCCAACTTCCTAGATGCTCCTACAACAATAATGTCCTTAGAGGATACATCAAAGATGTTTTATATTTTATTGTTTGAAGGAATGGCCAGTAAATATTTTTGGTATAGATGATCTTATTTTGTAAGGATGGATGCATGTGTGAAACTAGGGGTAAATAAAACATCAAGAAGTTTCAATCCCTATCAAAATACATCATTTCAATAATAATGTACGCATTTCAGTTTGAACCACGATTATATTACATATTGATCCCATATACAACCACTCCCATCACACAAGAAAGATAATATGAAGGCTCATGTGTCTAAAGACCTCACTTACTATAGTTTTCTTTCATTCAATTGGATATAAAAACATGGAATGAACCTCTTAGATACCATTGATCTAATTATGAATAATAATATGTTCAAAAGCATTTGACTAAATTATAGAAACTTATTGTGTCATGAAAGTAATCAACTAATGTAAAGGAAAATTAATTCAATAAAAAAAATGTTGTAATGTAAATATTTTTTATTGAAAAAAAGAGTTGTTTGTATAATAAGGTAGCATCTAGAAATAAATTATTTATCTAGAAAAACCACTTTGGTTCCTGATAGGGAGGACTCTAGGCTGCCTGCTTCTGCATCCTGTAGGTGTACAAGACCATTTGACAACTCTAGCCTCCCTACCAATTCAAAGTGCTAACAGACATCTTTCTACACAAAAATGTCAGCTAAATTCCTCAACTCTTTGCAGAGATGGAAAACTCTATTTCACTGCTTGGTGTGGGACACATACCTTGTCCTCACTGCTTCCAAGATGCTGCCTCAATGGCACATAACTTTCTGAGCCCGTTGCCCACCCTTCTCACTCTGTTCAAGGGTCTGGACTGCTTGGTACTCACTTTCCTTCTCTCTATTTTTCCACCCCTGCAAATCTATTTTCCTACTTGTTTATCTAGCCGGACTCCTCACTGAGCTCGCCTAGAACAAGCATGCATTGCCTCTAGCCGGCAATCCGACCACCCCACAAAAGAAAAACAAACAAAAATCATGGCTCTGTTTGATGATCTCCATACTGTACATTGGGATTTGAAGAATCATCAAAACAGAGTCATGGTTTGCAAAAGAAAACAAAATTTCAGAAACAGAAAGACTAATCTACTGTAGAATGGTAAACTGAAAACAGAAAAGAAAATACACAGATGATCGAACTGCTGTACTTTATTTCTCTTTAAAATTCTAATTACATCAAAATGCTTTACACATCAAAATTCCCTTCTTCGATTCTTCTCCTCCCTACCCTCTCTACAGGAAGAATGTTACATTTTATATGAATTCCATGTCCGTTACAAGACGGTTCAGTTACCAGACGGTTCGTATTCTAACTGCTGGTTGAATTCTGCATTTTCTTGACAGTCGGCAAGACTTACCATGATGTCTCTCCGACACATTGTATCGGCAAAACAGATGACTATTGGCCTGGCCTAAGTCCCTTCTTCCGATATATCACCTCATCCCGATGACCTTTGTATCCCGTAGACTCCCATCGGCAAGAGCTACCAACGTCGGCGAAATTTCCTTTCTACTCACCGATCTTAATTCTTACACCGATACATACTTTGATCTGTTTACCATCGGGAAGACTTAGTCTATCGGCCGGTGCTCTTCAAGTCATTCCGACACTTTACCGTATGCCGATGTGCTTCCTCCATTCCTCTCTGTCGGTGTGACAATACATCGTCGGTGCAAGAATTGAAACTTGTGCCGATGCCTTTTATCACCGCGATACATACTCCTTCGCTGAACCATTGAACCACGACAGCGGTTCAATCGCCAGGTTCAACCGTGAGGTTCAACCTCCAATAAAATGATCGACGTTTTCAACTCCACCATCCTCTATGCATGAACCCGTTGAACCTTTGAACCTCAACAGCGGGTTCAATCGAAAGGTTCAACGAAGAGGTTCAACGGCGCGGTTCAACCATTGAACAAATGGACCAACACTCTAACTTCACCAAACAGAAATATAAAACTGTTGAACCGTTGAACCCTGGCGCGAGGTTCAACCGCGGGTTCAACAAAATGGTTCAACAACAAAGTTCAACCGATCAACAAGTGCCAATCAACAAAGTGACCAATGATTCCAATGAACCATTGAACCTTGGCGTGGGTTCAACTGTGGGGTTCAACCGGATGGTTCAGCTATTGAACAAAATGCTGAACACCTTCAAAATGCTCGAAAAACTCCAAAAACAAAAACACAAGCTGCAAACTCAAAATTGACAAACCAAAAACTATGTACGGCTGCATTGAGCCTTAGTGCTCCTGCACCATACTCCCCCTGTGCGGAAAGAAACTAGGTCACCTCTGGTGACAATGAGGCAAAATCAATGCCCCTCTTTTTGAATTTTAACTCTGCAACTCAGGTAGCTTCTGCTTCAGGCAACTGCTTCCACTTGACCAAATGCTCCATCTAGACACCATGTCTAGTTTGCTTCTGTACTCTGGAATCCAGTATTCGCTCTGCCTGTAGTTTGGGTTTGAGTGGCAAAGTCACATCTATTTCTGTCTGTTCCTTCTCTGAAATGGATCCATCTGCTGCTGACTGAGGACCCCTATATTGCACCAGGTCTTGGACATTAAACACTGGTGAGATTGCCAAATCTTTTGGCAATTCAATTCTGTATGCATTATTTCCATACTTGTTCAGGATTCTGCAAGGACCAATTCTCCTCATCTGTAGTTTGGTTGGCATTCCTTTCTGCATTCTGGCTTTGTTCAAGTGCACCATAACCAGATCACCAACCTCAAACTGAATATCCCTTCTGTGGGCATCTACTCTGTCCTTGATCTTCTGTGTGTTCTCTGTCAAGGTTTTCACCTGCTCATGCACTTCTTTCATGGATTGTGCAAAATCCTCTGCATGTCCACTTCTGTTCTCCATGTTTCCCATAATTCTGAGCTCACATATACCTCTGGGATGCATTCCATAGACTATTTCGAATGGACTCTTACCAGTAGTCCTATTCACACTGTCATTATAGGCAAATTCTGCCTGATGAATGACAAGATCCCAACTCTGTCCATATTCTTTGGTTATACACCTTAACAGGTTTCCCAATGTCCTATTTACCACCTCTGTCTGACCATCTGTCTGTGGGTGATAAGCTGAACTGAAAGACAAATTTGTTCCCAATCTCTGCCACAATGTTTTCCAGAAATGCCCCATGAATTTAGCATCTCTGTCAGACACAATGCTTGCTGGAAGTCCATGAATTCTGATCACTTCTCTGAAAAACAAGTGTGCTATATGACTGGCATCATGAGTCACTTTACAGGGAATGAAATGGCTCATCTTGCTAAACCTGTCCACTACTACATATATATTATCATAACCAGTCTTAGTCTTAGGCAAACCAACTACAAAATCCATGCTTACACATTCTCATGGCCTGGAAGGAATGGGTAAGGGTTGGTACAGTCCTGCATTAGAAGTGGTTCCCTTGGCCTTCTGACTACGGTACACTGCTCTACATACCTTCTGATGTCTCTGTGCATCCTTGGCCAATGATAGAACCTTTGGACTAGCTCCAGTGTCTTGTTCAGACCAAAATGGCCACTCAGACTGCCATTATGCTTCTCCTGTATGAGATTTTCTCTCATAGATCCTCTTGGCACACATAATTGTCCACCTTTGAATAGCAATCCCTGCTGTAAGGTGAAATCTGCAAATTCATTGTGAAAGTGATTCTCAAAATCTTGACATACCTTGTATGCCTCAGCAAAATCTTCATCATCTTGGTAAAGATTCTTGAAATCTTCAATCCCAATGCTCTTCAATTGCACTTCCTGCACTGTGAGCAATCTTCTGCTCAAAGCATCTACAACTCTGTTCAGCTACCCCTTCTTATGCTTAATTGTAAAGGTATAAGATTGCAAGTACTCCATCCATTTGATATGCCTGCTGCTTAACTTA
This sequence comes from Cunninghamia lanceolata, assembly GCA_027924645.1. NCBI lineage: Eukaryota > Viridiplantae > Streptophyta > Pinopsida > Cupressales > Cupressaceae > Cunninghamia > Cunninghamia lanceolata. The sequence continues at coordinate 350,833 of BSBN01001486.1, read as the reverse complement.
TCCTGTGAGTTCAGAAAACTCAGAGCTTGGTTATCTATGTAGACCACAAATTCTTTAGGTAGGAGATAATGTCTCCACTTCCTCAATGCTTGGACTAGAGCATACAACTCTAAGTCATATGAAGAGTACTTACTCTTTGCTTCATTCAGCCTCTCACTGAAAAAGGCTACAGGTCTATTTTCCTGATTTAGCATTGCTCCTACAACTATATTACTTGCATCACATTCAATAGTAAATAGCTTATCAAAACTAGGCAACAACAAAATAGGTTGTGTTGCTACCTCTTTCTTCAACCTTTCAAAACTTCTATCTGCAGCTGGTGTCCATCTGAATTTTGCTTTCATTCCACCCTTAATTGTATCCAACATAGGTGCACATATTCCACTGAAATTTCTGATAAACTTTCTGTAAAACTGGGCTAAGCCATGAAAACTTCTCACCTCTGTGGCTGCTCTGGGAGTAGGCCAGCTCAATATGGCTTCTACTTTGGACTTGTCCATCTTCAACTCTCCCTGGGACACCACAAAACCAAGGTATACCAATTCCTGCTTCATGAATTCACACTTCTCCAGATTGATGGTTAGTTGTTCATCATGTAATTTTTGCAAAACAGTATTTACATGTTCTAGATGTTCTTCCTTGGTCTGACTAAAAATTAGAATATCATCTAGAAAAACAACAACAAATTTACCAATGTAATCCTTTAGGACTTCATTCATGAGTCTCATAAAGGTGCTGGGTGCATTTGATAGACCAAATGGCATAACAAGCCATTCATACAGTCCTTCTGTGGTCTTGAAGGCTGTCTTCCACTCGTCACCTTCCTTGATTCTTATTTGGTGGTAACCACTCTTCAGGTCTATCTTGGTGAAATACTTTGCTTTTCCAATACAATCCATGAGATCTTCAATTCTGGGAATTGGGAATCTATACCTTATAGTTATCTTGTTTATGGCTCTGGCATCTGTACACAATCTCCATGATCCTCCTTTCTTGGGTGCCAACACTGTGGGCACTGCACAAGGACTAATACTCTTCCTGATCAATCCTTGATCTAGCAATTCCTGCACTTGCCTGGAAATCTCTTTGTGCCGATCTGGAGTCATCTTGTAAGGTGCCTTGTTTGGCAAAGATGCTCCTGGAATCAGGTCTATCTGATGGCTTATTGCTCTCTGTGGAGGCAATGTGGTTGGTGTACCATCACTGATTATGCCTTTATACTTCTCCAGTATAGGCTGCACTTCTTTGGGAATCTCTGTCTTCTTCCCCTGCTGTCCTTCTTTTGGTTTCACTATGATGGCATAACCAATACCATCTTCCTTAAGAGTATTCAGAAACTCTTTTCCACTCACAACCAAGATATTTGGACTCTTTGTCTGAACTGCATCTTCATCCTCCAATGACTGAATCTTATAGGTGACACCATCCTTCTGAAAAGAATAGGCATTCTTCTCACCATCATGTACTGCTTTTCAGTCATACTGCCATGGTCTGCCCAATAAGAGATGGCATGCATCCATGGGTAGTATATCACATAATACCTTATCCTTGTAGCCACCTATACTAAACTCTACCCAACTTTATTCATTTACTACCACATGTTGACCCTTATTCAACCATGTGACTCTATATGGGTTTGCATGAGTAATTCTTTTCAAATTCAGTTTCTTAACTGCCTCATCAGAAATAATATTATCAGTGGATCCTGAGTCTATGATAATTTTACATACCTTATTCAAAATCTTGCACTTGATTCTGAATAGTGCTCTCCTCTGGCTTGGTTCAGACTTTACTGGTACCTTCATCAAAGTTCTCCTTATCATCAGGTTCTCTCCATCTTCTGAGTTCAGATTGACCTCAGGTGACTGGCTGCTGGATGCATTATCTTGGACATAGTGATTTCTCTTATCACCTCCTTGAGAAGAGGATGTGGCCTTTTCTGGACACCTATATGCTGGATGACCTAGATTGCCACAGTTGTAACACTTCATGTTGGTGAAATAGGATCCTCTGCCTGATTCTCCTGACCTTCCTCTATTAGACCCTCTTCCTCTGTGGTTTCCTCTACCACTTGACTCCCCACTCTGCTCTGTGAGTTTGGATTCTGCTTGGGATCTATTGTCAGTATTTCTTCCACCAAAACCTCCTCTGTGTCCTCTGTTATCTCTGCCTCTTCCTCTTCCTCTGCTATTTGAGTCTTGTTTCCTCTTATTCTTTTCCTCCACTTTCAGTGCTAGCTAATAGCATTTTTGCACTGTGGTAGGGCACAATAAACTGATTTCTTCTTGTATATTCCACTTCAGACCATTAAGGTACCTTGCTACCTTTATGCTTTCATCCTCCATTACTTTGGACCTTAAGCATAGCTTTTGGAATTCTTCAGTGTATGCACTGACATCTAATTCCTTTTGTCTCAGATTCTGTCTCTTCTTGTGCAGCTGTATTTCATAATCTTCTGGCATATATGCTTCTTTGATTTTAGCTACCATTCCGTTCCAAGTAGCTATGGGCTTCTTATCTTCTTTTGCTCTTTCAGTCTGCACAAATTTCCACCAGGTTAAGGCAGCTCCCCTGAGTCTGGATTTGGCCACCTTTACTTTCTGTGCCTCACTTACACCATCACATTCAAAGTGATTTTCAAGTCCTTCTATCCACTCCATGACCAAATCTGGGTCCATTTTCCCACTGAAAAGTGGTACTCCTTCCAATGTTTTACCACTCATTGCTTTCAAAGCTTTCAAGAATGGTTCTTCTTCCAATTTAGGATCAGGTGTGGGCTCTTCATCTTCTACAGATACACCTTTTCCCTTATCCTCAGAATTTTTAACTCTCTGGCTGACTTCTTCAGTCTTTTGCAACATTACACCTAGCTTACTCTCCATTTCTGCTAGTCTTTCTTGTAGGAGTCTATTCTCCTCTTCTTGATCTTCAACCTTCTTTGCTAACTCTGCATTAGTCACCATTTTCTTGGATGAACTAACAGACTCACTTGAACTCGGTGATGACATACAACTCTTCTATTCCTATCTAGGAATAACCCAAATCTTACTGCTCTGATACCAATTTGATAGGGAGGACTCTAGGCTGCCTGCTTCTGCATCCTGTAGGTGTACAAGACCATTTGACAACTCTAGCCTCCCTACCAATTCAAAGTGCTAACAGACATCTTTCTACACAAAAATGTCAGCTAAATTCCTCAACTCTTTGCAGAGATGGAAAACTCTATTTCACTGCTTGGTGTGGGACACATACCTTGTCCTCACTGCTTCCAAGATGCTGCCTCAATGGCACATAACTTTCTGAGCCCGTTGCCCACCCTTCTCACTCTGTTCAAGGGTCTGGACTGCTTGGTACTCACTTTCCTTCTCTCTATTTTTCCACCCCTGCAAATCTATTTTCCTACTTGTTTATCTAGCCGGACTCCTCACTGAGCTTGCCTAGAACAAGCATGCATTGCCTCTAGCCGGCAATCCGACCACCCCACAAAAGAAAAACAAACAAAAATCATGGCTCTGTTTGATGATCTCCATACTGTACATTGGGATTTGAAGAATCATCAAAACAGAGTCATGGTTTGCAAAAGAAAACAAAATTTCAGAAACAGAAAGACTAATCTACTGTAGAATGGTAAACTGAAAACAGAAAAGAAAATACACAGATGATCGAACTGCTGTACTTTATTTCTCTTTAAAATTCTAATTACATCAAAATGCTTTACACATCAAAATTCCCTTCTTCGATTCTTCTCCTCCCTACCCTCTCTACAGGAAGAATGTTACATTTTATATGAATTCCATGTCCGTTACAGGACGGTTCAGTTACCAGACGGTTCGTATTCTAACTGCTGGTTGAATTCTACATTTTCTTGACAGTCGGCAAGACTTACCATGATGTCTCTCCGACACATTGTATCGGCAAAACGGATGACTATTGGCCTGGCCTAAGTCCCTTCTTCCGATATATCACCTCATCCCGATGACCTTTGTATCCCGTAGACTCCCATCGGCAAGAGCTACCAACGTCGGCGAAATTTCCTTTCTACTCACCGATCTTAATTCTTACACCGATGCATACTTTGATCTGTTTACCATCGGGAAGACTTAGTCTATCGGCCGGCGCTCTTCAAGTCATTCCGACACTTTACCGTATGCCGATGTGCTTCCTTCATTCCTCTCTGTCGGTGTGACAATACATCGTCGGTGCAAGAATTGAAACTTGTGCCGATGCCTTTTATCACCGCGATACATACTCCTTCGCTGAACCATTGAACCACGACAGCGGTTCAATCGCCAGGTTCAACCGTGAGGTTCAACCTCCAATAAAATGATCGGCGTTTTCAACTCCACCATCCTCTATGCATGAACCCGTTGAACCTTTGAACCTCAACAGCGGGTTCAATCGAAAGGTTCAACGAAGAGGTTCAACGGCGCGGTTCAACCGTTGAACAAATGGACCAACACTCTAACTTCACCAAACAGAAATATAAAACTGTTGAACCGTTGAACCCTGGCGCGAGGTTCAACCGCGGGTTCAACGAAATGGTTCAACAGCAAAGTTCAACCGATCAACAAGTGCCAATCAACAAAGTGACCAATGATTCCAATGAACCATTGAACCTTGGCGCGGGTTCAACTGTGGGGTTCAACCGGATGGTTCAGCTATTGAACAAAATGCCGAACACCTTCAAAATGCTTGAAAAACTCCAAAAACAAAAACACAAGCTGCAAACTCAAAATTGACAAACCAAAAACTATGTACGGCTGCATTGAGCCTTGGTGCTCCTGCACTAGTTCCCTTTCTAGTGAGGCATTTCAATATTTACAACCAAGTAATATCAAACAATGTAGACTTAAAAAGGTCAATGAAGTGTTTGGCCTAGGGAACTCAAGAAGTCGTCACTTATAGATGAATAAGGCAATTTTGGTTGGTGGACAAGGATAAATGGATTTTGAGGGTATAGTTAAATTTGGATCAAAATTGTATTTAATGATTTCGAGGTCTTTTGGAATGGTTTTGGTGGATCCTTTTATCATGATCTAGATGTCTAACTCTCCTACACTTTTGAACATGGGTGTTTCAATCCTTGGCCAAAATGTTATCAAGCCTTGACAAGGTATTGGAGGTGTCATCCTTGTTTTTTTTTTAATGACCTTGCTTCTTGATTTGCAATTCTTGGGTGCTTTCCAAATTACTCTCATCATTTGGATATACCATCTCTTTCTTAGATAATTGATATCTTAGATACATTCATGATTGAGTATTGTAGATTGCTTTCTTCTACATTTACAAAAATTTAGATGAAAGGTAAACTTAATTTTAATTTTAATTTTTTCATATTTATATTTTCTATCAACTTAAATATTTGATATCACTAAGTTTATGTAGTTTTTCATTTTTTTAAAGATGGTTATGTATTTTTAAGTATTTTTTAATTTATTTATGTTGAAAATTAGAAATTTGATTTATACTTTCATCAATTATCTTCATTATCATAAGCTAATTTATAATGTCAACTGAAACTCTATATAGGATAAAACTGAGGCTGTTTTTAAACATCATCCACTTCAACAGTCAAAAGTCAATTTTGACCAATAAAAAAAAGACAAATATTTACCACTTTTTGTTGTCCATAAGGTGTAAAATTACTATTGACTGTTTGACCATTGAAGTGAATGATGTTTAAGTAGAGCCTAAAACTGATAATAGATTTTTTATGCTAGTATTGGGAATATGTAATAAGCTATTATTCTAGATTATTTTCTATTTCTTTCCATTGATTCCTTGGGTTTATAGGTTACTTAACTAATAAATTTATTAGTGGGTTCAGTGGAAGTATTGAAATTATATTATCCTGGCATATGAATCTAACCTGCTTTGATTTTTGCTTTCGAGATGTTAGAGATTGTTGATGTGCAATTTATCAATCAATATATCGACTCTTATCACAATTCTAGTTGTTAAAATACAGGCAATACAAAAACCCATTAAGCACTTAACTATTAGGAAAAAACATCTTTGTGTCTTATGACTGTATTACCAGATTCTAGTGATCTTGGTGTAAAAGGCGACTGTGGCAAAGTTGTTTGAACAATTATCTAACTGTATGTCCTTTGCTTTGCAGACACTTCTTTGGCCATTAATTGTGGAGGTAATCCATCGGGTACTTACGAGGGGGATGTCAATCCATTAGGCCCTGCCTCATACTATCCGAGCTCTAATGGGAAGTGGGCAGTCAGTAATACAGGACATTTTATGGATGCTGAAGACCATATATGGATAGTGGCTGGCGACAACTCTCAATTTGCCAAAGGAATAAATACAGAAGTTTATGGAACAGCACGTTGTGCTTCTAGCTCCTTGAGATACTATGGATTATGCCTTCAAAATGGACAATATAATGTACAACTCCACTTTGCTGAGATAGTAATAGCCAACGATACGACCTTTGCAAGTCTAGGAAGGCGCGTCTTTGATGTTTACATTCAGGTATATAACAATATAATCTTTTCCTTATTGTTATCTAGGTTTTTTTTTTTCTTAATCTTGTTAGTAATTGTTTACTACAAACTGACAGAAACCTGTGGCAGCATTTCATATATTGTTCTTTTATAGATGCATTATTGAAATTTATGTAGGGAGTTAGAAGATTGCAAAATTTTAACATCAAGGATGCTGCTGGAGGCTCATATGAGGTAGTAATAAAAAATTTCACTGTAAATGTGACTGAGAAATATCTGGAGATTCACTTTTTTTGGGCTGGAAAGGGAACATCTGAGATACCAGTGAAGGGGACATATGGACCTTTGGTATCAGCTATCATAATCAGTCCAAGTAAGATTACCTGTAAATTCGTTTTAGGGATGTGAGCAATGTCCTTGTGTATTGAGTCTTTCTATATAACAGTATAGCAAAGTTTGTTTATTAGTGCAATTAAATAACATGTTTGTTGTTTCAGGGATGTGAGCAATGTCTTTGTGTATGGAGAATCTTCAAAGTTTTGTTTATTAGTGCAATTAAATGACATGTTTTCTAGTCACTTCAGTGTTAGATGACATGATCTGATAGCAAGCCTGGAGAATCTGCTCTGTGTAATCTAAACAGTTCTCATAATTTTTGAGATTCGGCCAATTATATTATCAATAACTTTGATAAAAATATATTTTGGTTATGCCCAAACACTTAGCTTTGTAGATCATGAATTGTATATCTGATATAAAAATAATGGTCTTTAAACTCTGCCTTCTGACTTCAAATTTCTTTGTTTTGACAGACTTCAAAACCAACGGCAAAAGCAACAAAAGGATGATTATCGGCATAGTTTCTGGGGCAGTAATTGCTTTAGGCTTCACAGTGTGCTTGTCATTTATCTTTATTAGAAAGAGAAATAGAACGAAGAACAGATCCTTCGAAGCTAATGATGATACTGGTAACGACAAATGTGTCTTGCTCGTCATACACTATCCATTTGTGCCACATCTCATACTCCAGTGTAATACTGTGAATATGTCGACGACTGCACTGACAAGTTTGTCTAAATGCTGTATACAGATTTGGATACAATTTCCAACACATTCAGTCTAGAGGTGATTAAAAATGCCACAAATGATTTCAACCCTGAGAATAAGATAGGAGAAGGCGGGTTTGGTGCTGTTTTCAAGGTATATCAAAACCCACATCGATATTGGACTTCAGTAGCTCTGTCTAGTATTGAGATAGGCCTGAGACAGAGTGCCCTGTATAGCAATTTCTTTAATGTTTCTTTCTTATCAAAACCCACATTGATATTGGACTTCAGTTGCTCTGTCTACTATTAGTTGAGATGGGCCTGAGACATAGAGCCCTGTATAGCAGTTTCTTTAATGTTTCCTTTCTTATCAGGGTATACTACCAGATAGAAAAATGGTTGCAGTCAAGCAGATGTTTCCCAAGTCAAGACAAGGCATTCGGGAGTTTCTTAATGAACTGGGTACAGTATCCACAGTGCAGCATCCCAATCTTGTGGAATTGTATGGTTGTTGTATAGAGGGAAAACAGCTGCTCTTGGTCTATGAATACATGGAGAACAACAGTTTAGCTCGCGGTTTGTTTGGTACATCCTAATAAATTCTCCTCCACTAATGAAATTTTATATAGATCACAGTTTCAATCTTCCCTCGCTGAGAAATTAGTTTATTATGTAAGCATCTATTCACAAAATAATGGATTTTCTGAAAATATGCAATTGGAAACTTGAAAGTATCAATTGAAAGAAAGAATTTGTACTGTAATTTATAGGTCCTCAAGAATTCAGACTCAATCTTGACTGGCCTCAACGGTACAACATTTGCCTTGGAGTTGCACATGGCCTGGCATGAAGGATCCAGACTGAGAATTATACATCGAGATATCAAAGCCACAAACATCCTTCTAGATCAACATTTGAATCCAAAAATCTCCGACTTTGGATTGGCCAAGTTATTTGACCAAGAGAAAACTCATGTCAACACCAGAGTGGCAGGAACGATGTAATATTTCCCAAGAAAAGTTATTTTCCAAAATAAAATGTAGACTTTCAGTACTATTAACAAAGCTGTGAAATGGTACACGAATTTTACAACTCTAAATTATTTTAAAACTTTTGCAGTGGATATATTGCTCCGGAATATGCTTTAAAAGGTCATCTCACCGAGAAGGCAGATGTCTACAGTTTTGGAGTGGTAATCCTTGAAGTTGTAAGTGGCAGAACTCACACAGAGAAGACAATGCAGGGAGAGATGGTTTATCTGCTAGAATGGGTAACAAGTTACAACACAACCCTTTTTTTTAAAGTATATGTTTGAAAGCATAGTCTGATATTAGTTGAAATTTTTTTTATGAGTTGAAAATCACATTAAGCAAAGCCCAGCTGTAAACAGTCGGTGTGTTGTAAACGACCGGTTGTACGGCTTTTTCGACGAGTGCTCCAGTCGACTGCACCTAACGACTTTTTGGCTCAGTTCTTCTTGACCATCCAGTATTCGACCTACTGTACACAGGATTTTCGACCTGCCGTACAGTTTTCGACCAACCGGTTGTTTACAACGCACCGACTGGTTAAGTCCTTCCTTAAGCAAATGCCCCTATATTTCAATAGCTGTTACCCACTGTTTGCTAAATGATTTTTAAAAAATGCAATTTGTTGAATAAGTCCAGACCCACAACACACAAAAGATTAAATATTAATATGTTTTGGAATTGCAGAATACACCACAGAATTTATATGAGCAAATGATCTTTTTCTTTGACTGGCGAGGTGCCCCTTGGCCTTGTCTGTAACATTTATCTCAAAGATTTGAACACGTCTTTTCACTCATCCTTTTTGACATGTATATGAACAAATGTTTGTCAAAGTACTAGTAGTTCAAATTGTCATCTGCACATCCCAGGTTTTATTTTGTACCATCAATATGGTAGCAGAATTTCAAACTAGACGAACTTCCATTAGAAGTAGATACCTGCTTATCGCTTTCATTTTAACTACAATCAATTAATAAGTTTAAGCAATGAATAAGTATCAAACAATAGCAAAATGCATATTTCAAAGAAGAATTTCTGATAATGCTCAGAAAACAAATTGCAACAGAAACATTCTTTTGGTAATCAATAATTTCTAACAATGTTCAGAAAACAATTTGCAAAAGAAACATTCTTTTTTACAAACAATAATTTCTGATAATGCTCAGAAAACAGATTGCAACAGAAACATGCTTTCGGATAATTTATGATTACTTTTTTGTGATTACATTACAGACTTGGCATTTGTATGAGGAGAAGAGGTTGCTGGATTTGGTTGATGTGAATCTGAAAAACTCAAGCTACTCTGAAGAAGAAGTTTTAAGGGTGATCAATGTGGGTCTGTTATGCACCCACGGAACTCCTATGCAACGACCTTCCATGTCCACAGTTGTTGAAATGCTGGAAGGGAAAATAGAAGCTCATGTTTCACATTCTCGACCGTCATATCTGGGGAAGTGGCAGCCCAATATGCATACAGAAGAGAAGCCATCGTCACACACAGAGATCTTAAACTTTGGAAGACCATCCAACGATAGTTCCTCTACCCAACCAAGCTCTGATAATAAGAACCAAACGAAGGTACAATAACAGCAAGAGTTGTCGTATATTACAGAGTACTATCTGATTTCTATGCAATTTCACTCCCTGCTACCCTCATAAAACATGGATGATACTGTTGCATTGGTGATTGGATCACTTCTAGCATACGTGCAATAGAAGCATGAATATATTTCACATCTTTGCAAAAATCTACTCTAATAACCTGTATTCCCCATGTAACTTGGACTAAGGGTGGGAACTTGAAACTTAATATTTATCTCTATGTATGTGTGTTTGTGTACTATGTATGTATGCATGAACTCTTAATAGTTGCCAATGATAAATATGGAATGGAAATCTAGTTATATTTCTTATTAATTTGTATATATATATGTTTGATTATGTTTTCGGCTACCCTGGACTGACCTCATTTTGTAAATTGTGCGAGGAACATTGTTTGACTTGCAGGTGGTAGGGTGCAAGGTGAAGTGGATTGTGTGGATTCATAGAAAAAGAATGGTTTTAATGCCAAATCCTTGTCGAGATACTAACTTAGCAAAAAACTCGACCAAAGTAGTACTTAGTATGTACATCTAGCACCTAGTCGGTCTTGTTCATCGATTTACTGAGTCTATAGGTCATGTTTGAGTCCACCCGCTAGGCAATAGATACGTCGTTACATATTTTTTTCCGAATACATTTTGTTTAAACGTGTCTATTTCGTAGGGATGATAAATGATCAAATGGATTGTTTTTGGTTAACCTGAAGTAATAACCAATATTAATGATAGTAAATAAAATAAATTTATAGGAATATAAATATAAAAAAAGAAATAAATTATAAATAAAAATAAAAGAATTATTATTAGTAATATTACTATTATTAATGTTTATTCTAAAATGTGGAGAGTGGAAAATAATAATAAAAATAAATCAAAAGCCAAAGAGAAGTAATTGCAACAAGAAGGAAAGAAAATTTAAACAAAACAAGGAAAAAAAATGGAGGGTGGTTAACCATCCTAAAAACTTTAATGGGAACCTATGTCTGATATTTATTTTGTCCCTAAGCGCACCAAGGAGAAGGGCGTCTAGCCTATAATGAAGGGATTACTGAGACACCACCAGGGGGATGGGAAGGTAGAGGCTTTAAGGTGATTTGAAGAGGGCTCTACATATTTTTTGGAAGGAAAACTTAGAGGATTTGAACCCAAGTAAAAGATGTAATTTAGAAGTAAATTTTTGAGAAGGTGAACCTTTAAAGTAATTTTTTAGTCTTCGTTGATGTAAATTATGATAAAATCCATAACCTTTGAATGATTAATGCATCAAACTCAAAAGATAAGCAATCATGAACTCTTGTACATAATTTAACCTTGAACCAATAAAAACATAAAATAAATAGGTGAGGAGATCCCAAAAGACAAAATGAAGAAAAGACACCAAACTTGAAACACCTAAATAAGTAGCTTATATCTAGAATAACAATGTTTGGCAAGGTCAGAGGCCCTGAAACGCTCCACCATTATGCCAAAATACCAAGTAAAAGAAGATAAACAAGCAAAAGCTGTGGAGCCTTGGAGTATTTAAGGGTTCAGGATTTGAGATATCAACACTAGTATGAACATTGTTTGCAAATTGAAATTTAAGGTCTAAGATAGAAGTGATTCAAAGTTTGGGGTTAGACTATAAACTAAAAATAACAAAAGCCTACAAAAACACTTTCAAAGTTTAAAATTATTAAGGAAGCTTTTTAACCTTAGGAACTAGAGGATTTTAATCAATTCTCAATTTCACTCCCCAATGCACTTCCAAATACCTAAAAACTTGAAAGACCTTTTTGACATTTTCATGAAATGTATTGAACCTTGAAAAAGTACACCAGTACAAAAAAAAAATATATTACTAAAAAAACTACTAAAAATTGATTATAAATGACCAAACATGGCCACATGACCATTAGTAGTTTATTGCCAGTCATTTATAACAAAACCAAATTGATGACTCAACCATTTTGTCATTTATTGGTTGTTTTGATTCATCGATTTGGTAGTATATTTAGTCATTGATTTACTCATTGATTGTTGTAATCTGGTCACTTATTTAGTCATTTATTTTTCACTAATATATTTAGTCATTGATTGTTGTTATCTGGTTACTTATTTAGTCATTTTTATTCACTGATTTCTGTCTATTGGTAGTGTATTTAGTAATTAATTTTAATCGTCATTTTGATCAATTTGGTAGTATATTTAGTCATATTTATTCACTGTTCATTGATTTCTGTCAATTGATAGTATATTTAGTCAACTTAATTATTAATTGACGTCAATTAGTAATATATTTAGTCATTTTGAAGCTTGCATTTAGTCATTAGTATAATTAGTAGTATATTTTGAAGCTTGCACAATGAAACAACTTTGAGAAGATAAAACAACATGTTTTATTGATAAAAAATACTTACAAACAGCATACAAATCTTAAAATAAGTTACAATGCTTTCTCTTTGCTAAAAAAACCTTCATGGTTACAATACATAGCTCAAAGAATGAGCAAGAAACTAATTTTTTGAGTATCACTAAGCATAGAAGCACAAAGACATTCATAGATGTCTTCTTCACAAATCCATGACTATCCCATGAAGCTCACTGTCGGCCTAGTTCAAGATCACATTGTCAATTGTTATTTTTTTGTCAAAATTCAGCCTTACCAGATGCAATGGAATTCATGCGAAAAGGTTAATTCAAAAATGCGCATTATACTCTCAGGACCTCTTTTCCAGAATAACTTCAAAGAGATTTTCAACACATTGTATCTGGTAAGGCTGAATTTTGTCAATTACTGCTTGGGTAAATACTCAAAGCTATCCTCGACACCTAGTAAAGTTATGGCTAATAGCAAGATCTACAGGCTGAGGAAGTTCTTCATGGATGAAATTGGGAATAAAATTTAGAATGGAAAAGAGAGTGGAAAAGTAGAATTTGATGAAACTCTTGCAAAGTTCAAGTTAATAACTAATGCTTTTGTTCATTGTTATGAAGGGAAGATTCTGAACAGTCTTCATGGAATAAAGGATTTTACTATGATTTTGAGAGCATCTTCTATACAATAGGTTGTCTTAGATCAAATAAATGAAGCAAACAATTGTGAAAGACCCAATAATTTTGAATTTGAAACAATGGTGTCTTATGTATAGACTCCCCTTGTGATTTGCTCCTAGAATAAGATATAGAAATTTTGAATTAGAAACAATGGTATATGAACAACTATTTAGCCTATATGTTATGCTACAACAATTAACTACAGGTTAGAACATATCCATATCAACATAAAATAGAAGGTGTAATTCACCTCAAACTCTGTTGTGGTAATTGCTTTGTAAGGAAGTTTGCACTCCATGAACATTCTCTATGCACATAGCCAAATATTTAAAGTTCTTAACCAAAGCTTCAAAAATGAGTATCTTGTCATTGCATGACTCCTACTTTTGCTCTGAGTATGACAGTACCTGAGCTTCTGGTGTTTCTAGATGAAACCTATAGTGGAAAAGTGTAGTTCCATCTGAAGGAACCATCTTCGGACCTCTTCTCTGAAATGAGGGTTGAAAATATTAGAAGAAAAGCAATACCATAATTCTAAAGTAATAATTTGTATCAAGACAAATGTCAGAAAGTATGATTAAAAAGACAAATCTTATTTCTGATTTTATTGATAATTTTAAGAAAAATATTTTCTACAAGTATGTCAGACACAACCACAGGTCTCGATGGTTAGATCAACAATTTAGGATGTGTAAAGACTTTTTCTGATTGGAACTATTGTCTCTATAGTTGATTCTGCAGAAAACTACACATTGCAACCCCAAAATGAAGTTCAATCCCAGTACTACAATTCTATTCAGATAGCTATTTTTGTCCACATCACATACAAACATGCCCCTAATAGTATAGAAGAGAATAGGAAGATTGTCAGAGAATACCATTTTTACATGAGTGATGATCGATCTCATTCATCAGAGTATGTGCAATATTGTTTTAAACAATTTTATGGGTTCTTGCAAGAAAAAGATATTAGAATGGATCAACATCACATTTGGTCAAATAATTGCACTAGTTAATTCAAGAATGCTCATATATTCTATTGGTTGTGTAGAAAGCATTTAGAGACGCATATACCTCATATTTGGAATTTTTTTGAAGCTGAGCACGGAAAAGGTGAACATGATGGAGCAAGTGCATGCATGAAGAGAGCTCTTTTTAAAGAACAACTAAAGATTAGGGGTGGTGCTACATTCAGTGATGTAGATTCTATTGTTAAGTGGTGTAACTATGCATTGTCACAAGGAGTGGCTCTTGATTTAGAAGCACGCAGGTTCTTTTGGTTGGTTGATGATGGGATAAAGAGAAATGGGATTGTCAGAGAATCAGTGAATCATCAAAGATGCATTCATTTTGAAGCTCAGATGCAAGTGCATGGATTATTTGGACATGAGAATTAGCTTGTTTTTGTCAAAGTTGTATTAAATGTGATTGAGATAATTGCAAGTCAAGTGAGTGGGTAGATGCATGGATTACACGATATTTAACCCCTTTATCTCAAGGTCAATCATCTTCCATCAACAACATGGAGAGCTCATTCAACTATGAACATCTTTCAGACCTTGTACAGCTAGGTCATGTTTATGCAGTTGTTTCACTGCATGGAAATGAAGAGAGGTTAGACTATTGGTTGGCACAATGTGTATAGGGAAAACAAAAGCTAATTCAACCTATGACAGATGATGATGGGTTCACATATCCTATAGGATCAGTTGTTATTGTTGGGACTTGGTTACGAACATATATGATTAGAAAGAATGGCATCATTGCCTTTGAAGACTTTGAGAAGCATAAAACCATATTGATGTATCTGTACCTAGTTGTAGCAACAAATGTCAAGTTGCTAAAGCATCATGGAAAACCAAAATCAAAACAATTATGGATAATTAGTAATGCTGATCATGAAGCAATATTGGATACTCTGAAGGTAAGAGATGACCCCTCAGGTACGCTTGACTAGCATTTAAACTTCCAGATGGACAGGTATGACATTTTTTAATCTTAACTTGTTCTTATTTTTTCTATTTTTTAGAATTTTTTAAATAAAAATCTTGTTTCTTTAATTATAATGCATGTTTTTTACTATACAGGAGTGCAAATGAGGTTATTTTGCATGGCATTGTAGATTTTTTTGCATGGCATCATAGGTTATTTTGACTATACCAGTGGTATGATTTTTAGTGCTAATTTGAATATAACATCTGATAGATTTCCCATATGCTTCATGCAATCTCATATGGTATATTTCATATAGTATATGGCAATCTATACTTTCCTTGGGTTTTGGATAAATGGTTCCAATGACACCTTGACCATGTTCAAGCAAGTAGGTATGACAAATGAAATCAAATTGCACACTTTTCTATGTTTCCACACTTTGCTTTACACCCACCAATTGCCAAACTTTTCTATGTTTTAAATTAAAAATCTTGTTTTTTTAACTATAATGCATGTTTTTTGCTATATAGGATTGCGAATGAGGTTATTTTGCATGACATAGTAGATTTTTTTGCATGGCATCATAGGTTATTTTGACTATACCTGAGCTATGATTTTTAGTGGTAATTTGAATTTCTTAATATTTTGCTTTCTATCTTTTTCTACATGCTAATTTCTACCTATGTTTCCTCACTTTGCATTCATGTCTCTTAAGGCAGTTGCAACTACAACATCTAATAGATTTCCCATATCCTTCATGCAATGATATTTATGTTTAATCAATTTTGCTTCTTGATGCTTCTCACAGGAGGTCACAACTCCAACCCATCCAACTACAGACAAAGAAGCTGGAGACAAGATGGCAGAGAAGCATCATTAGGTGGCGGTAAGTGACTGATTACATTTGTGATGTTATATATTTCATACATTTTCTATATTAATGTGCATATATTGTTTGATTGTATTAACAAGTGGAGTTGGATGAACTTCTGTCAAAGAGGTCTACTCGACAGCAGAGAGAGGATGAGTCACTGATTGGAAACTAGGTTTTGGGACATTTTTTGTATGCCTAGATGGCTTTGTATACATACTTTTGTATGAACTACCGATGTATATTTTTTAATAAATGCCTGTATGGCTTTGTTTGGACATGCCTATATGGCTTTGTATATAAGGGAGATGTTATGTTCATGACATTATGTATATGACAGCTTATATTAAATATTTAATATGATGATCAATTATCGTTATAGGAATTTGGTTTTACACATGCCAATTGCATTTGCTTGAAAGTTTATAAATCATTTTCAAATAATCCATTTTGTGCATATCTTGCAATCATTGCATTCTGTGGGACTGTGCATTTCTTTGAGGCATCATTTCAAATAGTTCATGTGCCTTGTCTATGCTTCCACACTTTCCATACAGTTCATGTGCCTTCATGATGTGACATTTCTTTGGGACATCATGCCAAACAATTCACGTGCCTTGTCTATGCTTCCACTCTTTGCATACATGTCTACAAGGGCATATGCAATTACAACATGTGACAAATTTCCTATATCCTTTATGCTTTGATGGTTGTCCATACGCTATTCCAAACATTCTATTTTGGTGTACAGATAGGGAGGATGATTGGAAACTAGTTTTTGGGACAATTTTTGTATGCCTAGATGGCTTTGTATACATACTTTTGTATGACCTACTGATGTATATTTTTGAATATATGCCTATATGGATTTGTTTGGACATGCCTATATGGATTTATATATAAGGGAGATGTTACATTCATGACATTATGTATATGACAACTTATATTAAATATTTAATATGATGATCAATTATCGTTACAGGAATTTGGTTTTACACGTGCCAATTGCATTTGCTTGAAAGTTTATAAATCATTTTCAAATAATCCATTTTGTGTATATCTTGCAATCATTGCATTCTGTGGGATTGTGCTTTTCTTTGAGGCATCATTTCAAATAGTTCATGCGCCTTGTCTATGCTTCCAAACTTTCCATATAGTTCATGTGCCTTCATGATGTGACATTTCTTTGGGATATCATGCCAAACAATTCACGTGCCTTGTCTATGCTTCCACTCTTTGCATACATGTCTACAAGGGTAGATGCAATTACAACATGTGACAAATTTCGTATATCCTTTATGCTTTGATGGTTGTCCATACGCTGTTCCAAACATTCTATTTTGGTGTACAGATAGGGAGGATGATTGGAAACTAGTTTTTGGGACATTTTTTGTATGCCTAGATGGCTTTGTATACATACTTTTGTATGAACTACTGATGTATATTTCTGAATATATGCATGTATGGATTTGTTTGGACATGCCTATATGGCGTTGTATATAAGGGAGATGTTATGTTCATGACATTATGTATATGACAACTTATATTAAATATTTAATATGATGATCAATTATCATTACAGGAATTTGGTTTTACACGTGCCAATTGCATTTGCTTGAAAGTTTATAAATTATTTTCAAATAATCCATTTTGTGCATATCTTGCAATCATTGCATTCTGTGGGACTGTGCATTTCTTTGAGGCATCATTTCAAATAGTTCATGCACCTTGTCTATGCTTCCACACTTTCCGTAGAGTTCATGTGCCTTCATGATGTGACATCTCTTTGGGACATCATGCTAAACAATTCACGTGCCTTGTCTATGCTTCCACTCTTTGTATACATGTCTACAAGGGCACATGCAATTATATCATGTGACAAATTTCCTATATCCTTTATGCTTTGATGGTTGTCCATATGCTATTCCAAACATTCTATTTTGGTGTACAGATAGGGAGGATATTGGCAAAGGTTGTGGAATTTGGCTTTACACGTGCCAATTGCATTGAATTGTTCAAAAGTTTCTATAGTCTTTTCAACAAATCTATTTCGTGCATATCTTGCAATCATTGCATTCCATGAGACAACATTTCTTTGAGGCATCATGTCAAATAGTTTGAACGTGCATTGTATATGAATGAAAAGCTCTTATTTCTAGGGTTTTAGAGAACAATCAAAGTGTTATTTCTTGCATTTCCTCCATGATCAAATCAAAACCTCATGTACAAAGCTCTATCCTGATGTACTGTAACAACCCTCAAGAGTTGAGGCTTGAACAATGTACAGGTGAAGAGAATTTGAATGAAAGTCCTTGTTTGTTGCTGTGGTTGCAGGCAGATTGACCTTGTGTTGAGGTTGCTTGCCAGAGTTTGACATTGTAACATTGCTTAGAATTTGGTGAAGGTTATGACAGGTCTGAGATTGATGTTGACACCCTAGAACAACCATTGTCCTGATACTTCCTTCATGGATTGAGGTTTGATTCATTATTTGCACATGAAACATAGACTATCCCTTTGAATGTTGCTACCTTTAAGTCTGTCCATGTATTTAGGGGTTACTAAGACCTTGAAAGGTTTGTGATGTCATTTATATCATCACCCAATACTTTCTATGGTGTTGCCACATTGTCCCACAAACTTGAGAGGTCTGCCACCTTTGCATATTGAGAGGATTGTCATGACTAAAGAAGTCTGATATTTGGATGTATTAGACTGTAGATAATAGAAACAAGGAAGATTTGATGTGTTAGAGCCTAGTTTTTGTTTGTTTGTCATGAGCAATGATAGGTGGATGGAGAGAGAGGTCCTACAGACCATAAACCATAGGCCTTGAACATCTTTGAAGGGTTGACACAAGTTAAGGCATGATTGTCCCAAGAGGACTGATTTCACAGTCTTAGGGTGTAAGAGTTACTAAATTTGCCCATGCATTTGGGGATTACTAAGACCTTGAAAGGTCTGTGATGTCATTTATATCATCACCCAATACTTTCTATGGTGTTGCCACACTATCCCACAAACTTGAGAGGTTTACCACATTTGCATATTGAGAGGACTATCATGACTAAAGAAGTTTGATCATATTTGGATGTATCAGACTATGGACAATAGAAACAAGGAAGATTTGATGTGTTAGAGCCTGGTTTTTGTTTGTTTGTCATGAGCAATGATAGGTGGATGGAGAGAGAGTTCCTACAGACCTAGAACCATAGGTCTTGAACATCTTTGAAGGGTTGACACAAGTTAAGGCATGAGTGTCCCAAGAGGACTGATTTCACAGTCTTAGGATGTAAGAGTTACTAAATCTACCCATGCATTTGGGGGTTACTAATACCTTGAAAGGTCTATGATGTCGTTTATATCATCACCCAATGCTTTCTATGGTGTTGCCATGCTGTCCCACAAACTTGAGAGGTCTGCCACCTTTGAAACTTGAGAGGACTATCATGACTAAAGAAGTCTACCCTATCAATAGTCTAGTTTGTAACCCTATTCTGCATCGATACAATGTCAAAATTCATATTTCACAGTTCATAATTAGTGGAATTAGTGTTGCTTGATATCGACAAAGATGTTACTTATTGCCTGCCCAAACATGTTTTGTCTTTGCCTTTCATTCTCTCTTAGCATTTTTAATGGCACCATTAAATTAAGTCCTTCAGCAATTATTTGGGAAGGATCTATGAAACTTTCTTTTTATATAACTGGCTTTCTTTCGAGGAATGAATTTTCTTTTTTCACTTGGCTCAATAAAGTTGGAAGTGTGTCTATTCATCTAAATGTGCATTGAGGTGTGCTTGAATCTAGGTCTTTTGAAATTTTGGACCAAGGAGATGGTCTTTGTTGAAGAATAGTATGATTTTTCTTTATGCCTTTTTGATCTTCTAAAACCTAATGTGAAGGGCCCATTCAATCCTAGAGAATTGTTTGAAGTAACAGTCCTATTTTGACCCTTGTGTTACAAAACACCCACATCTGCATTTGAAGTATGTTGTGTAAGAGGATAATAGGTATCCAAAATAGTTTTTAGTTCATGGGTTTGAGTTGTTTCCTTCAAATTATGTCAAAAATACCCCCTTTGTTGTCCTATAAGGCATAGTGGAAGATTGTGAAGAAAATCACTTTGTTTGAGGTGTTAAGACTTTAACCAAGGATTGATTGAGTGAGTTTGCTCTTTGATACCTTGATCTCAAAGGTACACCTAGGAGCACAAATGAAGATGGTGTAAGATCTTAGTTTGGCACTAGTAGAGAGGATGTAGTCAAAGGTTGTGGATTTTAGCTTTACATCCACCAATTGGTTTTGCTTGAAAGTTTCTAAAGCCTTGGCGACAAATCCATTATTTGCATATCCTACAACCATACCATTCCATGAGACCACATTTCTTTGAGGCATCATGTCAAACAGTTCACTCACCTTGTCTATGCTTCTGCATTTTGCATACATGTCTTTTAGGGTAGTTGCAACTACAACATTTTTCAAAAATTTCAATAGACAACATTTTTTTGAGGCATCATTCAATGCAACTATAACATTTGATAAAATTCCCATATGCATTTTGTAAGAATATGTATGAGATACTATATATTTCTATATGATTACCATAATTAGTAAGAATTAGTAAGAATTAATAAGAAATAAGCATAATGGCAATAATTAGCATTCAAGGATTTCTAATGAAGACCTAGGGTTTGGGTGCCTATAGCAACTCATCAAACTCATCTAATCATTGCTTTGTTTCTTGTAGGGTTTGTTTCCATGCTTCTAATCATAATAATCAAGGTTATGGGATAGCAAGGTTATGGAATAAGTCTTGTCATGTCATATGAGGAGATCATGGCCACAATACCACCAAGATGATGTGAATTTCAACAACAAATTTCCATCTGTCCAAACCCTACCATTGTACACAATCAAGAAGGCTTCAGTTTCATGCAATGGAAAGGTGCTAGGAGTGACATTTTGCATTCCATAGCTCGTGGGGCCAAACAAACTATGTCAACACGTTGGGGTGGGTGGGTAAATGCCAAGGGAGGTCTCATTTTGTGCGCCAAGCATCCAATCCTTCTAGGCAACAGGCTACCAACAAAGTCCCTTAAGATCCTTAAGACAAAAAAATTGCCAAATTTTGACGGAGCAATTCTTGGAATTCGTGGTAGCTTGGAATGTTTCATTTAGACCTACAGGTGCATGTGGGGTCTGTCTATAATAACCTCTCTCAGTTTTGTTCAACTCCTGTCCATTTAACCATGCCGGAATCAAATGCATTCTTACAAAATGCTTCAGTTCCATGCAATGGAAAGGTTACCAGGTGCCATATTTTTTGTTTTGCACATTTTGGGGCTGAACCAATTGCGCCAACATGTCTGGGTGGGCAAGTCAATGCCAAGGGAGGTCTCGTTTTGTGATCCAAGTGTCTCAGTCATTCTAGGCTGCAAGCTACCGGTAAACTTGAAAGGTGCTAGGTGTCGGTAGCTTGTAGGCCAGAATGACTGGGACGCTTGGCAGTCCAAGTTGGATAGTGAAGCTCAATGTCAAACTTAACTGGGCTAGGTCAAGAAGAGATGTCATGTGAGAACATAAATATGTCTTGGAAAAATATCATGAGGAAGAACAAAGACAACAATATGCATTAGGGATAGTGGCCAATGTTGGATACCCCGAAGTCTCCAAGACCTTGGAGTCATGTAGCTTCTATAAAGAAGTTGTATATGCATGAGAAGAGACTCTCAATGTCTAAGATCAAAGGAGGACTGTCATAAGTTGATAGTGGAGGCTTACAATGTCATCACAAATCAAACCAAATTCACCCTCAAAATTTTGTCATAAGATTAGAACAAAGGTATATGGATAATATCACAAAAGCATACCACATCATGTAATAACCACACATGCATATCTCACAATGATAACATGCAAACTCATAAGTCCAAAATCTTAAGACATAACTATGGGAATACAAACCATACTCAACCAAGACCTCCTAAAGCAATAAAAACTTAAGCCCATCATACCCATGTAACCAAGAGCCTTGTGAAAAACTAAATGCATTAAGAACCAACCAAGACTCCACAATCAAAAGCATGTCAAACCTTAACTAATGGACACACAAGCAAACCATCAAATTGACTCAAATGAGATATGTGGCAACAAACAAGTGCATCCAAAGAATACAAGTCAACTAGGACCTCCAGGAGCATCCAAATGGATCTAAGACCATGCTAAGCAACCAATATCCAAAAATCATCAAAATATGTCAAACTATTACAAATGCATGAAGAAATTTCTAGAATATTCTCCAAAGTCAACCAAGTGTACTTATAGGACAGTCATAAAGAGTTTTATCCTAATTTGCATAATTGAAGGAAGGAATGATTGAAGGAAAATGAACTTTATAATCATGTATGAGAATTACAGCCTTAAATATGATTGTTGCAGGCTAGAAATGAGTTTTGATGGTGAAATTAGTTATCTAAAACTATTTTTTGATGTTTGTACTTGAAAAATGAAGAGATGCAGCTACATATGGAGGAGATAAAAGTATTTTATAGCTCTGCATATGTGTGAACCATTCAAATTTGTCATTTCATGAAAATCCTATATATAACTATAACTACAATCACGTGGCAACTAAGATCAAGTTATGTCTTGAGGTATGAAACAACATATATCATCTTTCTACCAAGAAAAATAATCATATATAACAAGAAATCAATCTATAACATGTTATTGATCATAACTCAACCATTGTAAATTGATTATACATCAAACTTTTAAGTTTCAAAGTAGGAATACATGCACATAAGGAATTTAAATTATATTGTATATCAAGGTGTATATATATTAAAATGTAGTCCATAATGGTAGACATATACAAAAATTTGGCAAATATGCCAACTCAAAACATTTTTTACAAAATGTGGCATATGCCATGTCTCAAAATCTATATACAATCTACATGCCGAATAGCTACATCAAATACTAAAGATCCACTTGACCCTATGTCTTTAGTGATTCCTCAACCTGTGATGGATCCTCAACCTGTGATAGATCCTCAATCTGTTATAGATCCTCAAAAAGTGTCCTCTTCATACCATGATGTCTAGTAGTTGATGGAGGCAAAGTTGACTGCATTAACAAGTCAAACCACAAATTTGATCAATCTCTTCAATGGTAAATAAAAATGAGTTAGAGAACTAGTAAATAGAATCTTATCAACTATAAGACCGCTATAAACTATCAACTATTTAGAAAAAATTAATTCAATTACCTCGACTCTTTCTTGTCATTCAGACAATCGTTCTACAAATGATTGTCTCTTAAGACGATCAGGTGTCCTACTGAAGTGTGATGGCAAAGGTGGCACATCATTGATATTCTCAAGAGACTGTAAAAGTAAAGTAACATTGAAATAAATTAATATATAATTATTAAACAAAAAGGAAATACATACATTAAAAAAGGTTAGATGTGTTACACATAAACAATCTAGAGTGCACTACACAAAAAATTATCTACTAGAAAACAAGTACATACCACTATCGAGGCCTCCTACATTGATTGAGAAGGACTCATCATGGATGAACCAACTAATATCTCCTGTATGAAAAATGACAAGAATGTAAGACTCTATGTATACAAATAATCATAATAATTTTAAAATTATTATTTATCTAAATGACTATAATCAAATATTTAAGTTTTCTAAATTAACAATTAAAGTACAATTCAATCGAATTAAGTTTCCACCCTTTGTTGGCGTTCAGAAAGTCGTTCTGCAAATGATAGTCCCTTGGGTCGATTAGGAGTTTGAGTGAAGACCATTGGCAAAGATGCCACATCATTCACATTCTGGATATAAAATTAAAGAGACATCATGATATAAATTAAATTAACATCATGATATAAATTAATATATAATTACTCACAAAGAAATAAATGCATACAAAAAAATTGATGTGTAGAACAAATTATACCAACAAGTCAAAGCCAAATTGGATGGCAGACAAAGTTCCATGATGAACTTTTGTCAACTCCTCCTCTGTCATCAGTTGTTATCCCCCGTAGATACATTAGTACTAATAAATTTGTTTATATTATTCATATGGAATACACCATGAAATTTAACTTTAAATTTTACATGCATAAAAGATTGGCCATGGTCTTCTCCTTCTCTATGCTCCACCGATACTTGTGCTTCTGCTCTTGTCCCCAACCCCTTAGCTTGAGTTCTAGAGGCCACTGCATCATCTCGTGAATGGAGATCATACTCTGAGGTGTTCAAAGGTGGCTCGCTACTCTCCAAAATAGGACCTAAGCACAGCTGATTGCAAAAAATGCAATGATGGGGCACACAAACATGTGTGGACGAGGAGTGTCTAGTAAAATTAGGTGATCCAATATCATCGCCAACATCATGTGGTTGTGCAAACTGAGAAGTCTGTATAATCAAGTGCTCGGTCAAAAAGTGTATTGCACTAAGGCCCTATTGTGTTGCATTTGCAACAACGTCTCGGTGGTGAATTGGGGGTGGAGAAGGGATAGCAGGAGGGGGAATATAGGGACCTTGTACTTGTCTCATTACCCCATGTCTATCTTGAGGCATTCCCTTACCTACTCCCTAGAAATCTCTAAAATCAAAATAATTAATATGGTGGCCCATGACGAACTCGGCATAGAGTTTATGAAGGAAATACAAAGGTACATCTAAATTATTGTTGGGTGGTTTATCAAAAACCACCCACCAATGATCCCAAAAATTATAACTAATCCCCTCATGTGTACACTATTTAATTGAATACTTGGGCTTACGAACATCAACATGCAAGCCGGTTTTAGGATTGACAAAATGTTGGGCTAACATAGCTTTCATAATGTCTAACTCTTTCATTTGATCATATGATAAGCCATCAGCATATTCTACCTTCTTGGTTTTTCTCCATTGCCTAAATGATTCATGTTGGCTTGACAGGGTTCAAACATGACTAATAATTCCCTCTAAATTCGATGTCATTGTAAACAATCAAGGGTGGCAGCGATACATTTCTACAATCCTACTTATTTGATCAATGTTTCTTTGAATTTTCTCTTTGATTGTTGGAGGGGGAGGGTTTGGTGGTGGAGGGTTTGGGTTTTCATTTTGTTCATCCATTTTACCTATTTAAAATATAAAACATACCTATTTAGCATAAAACCCAAAAAAACTTGCTTGAATATACAAAACAAACAAAAAATGCAAATTTACTAACCTCTTTGGATCAGATATCCGTTCTGGAGCTCTGATAGTTGTTTTGCGAGAGGTCTGCGTTTTGCAAGCCACATGTTTGCAAAATGCAACCTCTTTTTTCCCTTTTTATGTTTTCAAAAACGGAAAATGGATATCCGTTTTTCTTTACCCAATTCTTTTCATTGTTTTTTAGTTTAACATTACACATTAAATATAACTAGTTTAAATTACATTACACATTAAATATCAATATCAATAGTTTAAATATAAATAGTTTAAAATACATTACACATTAAATTACATTACATTACACATTAAATATCAATAGTTTAAATTACTAACTATACTCAATGTATTCATGTCTTCTTATATAACCACCACTACCACCCATAAGCTTGTGGTAACACCTACAACCATCTAACCAATTCTTTCATCTTGTAGTATTGTAGAACATTCTCTTAACATAACCAAGCCTCTAGATTGTTCCACATGAACTTCAAGTCTACTACAAGTCCACATGCATTATTATTTATGCTTCTACTAGCACAATTAAATATGTAGTTGTGAGTACTTCTTCAAATGACTCATGGTTAAATTTCCATAACATCACCACATGTAGACATATCTCCATGCTATATCGCAACATCTAAAACTCACCACATCCTACCACATTACATTTTAGCATTGCTCAAGTTTAGGGTTTAGGGTTTAGGGGTTTAGGGTTGCTCAGGTTTAGGTTTTAAAGAGAGATAAAGAGAGGGGACTGATAGAGATTGGGAGAGATCTAGAGGAGATAGAGGGGAGAGATAGGGAGATAGAGAGTGAGAGGCATGTCCAGAGACATAGATAGAAATTGAGAGGTAGAGGGATGATAGAGACAAGGAGATAGGGAGAGATAGGGAGACAAAGGTTTAGAGTTGCTTGGTTTTAAGGACATTATTTAGGGTTTAGGGTTTATAAGTTTTGTTAGGGGTTAAGGTTTAGAGGTTTAGGTTTTAGGGTTTAGAGAGAGATAGAGGACCAATAGGGAGATACAATGTGTATAAAATCCCACCACCAAAGATATTACAATCTCAAGTATTAATCTCAAATATAGAGTACATTAACACAACTTCCCCTTTAGTCCAACAAAATTCTGGTAGCATAGCAACATAACCTATAATATCATACAAACTACTATCCCATGCCTCCAATATATAGGTAAATGTAATCCAATTTATGGTTTCCAATACAATGGACTCAAATCATGAGCCAAGTAGTCAACATGCAAAAGAGAGATCATGACATGTGTGTGGAAGTTACAAGTATCTTTCTAGAAGCTTCAAGACCTTTCTCATGAACTCGTTTATGCAACTTCAATAGAGGACAAAACAACTCACTAAAGGACAAAATAACAACTCCCCAAGTCCAAAAATAACAACCAACTTCTTACATGTCATCATATATATTGTTTCTCACACCTCTTACAATGTCATATATGTTTCTTACACATCTTACAATGTCATAAATTTTAATAGATTACCCTCCACTTTGTGCTAAGTTTCCAATCATGCCTTACACATTTGCTTCCCTCCACATTAAATACCCCTTACAAACATATTCTAAGTCACCTAGAGAATGTATGGACTCATGTTTAAGTCCAATTTTCCCCTTTTCATGATCCTTGGAGTTGTACACAAATTTAATTGAATATTAAATAAATTGAAATAGTCTAAATCAATTACAAGGTGACTATCATCCCTAGTCCTAATATATCTCATATGTGTTCTTAGAAAATCTACATATAATGTAGCATTGACTGGCTTTCTTTAGATTTAACTTATTGTAGGTTCCTCTAGGTAACTATTTTTCTTAAATGTTCCATTACTAACTCACACTTTGAGTAAATATTCTCTCTATAATGACCATCTATGTGTAATACATATACGTTGTATTACTCTCCTCCATCTACTCCTTGACTTGTGCATGAATCTCTCTCATACATGTTACATAAATTCCTCAACTTCTAGACTTTTGCACTTGCCTTTTTTTTTACTCCCAACAAATTTATGACACCTTGTGTGAATGTCCCATACACCACTTGGAATATAACCTTCATTGATGATAAATTCACCCAAGATGTTGTACACAAACTCTACTTGCACCAACATAGAGTTCCACAACCTAATTATTTCCCCTACCACACATCTAAATATATTTCCAAGACTTTGATTAACAACCTATGTGTATCTATCCATTTGTAGATGATACATAGAGATATAATTGAGATTTGTACCTAATTTATTCCATAGGTTGTGTTAAAACTGGCTATGGAACTTCATGTCATGATCAGATGTTATGCTCCATAGCAAGCCATGCAACCAAAACATCTCCTTGAAGAATAAATCCACTATCCAGAATGTCTCATTCCACTACACACAAGGAATGAAGTGTTACATTTAGGAAAAAAATACCACTATGAAGGTAGAATTATTGCCCCTCTATGTGCATAGATCCAAGGACAAAGTATAGATAGTTCCTCCCACAATCTATTTGGCATACACAATGACTTATAAAACCCAATGTTTTATGTAATTATCTTTATTTTTGGTAGACGGTACCTCTTTCAATGAATATATGTACATCTTTGTTCAAACTTAGCTAGTGATCTACCTCTACTCCAACATGGATCATGTCTTTTCTAGACATGAAAATATCCTCCAAGTCCAGCTTAATGTAACTATCTAATGATATTTTCCCTCCTAGAACTCTACAATATGGACAATTACTAACTCTTGAATAGGTATTCCTCATATAAGACAATATCTCCCATCTAAGGTTCTACTAATGTATTCCATGTATCTGTAAAATATAGAATTTTGGTGTAGATATACTTCATCACCTCCATGCCTACTAGTTTAACCATCATTACATACAATAATTCCTACCTCTTTTTAAGGCATATATAAGCTTCTTCAGAAAACTAGAACTTAGAATCATATCCATGAAGCATGAGATGCTACATATTGGTGGAAATCCATCTACAATTCCTTCACAAATCATATCTATGAACTCCTCATGTAGGATCACAACTTTTCTCATCTAAGTTGTGGCTCAATCTACTCCTTCTATGTGGGATTGACTACTTGTGCATAGTAGTATTTCAAGTCTTCTATTTCCTTGAGAAATTTTCATTTTGATAATAGAAACACCTTGGCCTTCTACATGAACTCTTCCTCATCCTTCATGGGAAGTAACTCAAAATTTTCCCATCAGGTTCTTGATGGTGAAGGTGTTCTTGTGCTCCTATGCACAATGCATCGATCATACTACCAAGGATTTCCTAGTAACACGTGGTAGGCATACATCAAAATCACATCACACCATACCTTATTTGCATATCCTTCAAAGTAGAATGTAACTTAATGTTACTATGTCATCATGAGTTACTATCCCTTTTGTATCCATGAGATTGTATTGTGTGATTTGCATGACTATCTTTGTCCCTAACTTATGCATAATCTTTATTGATACTAATGTGTTTGTGGTGCATCCATTAATAATTAGATTGCAACACTTTCCTCTAAAGTTGCACTTAGTCAGGAAAGACTCTTTCTAACAAAAAAATGTTCATCATCCTTTCATGCAAGTTTTTTCATGCAAGTTTCAACAAAATAATGTTCATCATCAAGTTCTCCCTAGACTCTAGGTTTTCACCTTCTACTCTAGCACTCAATGATCTTGCTTCTTTAGCCTACACAACATGCACATGTTTATCTATATGACCTTTTTTATAGTTCCATTTTTATAGTTCATTGTTTATCTATGCACAATGTAAAGAATTAAAAAAAAAAACCATTTATAGTTCCAAGAAATGGATATCTATTTCTAGAAAACCAAAATGGATATCCATTTTGGTTTGGTATCCAAGCCAAAATGGATATTTTAACATACCCGTGAAAGTCAAAGTTGGGAAATTCGCAAATTTGGCTAAGTAAAGACGTGATTTTTTTCCATTGCCACTGTATGGCCCACGGTGATCCTACACATACCCACCAACATATATTTAGAAAAAAATATAAAATAAGTGTTTTAAAATAAATATATATAGTCGACATATTTTTATAAAACAAATGCAAATAAATATAAAACAAACATAAATAAAATAATGTATATAAATACAAGTCAAAGTAAAACATAAAGTTGATTGGTGATAGGGTTGGAAGGTGAACTAGGTGAGATTGGCATGAATGGATAGGGCTAACCATAGGTTGCAACATTGTATGATTGGCTTTTTGGAAAGTGATATTAGGCTTAGTTTGATTTGATGTAGGGGTGAAACTAGGTGTGGTATTTGGATAATTGAATGGAATGACACTATAATGATGAACATGACTCCCAGTGGATAACCCAACACATGTGGTAGCACTATTAAGTTTGGTTGTGTAGTTGTGGTGAGAATAGTAGAACTGTATGTAGGAATAAAGAGTGCTGGTATGGGTACTAACACTTGAGTCCCTATTTGATTAGAAGAGGTCACATTAGTGATGATTTTGGCACAACTAGATGCAGAAAAAATATTATTGTGAACTATGTGAGCTAGGCCACACAAGACTTCTAGTCCTTCTTGTCCTTTGAGCAACAAACTTCTTAGAATCTCAACAATAGGGACAACCTCCTCAGCTATATGTTTTGAGCTTACAAATTGCTGAAAATTAACCAACTCAATGTCTAATCTTTGAATTTGAGCTTTAGGAACATGAGCCATGAGGTCCTCTATGTGGATGGTTTCATGAAAAGTTGATGCTTCTGGGATATCAAGCAGAAGTGATGAGCCTTCTTGTGTGATTGGACTTGCAAATTGGGGTTTTGATGTGTTGATACCTGAGCTATTCAAAGCATTAGAACCTATAATTCGAAGACTTCTTCACACAAGAGTGTTTGAATTAGGGCACTGGGTCACAAAACTCATAAATTGTTTACAAGCCTTAGTGACACACAAGATGCACACAAAGAAGAGATGAAAGAATAGGTTGACTTTTTGTTTAAATGATTCAATGTTTTGTACTTGTGATCAAATGTAAACAAATATGATGCAATAATAAATCCTTGATCAATTTCAACTCTACTCAAAGCCAATTATATATCATTAATTCTCATCTTCAAATCAAACCCTAAATTTAATTCTTTTTGAAAATGTATCAATCCAAAAATTGTTCTTCCTTTCAAATTTCAATACAAAATGACATTTATAATGTATTAGAGAAAGTAAAATCAGATTTGGAATGCAAATATCATCAGAAAAATCTAAAACAAGATATGAATCACAAACCCTAGGTTTCAAAATAACTAGGTTTTTGGAACAACTTCTTCTTTTTTGAAAAACCCAATCAATGAATAGGTTTAAATTAAAACTATAGAACTAGTAAATGATTAATTTATGCAATACCAATCAGATTTAATGCAAAAATTATAAATTTATATCTTTCTATGATGATCTCTACCTATGAAATGAAAACAAGGCAACAAATATGCTTTTTCCTAAGCCTAAAATGCTTGATTTTCTACTTTTTAATGCAAATATGCAAGAATGTCATTTTCTTAAACACAAAGATGATATGATTGTTGCAAGGTGTGCACCCTTGGTTTCCTTGTGTTGTGCAATGCAGTGCTTGGGTTCGTGACAAGGCTTAACCGCCTCCCATGAATTCATTAACTCTGGTGGTTGTATTAAGCATTAATAGGTCGATCTTTTGGTGCAACGGCAACCGTCTTTGAAACAATGCTACAACAAATGAAATTAATTTAACCATGCTACAAAGATCTAAAACAAATCACTAATCTATAAACCCTAGGTTCAAGCCTAGCTAAATTTTCTAGGAATGCAAGGTTTTTGCAAACCCTAATGTTGAAACAATGTAAAAATAAGCTATGTAGGTATGCAAAATGGTCAATGAATTCAATCCTAATCAGATCTAGGGAAAAAAAAAATCTCAAGGGTACAAGATACGTCAGGTTCACCAAAATGTTTAATTGGAAAAGAGAGATCTAGCCTAAAAGGTTAAACTAGGTCAAACCCTCTTCAACATCATCTATAAGATTATTTCTAAGAGTATTGATGATCACCTAAAGCTGGTCATGGATTCCCTGATCCCTTCTAAGCAGGATGGGTTTGCAAAAGGGTGCTAAATCTTGGATGGTATCATTATAGCTTTTGAGGCTATCCACTCTATAGCTAGATCCAAGGAGAAGGCTATGTTTATCAAGGTGGATATGTCTAAGGCTTGCGACATCGTCAGATGGTCTTTCCTTTAGAATACTCCTACAAAATTTGGTTTTTTTAGGAATGGATTGAATGGGTGATGATCTATGTGAGACCTCCCTCCTTCTCTATCTTGATTAATGGTATTCCTTCCCCCCTCTTCTTTACTTCTAGATTGCTTTGACAGGGTGATCCCATCTCTCCTTATCTCTCCATCATTATAGTTAAAGGCCTCAAAAGACTTTTATAGAAGCAAAAAAGTATTAGGTACATTCATGAGTATGTGCATGGAAATCGAGGTCTAAAAGGGGGTCAAAAGTGGCCACATTTTTATGAAATTAGTAAAACCTAATCTTGGATGAGATATTCAAGATATCCACACTCAAAATTTCAAGATACATGTGACAAGAACAAGATTAGTAGTTCTTAAAATCTAGTTTCTAAACTACTATTTATTTTTAAAATGGCGAAGATTAAGATGGTCAAATAGAGGGAGCATACAAGTGGTCATATTTATGTCAGAAATGTATAACATAGCATTAGGTGTGCTCCCCCTAAAATGTTTGACATTTTAAAAGTATTTCACAAATCCCTTTAGTGAAAAGCTATCTAACATAATGTAGTTTATGCCATATTTTCCTACTGATTTTTAAATCAATATATGATTTTTTACTAATTTTTAAAGTGGACACATCCTGAAAAATGAAAAATTGTGTGTGCTTCCCCCTTAATTTTGAGAAAACTAATAAAAAATCATTATTTTTTTAATGTGAATAGAATGGAGTCTAGAATGTAAAAAATTAATTTGTTTCAAATTTCAATGAGTAGATAAAAAACAACACCAAAAAAACTATACATAGGGTTCTAGAGAAAAATGTAGACACTAGCAATAGAAATTGAAGATCAAGAATTAATATATTTAGATTTTTAAAATAATTACAAGCTTAGAAAGCTACGACATAGATTTATCTCATAGTTTTTTTGCAATTTTGTTAAAAAATTCATGGACCTGATGGAGACCATGCTTGATATCTATTCATATTTTGTATGACTTTTATAAAACATGTCTTTGACACCCAAATTGAATTCCCAGTTCTTAGGATTGGTAAATTCAAACTTTTACCAAGCCTAATAATGAAATTTGATTGGTTAAAACTTGAATGTGAGCACATTATAATGCAATCACATTCTAAAAAATGCATATGAGCCATAACACATGCATGTTATAACATGCACACATTATGTTTTCCAAAACATGAGCATGCTTTGAAGAAATTTAAGTTTTGGCCACTTTTTACCCCCCCAAAAGTCTTATCATTTGGGATTACATTTGTAGGCCTAAGCAAGATGGGGGATTGAGCCTTCAATGCACTACTCTCAGTAGCCAAGCTTTATTGGAAATGCTATAAACATTTGGAACAACAATGGTCTCTAATTCTAAACTTAAAATACTTGGGAGTGATAGATTCCTCTAAGATTCCTAAAACGAGTTCGGTTGGTAAAGGATTGATGATATGGAATACAATTAAGACTAGGGCTTCACTTGTTAAGGATGGTTTATTCTAGATTATTAAAATGGTTAGAGAGAACTCTTCTAGAGTGATGCATGGGATCTTCATCCTCCAATCCTATCCTCTTTCCCTCTCCACTAGCCTTTGAGGCATACCTTTCTTTCTATGGGGTGGACTTTAGTCGTTGACTTGAAGTTTGCTCTTGAGGTTAGGGGCTCTATGTTCTATCAATAGAAGGATTCTACTTTCTATCCTAAAGTGGGCTCTTTAGAGGAATGGGCCACCCTATCCTCTATTCTTGGAGTTCAACCTTATTTCTCTTTTGAGGATAATGATGAGCTCACATGGGGACATGATCCTAAAGGGACTTATTCTATAGCTCTTGGTTACAATTCCCTTGTTAGGTATAATGGCAAGAACCATGATTTTCTTTAGTGGACCAAAATTTGGAATAAATTTAGTTGGCCCAATTGTAACTTCTTCATCTAGTTTCCTTGTCAAAGTAAATGTCTCACTTGGGATAAAATTAAGAAGAGATGTTTTTAGGCCCCCTCAAAATGTGTTCAATGTGGCTTGGTAGAAGAATTAGTGGCTCACCTCTTTTGCCAATATGCTTTTGCCTTAGGCATTTGGGGACAATGGTGGCAAACCAAGAACCATCTTATCATCCTTGCCACCTCCTTTCCAAAGTTTTGGGGAAGCATGGGTCAACCTCCTTTAATATCTAGTTTTCTTAATGTTGATTGGGATCCCTGTCCTATTTTTCTCCTTTGATAGATATGGCTAGAATGGAACCATCAAACTTTCTAGGGCCACTAGAATTTACTCTCTTAAATATAGTAGAAAGTTTTTGACTCTATGAAGGAGACTAGTATCATTTCTAAAAGTTCTATGGATGAGGACCTTTCTCCTCTTGATATTAAACTTTTGAAGGGACTTGAGATTTAGTTTGTTGGTACTCCCTCTTAGTGCTCTCAACCTCCCCCCTAGGTTTCTAGAAAGGTAAACAGAAATGGGAAATGGTTGCCCCCACCTTCAGGTTTCTTCAAAATTAATATAGATGGATTCTCCCATGGAAACCTGGGTGTTGCTAGGGTTTGTAGAGTTAGGTATGTTGAGGATGGGTCAATATGTTTTTCGTCTCTATCACTTTGGAGATCAACACCAATAATTAGAGGGAAGGTTGCACTATTCTTCTAGATTTTGAAAAAGCTTCTGAGTTTGGTTAGAATAAGATTATTTGTGAAACAAATTCCCTAATCATGGATTCTCTTATAAATGGAGAAAGGACTCAAGAGTCCTCCTGGAGGCTTGCAATTCTAGTAGAGAAAATTCTTCCTCACTCCTCAATTTGAAGCTATATCCTTGGTTCATAATCTAAGAGAATGGAACTCAGTTACATATTGTTTTTCCAAGTGGGCTTTTGAGGTGAGCCCAAATTGGAATGTCTTAGAGTGGGGGTTTGTGACTCCCAAAACAGCCTGTCATCTTATCCATCTTGCT
This sequence comes from Cunninghamia lanceolata, assembly GCA_027924645.1. Taxonomy (NCBI): domain Eukaryota; kingdom Viridiplantae; phylum Streptophyta; class Pinopsida; order Cupressales; family Cupressaceae; genus Cunninghamia; species Cunninghamia lanceolata. The sequence continues at coordinate 316,371 of BSBN01001486.1, read as the reverse complement.
CATTATGATCAATCTAGATGATCCATTCTTGCCTTGGCGACAACTCTAGTATAAGGATTGTCACTCCACTTGGAGCCTCTCTACAAGGGTCTTCTATTGGACTCACTAATTTCTTTAGTTTTTTTGGCATATTCGACACTTGTCTATACTTGCTATGCTTCTTAGAGACCCCCCCATCTCTAGAAGTCTTGGTCACTTTATGGGACCTCTAAGGTGTCCTTGGGGATGGGCTTGTGCCAATCCCATCTAGATTTTCTATCTTTTTCTTTTCTTATTGCTCCAGCTATTTTGAAATATGTGTCTTATAATATGTAATGAGGTTACTATTTTAATATAATTTTCACTTTTTTCCCCAAAAAGTGCAAGTGTAAAATATTGTAATTAGTTTTTATTACAATTGGATTATAGACCATGGACCCAAAGTTCTTATGGTGAATTTTTTTATTAAATTAGATTTGACTAAATATGATATCAAATGAATATCATCTAAACATTATAGAAGATATTTGGTTGTTTTTGCATACCTAAAGTAAACACAATCAAATCCCTTGCATTATCTATTTTTGAATCACTCATGATAACATTTGAAGACTCTCCTATTAATGTCATCCATTAACTAACCATTCCCTTTGATCGTCTAGATTGGGATCTCTGCCCATGTTGAATTCTTAAATCATCATCATCCTTTACTTCTTATGTCCTAGTAGAAGGGGACCCAGCATCTTACATAACATTATTTGGATACTTGTAAATGTCTAATATTAATAGAGAAGGTAAAGCAAAAGATCCCACTAGTTTGAAGATTTCAAGTGAACTATAGGAATATTGAGGAAGTGTAGGAGAATATAGGGATTTCCCTCAACTATATAGACTTGGGTTAGTAGTACTTGTGTGCCTTGGCTTTGAGAAATCCATGGAAAGGGTCCAAAAATTTCTCTATTGCAAGAAATGGTCATAGTCATACATCAAATTACAACATATTATGAAAGAAGAAAATGCCAAAATGATTTAGTTATCATCGAATTGAAACTATTTAGTTATTAGTGAATTGAAAGTATTTGCCCCTTTCTACCAAAACATACATTTTTGGCTTTTATAGAAGTATTTAGGAGTCAAATATGAATGGACAACAAATACTATGGAACTATCATCAAAGATGAGATCAAGTTCTTAATGGTTTCTTCTAGATCTTCAAGGTCATCACAAAAACAAATCACGATCTCTCAAGTACTCATCCTAATGAACTACCTCTAAAAACAATAATGTTTTTGCTACACTAAATCACTAGAATATCCATATGAAGCAATGTTGAACTCGATAAAAGTAGGTGATGATGGTGGAATATCAATGCATGTCATTGAACTACACTATTCATCCCACAATGTGTCCACATTAGATCCCTGAGTATGATCAACTAATAAATCTGCTAATGTTGGAATACATGGGGTTAGGGGCATGAGAAGAGGAGTAAAACATGTACATGGGTAGAAGACTATCTAAGGCAGGAATGACTAGGATTAGAGGATCATCAGGATCTACATACATCTCCCAAATGTTGATCTAGATAGCACATGGGCAATCCATATTAGGACAATCAATGCCGTCTTTAATATCAGCAAGATCACATGTCATGTCAATAATCCTAAGAACTTGCCTCCTTTTTATTTTCCATCATTCCTTCTCCTTATGATCACTAGGTTGAAACCCATATGTAATGCCCCGGCATGTAACCCCAAAGTGCTAGATTAAAAGTGCAAAAGCTACAGAACTAATTTTTTTTTTTTGAAAGCATGATAGTGTAAAGTAGAAGCCAGACATAACACATTGTATGAAATTACTCTTCTAACCACTCTAGGGCAACATAACTGCATTAATAACAGGAAATAAAACTACAGAAACCATAACCATTACACTACTAAAATAATTACCAATAACTTCCACTGAAGCAGAATAGATTTGTAGTACCCTGTCCATGAACACCTTGATAGACAACACTTATCAGCAAGCAAAGCGGAAATATTTTCTCTTATAAATAGGACAACAAGTGAGGTTTAGCAGATCAAACACTTCATTAGTTAACAACTTGTCTCCCAAGGCGTCAAGGATGCACTACTTAACAATAAACAACATCATTACATGCATTGCTAACTAACATCGATAATTCATACAACTCTATAACAATAATGAGTAGTCAAATACATCTACATTCCACGCCTAGGTAAACAATTTGGATAAGAATTCATGCACATTTAACAAGTCTATACAATTGAGTACATCAACATGAGATTTACATAATCGACACCCTGATTACAACTGAATATAAACAATGAGATACAATAAATACACAAGGCTAATACATGAGCACAAGAAACTGTCTTCAAAACAGGTACAAGGTCTGATGTCTGGCACACAAGGTGAATCCTCCTCGCTCACGAACAACAGCAAGGGAGAAAACCAATGGATCTAGCTCTTTCCACCCAACCATGTGGAACCCTGAGGTCCACCCCCCGAGCTAGGAGTTAACATGAGGGCCCCACAAGAACAACGGTCAGGCAGACAGTGGATTAAGAACATCACAAGACTCCAACATCACTAGCCAATCTCACAACAACACAACATTACTTCTAGAGGCAACACATGACAACTGTCTTCATAACAGAAAATATGCATAACGGTGCAAGGCATCAACCATCTTGCAACCAATCACAATACAATGAATCACTCGAGCAAGGCATAGGTCCTCTTGCTCCAATATCTCAACCATAACAAGGAATTAAAACAAGCTCAACACAATAGGGAACCACAACTTACAAGAAGAGCTCGACAGTATAGGTTCAAGACCAAACAACAGGTCTAGGTAAACACATTGCAAGGCATTGACCTTCTTGCAATTATGGCAACACATAAGGCAAAGTCCCAATACATAATTCAAGGTTTCCAAACGGAGTAATACTTGGGAGATCTCTTCCATACCGATGACGACATGTCTCCATTGTCTTGACCATAACAATAGTTCAACAAACTTAGACCAGTAAGGATTGCAACATTCATGAAGGACTTAATCACTACCCCAATATGCATTCACAAGATACCATGCGCATGAACACAAAATTACAACCTAGGCCTCTGGAACCAAAACACTCTATTAACTTGCACAAGGAGTCTCATTAAGACGAACAATCAAACATATGACCAAACTTGTTTTCTTGATGCAACTGAGTTCACATACACTCATTATCTTAGCAACTCTTAATATCAACTTAATTAATAAATTTTACAAGGAGAACATACAATTTCACTGACGGATTAATATAATTAACATTCGACCAAAACCAACTTGAAATGGAAATCTTCACTACATAATAAATTTCTATTTAACAATCTCATGCAAAGTTTAAATAACTGCACCCGGGTAATTAAAAGACACATAACGATATGCAAATTTTTTTCCGTAAATAATACTAATAATAATAATAAAATAATAATAATGATAACAAAATTCTATATTTATTCACAAGGAAGACTTTAGTCATAATAATAATATATTTAATTAACATAGTGCATTCTCGATTAAATCCTTGTAAAACAAGAAAGAACCAATCCCAAAATTACATTACGATTCCTTAATATTGCTGTAGATTAATTAGGAAACGAGGATAGAATTATAATTGCTTATCAATTTGTAAAAACTATAATCTCAATCGCGTAAACTGATTAAATAACTACTTGCCATTCAATTCCCATCAAAAACTTTATAAAAACGCTACTCTACCCTAATAGCAAGGAAGACCAATTAAAATTAAAGCATGATTGTAAACTTGTTGCGAAGGGATTTACAATAACACGAATGTCATAATCCTAAGGCAACTCGTTACTGTTCAGGATGAAGATGGAGTAACTCAATAAATGCGATAGGATTCTAAATTCGTTCTCGCAGAGTTTCAATTAGGGAATCCATAAAACACCTCTAGAATATATCATAAACCTATTTAACTTTCAAAGTGAGGAAAACAATTAACTATTCCGCAAGACCTCGATTGCACCAATATAGATTAAACAATACTTTACAACATCTCTAAATCTATCCTAAAGAATTTAATTTTCCACTAAAACTTCGCTGTCCAGAAAGAATGTGACACTAGTTTGATAGCCGGCATTGATCTACAACTAAGTTTCTCTATTCCCTAATCCGATGATTCCATCTTATGAAAACACACATTTCTCACTATTCTAACACATTGTTTAACTAGCTCAAGCATGGGTTTAGTTAATAGTCAAAAACTGACGTGGACAGATTTAAGTTGAGCACATATGATTGTTTAAACGTTTGTAAGAGCAGCTATTCCCAGGAGAACCACTGGCAGGTAATCAAGGAACAACTACTGCATCAATCTACCGCACCAAGGAGTGCACAACTGGAGTTTACTAATGACAAACTATTTCTGCCAGTCCTAGGGCGAAAACTCAGGCAGCCACATCTAATCCTACGATGGCAACATTCCAAATTCTGACACAAGGGAGGACAACTCACTGGCTGTGGCAAAAACGGCAACTTCCAAGCCAGTCAAAACCAGAAAAGACGTGGGCACATCTCAAAACACCCAGCAAGAAGGAAAAGGCATGGTATGAGACAACGATTGCATCTGCAGTAAAAAGCTTCGAAGCCAATGACATTTTTTTTGCTAAGCATTGGGTTTCAGTGAGATTCATAAAGTTCTATGGTCAAGGCTTGCTGTTTTCTTGGCTAAAGTCTGGCTCCTATCTCTGTCATTTAATGCAGAACCAGATGGTTACGCAAATTCAGCGTGGGATGGCATAGAGCAGGAAGGCACGCTCGAGGTGCCACTGGGAAGCAGGCGAGTGCAATGGGGTTTCAATTTTCTTTTGCAGACGTAAAGAAATGGTAGCAAACAGATTTTAGTTTTTGTGCTAGAAAGACAAAGAAGTAATGCACGTACCTGCTCTATTCAAGGACGATTTCCTCCATGGCTATGGATCGAATCCTCAGAAGGTGATTGTTTTGATTTCCGTCTGCCCTACTCTGATAAAGGAGACAAACCTCTGACTGGATCTCTTAACATTTTATTCTCAGCTAATAAAGGATAGCACTTAACATAGATCGATACAAAGGTCGTTGCAAAATAGAGACCCGGGACTAAGTACAACTACAGCTCCTGAGGATGAAGTGAATGATCTGGAAGTCCGAATATCACTCCATAAAGAAAGTCTACTTTTGAGGTCTCTTTGGAAGGAATTTAATTCATCTTGCGGTGATTGTGAATTGCTATTGACATAATTCACCAATATCTTTACAGCCTCTGTGAGACGATGGTGAAAATATGGTGAAGGAGATGCACCAAAAGGCAGTGCAAGTGAATCAAAATCTGCTACAGACACAAAAGCCTGCAGGTAAAGATTCGCAAGATGCAAATAAGGCCTAGAATTAACCTTCTCTGGATTTACCCTGCCATGGCTAGGGTGCAAAACAGGCAGCGAAGGGGCCCATTTCTCCAACCGAAACTTTGAAACCCTCCGCCCCCCCAAAATTCACTATCTCACTGGACTCAATCTCATTCTCGCTGCTATTATCTTTGCATACAACATAATAAGCAAACCAAAACATAAAATACTCAAAAATATTCAAATGCACCTGGAACAATTCGGCTCTGCTCAGACCATCTTCCTTCAACCGGCCCTTGAAATAAGCGGGGCAAAGCTCAGACAAAACATACAAACCCCGGTCTAATCTTAGAATTGAGCGAACCCAGGTGGGGAGACACTCGGCTGGAAAAACATAGCGCACCAAATTCTGCTCATCAGCTGCAAGCACCGAACAAAACAACGCACCGGTAGGCGATAAAAGATTCACAAGTGCACTGGCTGTGTAATCGCATGCCTGAGCAATCCATCCGCCGCCGACAAAGTGCTGAGAGAAATCTTCGAATCCAAAGATTTTCCGAAGCAAGACAGGAAAACAACCCACATAAAATTGGCGGCATTGGTCTGCGTTGTGCCTCTGAATAAAGGACTCCATGGCGCGGCACGAATTCACAATATCAGCCGGAGAAGTGCTGCTTAGCAACAGGGCGCTTAATTCTTAAGCTTGGTATGATAAATCCATTAAAGATGAAGGAGGAGAAACCGCTGCCATTGTTGCAATTTTTTTCTAAACCCTAATGCAAATAAACCCTCTTAAACCCTAGCTAAACATGAAAGCTTCATTGAAACCCTAGCTGATTTGAAACCTGTAGGTGCTGATATGAAATCTAAAGCACAAACCCTAACCAAAAACCAGTTGGAAACTCCTCACCAAAATATATATTTTTTTTTTAAAAAAACCCTAGAATAGCCCAATAACCCACGGCAAAATTATTATCTTATAAATCTAATATTAACATGCATTTCAATAAACACAATTTACATTCTATCAATCTATGCATTAATGAAATTTATGAACATTGCCATATACCGTTTAAACATTTACAACACTCACAAATTAGGCAATATAATTTATTTATTAATTCACATAGTATTAAATAATTATATTTTCTACATTATTTAATTCACTATCTCACTGGACTCAATCTCATTCTCGCTGCTATTATCTTTGCATACAACATAATAAGCAAACCAAAACATAAAATACTCAAAAATATTCAAATGCACCTGGAACAATTCGGCTCTGCTCAGACCATCTTCCTTCAACCGGCCCTTGAAATAAGTGGGGCAAAGCTCAGACAAAACATACAAACCCCGGTCTAATCTTAGAATTGAGCGAACCCAGGGGGGGAGACACTCGGCTGGAAAAACATAGCGCACCAAATTCTGCTCATCAGCTGCAAGCACCGAACAAAACAACGCACCGGTAGGCGATAAAAGATTCACAAGTGCACTGGCTGTGTAATCGCATGCCTGAGCAATCCATCCGCCACCGACAAAGTGCTGAGAGAAATCTTCGAATCCAAAGATTTTCCGAAGCAAGACAGGAAAACAACCCACATAAAATTGGCGGCATTGGTCTGCGTTGTGCCTCTGAATAAAGGACTCCATGGCGCGGCACGAATTCACAATATCAGCCGGAGAAGTGCTGCTTAGCAACAGGGCACTTAATTCTTAAGCTTGGTATGATAAATCCATTAAAGATGAAGGAGGAGAAACCGCTGCCATTGTTGCAGTTTTTCTCTAAACCCTAATGCAAATAAACCCTCTTAAACCCTAGCTAAACATGAAAGCTTCATTGAAACCCTAGCTGATTTGAAACCTGTAGGTGCTGATATGAAATCTAAAGCACAAACCCTAACCAAAAACCAGTTGGAAACTCCTCCCCAAAATATATATTTTTTTTTTAAAAAAACCCTAGAATAGCCCAATAACCACGGCAAAATTATTATCTTATAAATCTAATATTAACACGCATTTCAATAAACACAATTTACATTCTATCAATCTATGCATTAATGAAATTTATGAACATTGCCATATACCGTTTAAACATTTACAACACTCACAAATTAGGCAATATAATTTATTTATTAATTCACATAGTATTAAATAATTATATTTTCTACATTATTTAATTCTTATTGAAACCATTAATATTTATTTAACATAATTATATTCCTAGTCAAGTAATTATATTCGAATGCATCAAAACACTGACGTAACACAGGCAACTCTGACCTTGTTAAACCTCGTGGTGGCACTAAACTTGACTGACAAGCAAGATTGGAAGACAAGACAAGACCACAATGACGGAGGCAAACAGACAACCGACACAAAAGACCAGGAACCCCATGTTGACTCCGTTCCACGAATCCATCGGCTAGGGCATGCTCAGACCTGCTAGTCCAGGTGGAGTCGATGCCCGGTACCTACATACTGCATCGAAACAACAGGGTTGTACATATATATATGTTATCATAAACATAATGAACGGAAGTCGCAGCGTGGCAGGGTACTTGGACACAAGTAATGCCACACTGTTCCGTTCAGTAACTCATCAAATAAATAACTGCATCCAATCCTAGACATACATCATAATCATGATCAAACAATACCTTAAACATAAAGTAACATTAATATGAAATCATGATCATATTAAACTGAAATTAACATCAAACCATAATATGTCCATCAACTAAGAATGCACAAGGTACAAGAGATCAAGCATCATCTAACATAATCCATATCTAGTTCGTATGATAATCAAGTGTCTAGCAATATCAAAGAAAACATCAACCATAGCATAGAAATCAAAGTGTCTCAAAACTGAAAACATGCACTAAACGACTATCATCGGTACTAGGATTGTCATAGGAATCATGAGAACAACATCTATTGCAAATGAAAAGGCGAGGGGCATTACATCCTCCCCCCCTAGATTTTGACTTACTCCTGGAAGTCACAGATTAGGGTAGAAACATAGTGTAATAATATTGCCATATTCTATTGCCAAAATATAACTTAGTCAACTACACTAAGCTAACAAACATTTCTAGGGAGAACACTATGCTATTAAACAATCAAAAGGTTAAAATGCTGCATTTTTAACATTTTCCATTAACTATCCACCCTAAGTCTTATCACAGATTCAACAAAAGATCAAAATTTTTCATCTATTTGAAGCATGGAAACACCATTTATCAATACATAGGTACAGTTTTCATGATTTGCCATACATTCTTCACACACACACCAATATACATCACTGGGATTCACATCACAAGGCCACATAGAGGTCCATCTGGATACTGAAAACCGCATACTAATCCATGAGCCAACAACCAAATCCATCTCACATACTCCATACCTCCCATATAATGACTTGTTGGTGCTAGGTCACACTCACAAGGTGAGACCATCCAATAAGCCATAATGACCCCCCTCTTGTTGTATAAGGTGGTTAGCCTCCAAGAGATAGTCATCACACATAGGTGGGTAGTGGGTCTTAGCTGTATAATAGCCTCACATACCCCCATCCTCAAGGTTCCCTGCGTCTGCTTCCTCGCATACACTCACCAAGTCCGTCTCATACGTCCTTGGAGAGGAGTCACAATACAACACATGGCCGACATTGAAAACAATAAATATAACTAGTTTAGCCACCAAAGTCATGAAGAAAGATAAAAATTTAATTTCAACAATAAAATAAGAAATGCGCGCAATTTTCAACACTAAATCAAATGTAACCACGAGGGCTACAAGCAATAAGATCACAAGGTGTGGCTAAACCATCATAATCAAATACAAGAAAAGTGTCAGCCTTCGCAATCAGTCAAAAATCATCAATAACCATAGAGAAAGTCCACAATTTGAAATTGCACTGTACGACACTATGTGACTAGATAGTAGCCACCAAACGAGGAAGGAGGGAACAATGTCAGGCTATAACAGTAGCCCTCATGTGGTGCGGAATGAGCACGCCATCCACATGGCTTAGAGTGTACTCCTCGGCTACACCCTGCATCGCGTCGTCACGCGGCATGGACTAGCCAAGTGGCTCACACACTCCTTGGCTGCCCGCATGGAATGTGCACCTCGGCCACATCCCGCATCGCATATCAGCGCGGCATGGTCATACGCCAGCCGGAGAAAGCACGTACTGGCCGTATGCCGCATGGCAGTGTGTCTGTGGCTCCGCGGAAGTAAACACGCGCAGAACACACCCCGCATAGCGACACCTCGTGGAAAAGGCACACATAGGTACTCGCCGTAGCCGAAGGTATACATGGCTAGGACCTACTCATATGCTAACCGACCCGACACTATTGAAAGCAAACATGAGTATCCCTCTACGAGTGTGTGAGGCCCCATTACGCTCAACACACAAGTAGGCTATAACACAATCTCATAGTGCACCTTCATGTGTCTATGCACGTGGCATCGTGTCCTCGAGCCTAGCTCGCTACCAACAGCAACACAGCATCATCACCAGCACTGTGTCGGAACATCAGTGGGGTGTGGCATCGTACCTATCATGTCGGAACATGTGCAGATACGGAATCTATCTCAGCATGGGTAACAAATCTCCCTCCACATGCTAGACCTCAAAATATACATGGGGCACATGGTCTCACTTGGGTTACCCACGCATGTCCTAGACCCCGGCCCCCAAGTGACGACTCATGTCATCACATGGTTCCAGTTGGGTTGTCCATGCAGGTCCTAGACCCCGGCCCCCAACTGATAACTCATGTGGTATATCATACCTTTCGTGAAGACAAGGTAAATGATCCTCCAAGAAATACCATCCAAATGCTCAAAAACTGTGGGGATTAGGCTAACACATATGAATCAAGTACCCTGATCCATCATAAGGGGAAGTAGTGAGTACGTTTCCTTAGGGTCAGTTGAGCGAGGGACCACTCTGCGCCGTCATAAGCGTACGCTATTCACTCCGCCCAAGGAACTTTGTGGCTGCTACTACCCCTTCACAGACTGAGGGACTAGAGAACCAAAAGAAGAGAATCTATGAATCTAACTTTTGGCTACTCTTTTACATATATATTTTCAACCACACAAGGGTTGGCCCTCAATCAGGTAACAAACATACAAACACATGTTGTGGTACGGTTAAACCCACACCAATAAAAAAAAACACTCATTCCCAATGGATGGGTACCTAGTATCACCATCTTATGGGCACACAAAGCATGTACGAGGTATTCACAACACTCAACCAATGCACAGTTACTGGTTCCTCACATTTACAGGGGGCAGATTTGCATTTACATACACAATTTTTATTACTACCAAGGATCACATACCAATAGTACATTTATTTCCATAACCACTGTGATTCCCTTTATAAGATCATATCATTTCATGTTATCCATAACCCTTTCATATACCACCTAATGCTAAAAGTCACTGTCATGATCATCACGATTACTTAACAATTCCACTTAACAAATTATACACAAGTTCCATATTCACAAAATAACAATGATGATCCTCTACTTAACTCTTACCACTTCATGTAGGTCTTTCCTAAACACAACAACTCTTACTCCAACACAAGCTATTTGAATTCTCACAGAACCAAAGGATTCGCATATTTTCAACATGCAAGACATCCAATGCATAAATCTTTTCTATTTATACAATAGTAAGAAGAGAGAAGGACATTCCCTCATGAGTTTTCAGCTACACCTAGTAAACAAGATTTTCAAACACCAAATGTAGTCATTGTAATTTTCCATGCACTAGCATCTTATTTATTCCACAAAAATAGCCCTTTCCATTAAAACATATCACGTTATGTAATACAAAACTTAATCATATACATTTACTTCCAAATACATAGATTAAATACCTAGCTACACCCAATCACATCTTATCCTAATGCACCTTTAGTCAAACAAAAGAAATTTACATTCCAACTTAACTAATTAATCTAAACCTGCACATGCATAAGAGAAGTTACTATAACTAGACGTGGCAACAACATTAACCAGAGATCCCAGTGCTGCAACCTGTCTCTGATACCAAGTGTAATGCCCCGGCATGTAACCCTAGAGTGCTAGATTAAAAGTGCAAAAGTTACAGAACTAATTTTTTTTTTTTGAAAGCATGATAGTGTAAAGTAGAAGCCAGACATAACACATTGTATGAAATTACTCTTCTAACCACTCTAGGGCAACATAACTGCATTAATAACAGGAAATAAAACTACAGAAACCATAACCATTACACTACTAAAATAATTACCAATAACTTCCACTGAAGCAGAATAGATTTGTAGTACCCTGTCCATGAACACCTTGATAGACAACACTTATCAGCAAGCAAAGCGGAAATATTTTCTCTTATAAATAGGACAACAAGTGAGGTTTAGCAGATCAAACACTTCATTAGTTAACAACTTGTCTCCCAAGGCGTCAAGGATGCACTACTTAACAATAAACAACATCATTACATGCATTGCTAACTAACATCGATAATTCATACAACTCTATAACAATAATGAGTAGTCAAATACATCTACATTCCACGCCTAGGTAAACAATTTGGATAAGAATTCATGCACATTTAACAAGTCTATACAATTGAGTACATCAACATGAGATTTACATAATCGACACCCTGATTACAACTGAATATAAACAATGAGATACAATAAATACACAAGGCTAATACATGAGCACAAGAAACTGTCTTCAAAATAGGTACAAGGTCTGATGTCTGGCACACAAGGTGAATCCTCCTCGCTCACGAACAACAGCAAGGGAGAAAACCAATGGATCTAGCTCTTTCCACCCAACCATGTGGAACCCTGAGGTCCACCCCCCGAGCTAGGAGTTAACATGAGGGCCCCACAAGAACAACGGTCAGGCAGACAGTGGATTAAGAACATCACAAGACTCCAACATCACTAGCCAATCTCACAACAACACAACATTACTTCTAGAGGCAACACATGACAACTGTCTTCATAACAGAAAATATGCATAACGGTGCAAGGCATCAACCATCTTGCAACCAATCACAATACAATGAATCACTCGAGCAAGGCATAGGTCCTCTTGCTCCAATATCTCAACCATAACAAGGAATTAAAACAAGCTCAACACAATAGGGAACCACAACTTACAAGAAGAGCTCGACAGTATAGGTTCAAGACCAAACAACAGGTCTAGGTAAACACATTGCAAGGCATTGACCTTCTTGCAATTATGGCAACACATTGGGCAAAGTCCCAATACATAATTCAAGGTTTCCAAACGGAGTAATACTTGGGAGATCTCTTCCATACCGATGACGACATGTCTCCATTGTCTTGACCATAACAATAGTTCAACAAACTTAGACCAGTAAGGATTGAAACATTCATGAAGGACTTAATCACTACCCCAATATGCATTCACAAGATACCATGCGCATGAACACAAAATTACAACCTAGGCCTCTGGAACCAAAACACTCTATTAACTTGCACAAGGAGTCTCATTAAGACGAACAATCAAACATATGACCAAACTTGTTTTCTTGATGCAACTGAGTTCACATACACTCATTATCTTAGCAACTCTTAATATCAACTTAATTAATAAATTTTACAAGGAGAACATACAATTTCACTGACGGATTAATATAATTAACATTCGACCAAAACCAACTTGAAATGGAAATCTTCACTACATAATAAATTTCTATTTAACAATCTCATGCAAAGTTTAAATAACTGCACCCGGGTAATTAAAAGACACATAACGATATGCAAATTTTTTTCCGTAAATAATACTAATAATAATAATAAAATAATAATAATGATAACAAAATTCTATATTTATTCACAAGGAAGACTTTAGTCATAATAATAATATATTTAATTAACATAGTGCATTCTCGATTAAATCCTTGTAAAACAAGAAAGAACCAATCCCAAAATTACATTACGATTCCTTAATATTGCTGTAGATTAATTAGGAAACGAGGATAGAATTATAATTGCTTATCAATTTGTAAAAACTATAATCTCAATCGCGTAAACTGATTAAATAACTACTTGCCATTCAATTCCCATCAAAAACTTTATAAAAACGCTACTCTACCCTAATAGCAAGGAAGACCAATTAAAATTAAAGCATGATTGTAAACTTGTCGCGAAGGGATTTACAATAACATTAAATAGCAACACGAAACTATAATTACACAATAATCTAGTTGATTTGCGGGACACGAATGTCATAATCCTAAGGCAACTCGTTACTGTTCGGGATGAAGATGGAGTAACTCAATAAATGCGATAGGATTCTAAATTCGTTCTCACGGAGTTTCAATTAGGGAATCCATAAAACACCTCTAGAATATATCATAAACCTATTTAACTTTCAAGGTGAGGAAAACAATTAACTATTCCGCAAGACCTCGATTGCACCAATATAGATTAAACAATACTTTACAACATCTCTAAATCTATCCTAAAGAATTTAATTTTCCACTAAAACTTCGCTGTCCAGAAAGAACGTGACACTAGTTTGATAGCCGGCATTGATCTACAACTAAGTTTCTCTATTCCCTAATCCGATGATTCCATCTTATGAAAACACACATTTCTCACTATTCTAACACATTGTTTAACTGGCTCAAGCATGGGTTTAATTAATAGTCAAAAACTGACGTGGACAGATTTAAGTTGAGCACATATGATTGTTTAAACGTTTGTAAGAGCAGCTATTCCCAGGCGAACCACTGGCAGGTAATCAAGGAACAACTACTGCATCAATCTACCGCACCAAGGAGTGCACAACTGGAGTTTACTGATGACAAACTATTTCTGCCAGTCCTAGGGCGAAAACTCAAGCAGCCACATCTAATCCTACGATGGCAACATTCCAAATTCTGACACAAGGGAGGACAACTCACTGGCTGTGGCAAAAACGGCAACTTCCAAGCCAGTCAAAACCAGAAAAGACGTGGGCACATCTCAAAACACCCAGCAAGAAGGAAAAGGCGTGGTATGAGACAACGATTGCATCTGCAGTAAAAAGCTTCGAAGCCAATGACGTTTTTTTTGCTAAGCATTGGGTTTCAGTGAGATTCATAAAGTTCTATGGTCAAGGCTTGCTGTTTTCTTGGCTAAAGTCTGGCTCCTATCTCTGTCATTTAATGCAGAACCAGATGGTTACGCAAATTCAGCATGGGATGGCATAGAGCAGGAAGGCACGCTCGAGGTGCCACTGGGAAGCAGGCGAGTGCAATGGGGTTTCAGTTTTCTTTTGCAGACGTAAAGAAATGGTAGCAAACAAATTTTAGTTTTTGTGCTAGAAAGACAAAGAAGTAATGCACGTACCTGCTCTATTCAAGGACGATTTCCTCCATGGCTATGGATCGAATCCTCAAAAGGCGATTGTTTTGATTTCCGTCTGCCCTACTTTGATAAAGGAAGCAAACCTCTGACTGGATCTCTTAACATTTTATTCTCGGCCAATAAAGGATAGCTCTGAACATAGATCGATACAAAGGTCGTTGCAAAATAGAGACCCGGGACTAAGTACAACTACAGCTCCTGAGGATGAAGTGAATGATCTGGAAGTCCGAATATCACTTCATAAAGAAAGTCTACTTTTGAGGTCTCTTTGGAAGGAATTTAATTCATCTTGCGGTGATTGTGAATTGCTATTGACATAATTCACCAATATCTTTACAGCCTCTGTGAGACGATGGTGAAAATATGGTGAAGGCGATGCACCAAAAGGCAATGCAAGTGAATCAAAATCAGCTACAGACACAAAAGCCTGCAGGTAAAGCTTCGCAAGATGCAAATAAGGCCTAGAATTAACCTTCTCTGGATTTACCCTGCCATGGCTAGGGTGCAAAACAGGCAGCGAAGGGGCCCATTTCTCCAACCGAAACTTTGAAACCCTCCGCCCCCCCAAAATTCACTATCTCACTGGACTCAATCTCATTCTCGCTGCTGTTATCTTTGCATACAACATAATAAGCAAACCAAAACATAAAATACTCAAAAATATTCAAATGCACCTGGAACAATTCGGCTCCGCTCAGACCATCTTCCTTCAACCGGCCCTTGAAATAAGCGGGGCAAAGCTCAGACATAACATACAAACCTCGGTCTAATCTTAGAATTGAGCGAACCCAGGCGGGGAGACACTCGGCTGGAAAAACATAGCGCACCAAATTCTGCTCATCAGCTGCAAGCACCGAACAAAACAACGCACCGGTAGGCGATAAAAGATTCACAAGCGCACTGGCTGTGTAATCGCATGCCTGAGTAATCCATCCGCCGCCGACAAAGTGCTGAGAGAAATCTTCGAATCCAAAGATTTTCCGAAGCAAGACAGGAAAACAACCCACATAAAATTGGCGGCATTGGTCTGCATTGTGCCTCTGAATAAAGGACTCCACGGCACGGCACAAATTCACAATATCAGCCGGAGAAGTGCTGCTTAGCAACAGGGCGCTTAATTCTTAAGCTTGGTATGATAAATCCATTAAAGATGAAGGAGGAGAAACCGCTGCCATTGTTGCAGTTTTTTTTCTAAACCCTAATGCAAATAAACCCTCTTAAACCCTAGCTGAACATGAAAGCTTCATTGAAACCCTAACTGATTTGAAACCTGTAGGTGCTGATATGAAATCTAAAGCACAAACCCTAACCAAAAACCAGTTGGAAACTGCTCCCCAAAATATATATATTTTTTTTTAAAAAAACCTAGAATAGCCCAATAACCCACGGCAAAATTATT
The DNA here is from genome assembly GCA_027924645.1 of Cunninghamia lanceolata. Taxonomy (NCBI): domain Eukaryota; kingdom Viridiplantae; phylum Streptophyta; class Pinopsida; order Cupressales; family Cupressaceae; genus Cunninghamia; species Cunninghamia lanceolata. The sequence goes on along the minus strand of BSBN01001486.1, from coordinate 300,160 downwards.
ATCTTATAAATCTAATATTAACATGCATTTCAATAAACACAATTTACATTCTATCAATCTATGCATTAATGAAATTTATGAACATTGCCATATACCGTTTAAACATTTACAACACTCACAAATTAGGCAATATAATTTATTTATTAATTCACATAGTATTAAATAATTATATTTTCTACATTATTTAATTCTTATTGAAACCATTAATATTTATTTAACATAATTATATTCCTAGTCAAGTAATTATTTTCGAATGCATCAAAACACTGACGTAACACAGGCAACTCTGACCTTGTTAAACCTCGTGGTGGCACTAAACTTGACTGACAAGCAAGATTGGAAGACAAGACAAGACCACAATGACGGAGGCAAACAGACAACCGACACAAAAGACCAGGAACCCCATGTTGACTCCGTTCCACGAATCCATCGGCTAGGGCACGCTCAGACCTGCTAGTCCAGGTGGAGTCGATGCCCGGTACCTACATACTGCATCGAAACAACAGGGTTGTACATATATATATGTTATCATAAACATAATGAACGGAAGTCGCAGCGTGGCAGGGTACTTGGACACAAGTAATGCCACACTGTTCCGTTCAGTAACTCATCAAATAAATAACTGCATCCAATCCTAGACATACATCATAATCATGATCAAACAATACCTTAAACATAAAGTAACATTAATATGAAATCATGATCATATTAAACTGAAATTAACATCAAACCATAATATGTCCATCAACTAAGAATGCACAAGGTACAAGAGATCAAGCATCATCTAACATAATCCATATCTAGTTCGTATGATAATCAAGTGTCTAGCAATATCAAAGAAAACATCAACCATAGCATAGAAATCAAAGTGTCTCAAAACTGAAAACATGCACTAAACGACTATCATCGGTACTAGGATTGTCATAGGAATCATGAGAACAACATCTATCGCAAATGAAAAGGCGAGGGGCATTACACCATAGAAATAGGGTAAAAACTACTTCTGGACTTAAAATGTTTGAAGAGATTATCCCACCAAACCTTATAGATATGCTCATCAAAATGAATGAGAGAAGAAAAATTGAATAAAACATGATCTACTCATGATGAACTCTTTAAAAAAAGAGATCAAATCAACAAAAGCAATATAAAACCATAAGAGCAACTTGTAAAAGTGGAACTTGATATCAATTCATGGAGTACAAAATGTGCAATGCATAAAACCATCCTTAACAATTATAATGTTTTTGCACTTTATCTTAGTCTGATTGCAATGCATAGACAAAAGAGAGTTTAAAGTGCAAATTACAACAAATCTAATTAAAAATACTCCACTAAGACATGAAGCTCGAAAAGAGATTTCCAATACCTATAAGAAGTCCCCAAATGGATATACTGACAAAATAACACTAAAATGACTTGAAATGGATACAAATACTAAAACAACATTGGGTTGAAGTGGCATATGTGAATAGTATATAGTTACATATAAAAGACAAAAATATTTTATTTTATATCATTTAATTTTAGAAAGAGGAGAAAAATAATTAAACCAACATCCTAAACAAAAGTTACATTTGCATTTTAGTTCTTATATATATATATATATATATATATATATATATATATATATAAAGTAGAACATTCAAAGTCTTACTCTTGTTGTCCTTTGCTTGGCAGATAGTTCTTTGGTTTCATTTGCATTTTAGTTCCCCTCCACATACATACATACATACAAAGATATAAAGTAGAACATTCAAAGTCTTACTCTTGTTGTCCTTTGCTTGGCAGATACTTCTTTGGTTACATTTGCATTTTAGTTTCCCTCAACATACATACATACATACAAAGATATAAAATAGAACATTCAAAGTCTTACTCTTGTTGTCCTTTGCTTGGCAGATACTTCTTTGGCCATCAATTGCGGAGCTAATCCATTGAGTACTTACAAGGGGGTTACCAATCCATTAGGCCCTGCCTCATACTATCTCAGCTCTAATGGGAACTGGGCAGTCAGTAATACAGGACATTTTTTGGATGCTGAAAAACATAAGTGGATAGTGGCAGGCAACAACTCTCTATTTGCCAAAGGAATAAATACAGAAGTGTATGGAACAGCACGTTGTGCTTCTAGCTCCTTGAGATACTATGGATTATGCCTTCAAAATGGACAATATAATGTACAACTTCACTTTGCTGAGATAGTAAGACCCAACGATACGACCTTTGCAAGTCTAGGAAGGCAGGTATTTGATGTTTATATTCAGGTATATAACAATATACTTTTTTCCTTTATGTTATCTTAGTTTTTTACTTAATCTTGTTAGTAATTATTTACTAACAGAAACCTGTGACAGCATATCATATACTGTTCTTTTATAGATAGGTTATTTCACTTTTGAAATTTATGTAGGGAATTAGAAAATTGCAAAATTTTAACATCAAGGATGCTGCTGGAGGCTCATGTAAGGTAGTAATGAGAAATTTCACTGTAAATGTGACTCAGAACTATCTGGAGATTCACTTTTTTTTGTGCTGGAAAGGGAACATATGACATACCAGTGAAGGGGACAGATGGATTGGTATCAGATATCATAATCACTCCAAGTAAGATTCCTTTCTAAATTTGTTTCAGGGATGTGAGCAATGTCCTTGTGTATTGAGTCTTTCTATATAATGGTAAAGCAAACTTTGTTTATTAGTGCATTAAAAAAACCTGTTTTCTATTCACTTCAGTGTTAGATGACATGATCTGATAGCAAGCCTGGAGAATCTGCTCTGTGTAATCTAAACAGTTCCCATAATTTTGAGATCTAGCCATACTTTTGAGATTTAGCCAATTATTTTACTAATACATCTAGTAAAAATATATTTTGGTTATGCTATTCTTAAACATCATCCCCTTCAACAGTCAAAAGTTAATTTTGCCCAATAAAAATAGGATAAATATTTACTACTTTTTATTGTAGACGAGGTGTAAAATTACTATTAACTGTTTGACAATTGAAGTGGATAATGTTTAAATAGAGTGGTAGATCACATATAAGTTGCATACCTGATATAAAAATAATGGTCTTTAAGCTCTGCCTTCTAACTTCATCTTTCTTTGTTTTGTCAGACTTCAAAACCAACGGCAAAAGCAACAAAAGTATGATTATCGGCATAGTTTCTGGGGCAGTAATTGCTTTAGGCTTCACAGTGTGCTTGTCATTCATCTTTATTAGAAAAAGAAATAGAACAAAGAGAAGATCTTTGGCAGCTAATGAGGATACAGGTAATAAGAAATGCTTCTTGCTTGTCATACACTATCCATTTGTGCCACATTTCCAACTCCAGTGTAATACAAGAAGATGCCGACGACTGCACTGACACAAGTTTGTCTAAATGTTGTATACAGAACTGACAAATATGGACATAATTTCCAATACATTCAGTCTAGAGGTGATTAAAAATGCCACAAGTGACTTTAACCCTCAGAATAAGATAGGAGAAGGTGGTTTCGGTGCTGTTTTCAAGGTATATCAAAGCCCACATTGATATTGGACTTCAGTTGCTCTGTCTAGTATTAGCTGAAATGGGCCTGAAACAGAGTGCCCTCTCTAGCAATTTCTGTTGGGATTAGGTGTGTCATACATCTTGCAAGTTCTAATAATTGAAATATTTATTTATTTGTATTTTGGCAATTTGTTTTTCTATCATTTATTGTCATGGAAGTTGCTAAATGCAACTATGACAACTTGTAATGTGTGTAAGAGTTGCTAAAATGGAAAGAGCTTGAAAAAGGAAATTACAATTTAAAACTTGAAAAGCAAGATTTTAGGAGATTGTGAAAGCATGATTTTAGGAGCCAAAAATGGAGTGCCATATTTGGAGAGTCGGTTATGATTTGAGTAACTTTCTATATTACGGTGGATTTGATTCTCCATGACTAGGCGTTGTAACTCATGGTTTTGAGTTTCCATTTTGGTGGTTTCTTGTATTGGAACTCCTATAAATTGAAGGCTTGAGGAGAGTTTTATGCAGGGTTATGCTGTCAGTTTTTCTTCCAGAGGAGCAAGATGTAAATCTCCATGTTAAGGCTTTGAGCCTGCAAGTGTATTGTAACATGTTTGTTGTTGCAGATTAATACATTGGTTCGATGCTTTGGAGTGTGGGGTTTTTTACCCGAAAGGGTTTTCCCCATGTATATTGGTGTCTCTTCTCTTCTATCTATCTTTCTTCTATTCTTCTTCTTTTCATGTTCTTAAAGTGTTAATTTATATGCCGTTATGCTACTAAAATTTATTTAGATTTGTAAACTACATTATCTTTCCTCTAAGGGTTAATGAGATGGGAAATCAATTATGTATGTTTATGCTTTAAGGGCATAGTAGTATGTGCTTGTATCAAGTTATTGAATATTTGTTTAAGAAAAATATAGGATGTTGTAAAGTGCATGCTGGGTTCTCTTTTCCCTTTCAATTGGTATCAGAGCTATGGTGGTTCCATGGTGTTTAAGGTTCTAAGTATTTCTTCTATTGTGATTTCTTAGCCTGGCAAGCTTGAGGGAATCTATACGAAGGAATTGGCTAATTATTAATCCTTCTTTGAGTGGAAGTCTTGCAGTTGATCTTGTTTTCAGGTTACAGTAGGCATTTGAAGGATGGAGAAGATGGAGTATTATGGAGTTGATCATGTGGTTAGATTGAATATGATATTGATCTGGAGCTCCTATTTGATAGTATGTAATAACCCTCATGCATGGTGGTTATGTTCTTTCATTCTATGGTCATTTACAGCAAAGTATTCGTGTTGGGTGTTTGTTCTTGGCTCCCTGATCACATGGAGAAACTTGGGTTGCAATGACTATGGTTTAATATGCTTATGTTGGGTGCTTGGTTTTAGTCCCTGGCATTGGAAGGCATTGTTTTGTTAACCTCAAATGCATGTAGGTTGTGGAGTTGATCATTGGATGATCTGAAAGCTTCTGGAACATCCTAGCTCCTCTGTATGCTTGTACATGGTGGTGGTTGTGGAGTTGGCTTACAAGTGGGCTTGGAGTTCCTCGACCTCTTCTTCCTTTTGGTTGGTTGTACTTGCATGTCTCAGTTTCATATTGACTTGATCTGAGGGTTTTGTAGATTTTCCATTCAAAATCTATGGTTATGCTTATCTGTGTTATTCCATTGTTCTGGTATAGCTATTATTGGTGGTTTTTAGACTTGTGGGTCTTCCAGATGATAAGTGGATATGGATTTGTATGTATGTCAATGACATGGTGGTTTTGCAGGTTTTACATGGTTAATCAAAACTTGTGGTTTTGTAGATCCGCGAATAAACTAATTTTCAGATTATGATTCCTTGGGGCTGTTTTTGGATGTAAGATAGTTGCAGGTTTGCATGTATGCTTCGTGCATGGTGTGAGGAGGTTTGTAGCTTTCTCAGTGTGGAGATTTTGGTATGTGATTAGTCACTCATCATTTCTACAGTATTTGCTTGATGGGTTCCTTGACTATGGTTACTCATACATGGACTTGTTTGGCAAATCAGATCTGTGGATGATTTGGTGTTTGAGTCTTAAGGTCTACATGTTATCTTCTTGTTATCTACTAATGTGATGATGATTTTGCATGTTTCATGTTTGGAATCTACGAGTTATGCAGTTTTTTGGGCTGATCACCTATTTCATTATAGTGAGATGACTCAGATGTGGACTGTCTATATCTACAAGATTGATTTACTATTTATGTAGACTTTATTAGTTGGCCTTGTTTGTGGTCATTTATGCATTGGGATGAGAGGATGGATGATTAGAGTACCTGGATAGTTAGTTATTGGGACTTGTAGCATGTTTATCATAATGCTTTGATAAGCTCGATATCACAGTTTTAGTGGGAGCTTTGGCAGTGATGTGGATCTATCACTTGGTGATGGATGATCTTCTACAAGTGGTTGTAGGTGTCATGGTAAGCATTTTGGATTATGATTCTTATATGCTATGAAATTATTTTGACATCTTGAGTTCCATTGTTAGAGGATAGTTATCTTCATGTGATTGGAGATGGTATTGTGCCATGATGGATTATTATTTCTAAGATTAGAGTTTTGGCATGATGATGCCCCTTTGGCAAGATATGTTCATTGGAACAGGAAGTGATCTCCTAGGAGGAGATGTTAGATCATGATGTCATGTCTATTTCTAGATTTTGTAGACGTGCAATGGGAGCTTTGACAATGGTCTGGTGAAGTTCTCTTTGGTTTTGAGTATTAATCATTTGCTTGAAGCTTCATGATTTTATAGAATGCATTTAAAGTTGGCATGAATTGGTTGATGGATGCTCATGGATACTAGAGAGACTTGAGGCGAGGCTAGAGATCTTTTGTTGTGGGGATCATGTGTTGGAATGGTGAAATTTCAGCAGAAAGACTGAGAAGCCTTTCACCTAGGTATGGACATGAGTTCATGTTTGAACTTAAGAGGAGATTGTTCTTGGAGAGAGTCTAAGAGGCTCGGTGTATCTTAGTGGATCATTCTCATTCCCCACTCTCAGTTCACCCGGCAGAAAATGATCTGATAGGTATTGCCCATGTTATTTCAAATTCATTTTGTTTTATGCTTTGATTTCTCATGGATATGGATCTTGAGCTATAGTTTCTAGTTCTAGAGGGTTCATTTGAGGATTACTTGGCATGATTATCTCTTTAGGTATATGGTTTGATTTATGAGAAGTTTTGGAGATAGTATTGGGTTGAATTCCTATTTGTGGAATGAATCTTTTAAGTTTGATCTTCCTTGGTTAGAGAAGCGTACATCCATTTTTGGTTATATGAGATATATATGTTTTGTTTGATCTAATGAGATTGAATAGTTGAGTGTTGTTAAGGCTTTTCAGTTGGGGTTTTGTGAAGGAGATCTTACTTGGCATAGCTTAGCACTTGGTGATGTTGGCAGAAGGACATGATATGGTTTGTAGTTTTTCTTTATGGTCTCATGTTTCTTCCTAGAAGTTCTTATTCATCTAGTACGATCACTAGTTTTGTGGTCATCTACTTTTGTTGTACTTTATTATTTTTTAGCAACATTATGTGTTCTTTTAATGTATATCATTTGAGATGTGGAGAACTTGGGAGAAGTGGAGAAGATCAAAGGTGACGAAGTGAGCAGAAAATTGTTTGTGAAAGTATGCTCTGTTTTGCAGCGGGTTGGTTGTAGTTTGCATATCATTGTGATTGTTCTTTGTATTACATGATTTGATTAGAAGCCACACTTTGATGTAAGTGTTGATTGGTGTACTTTGTATTTCTTTGGTTGGCATTGCTCATGCAGTATGATTCCTAGGATGTATTTATGTCTTTGGTAGATTGTTTTTCATTAGACTGCAGTATCAAGGGTCTTCAGATTTAACTTTGAGAAGGATAGTGGATTATACAGGGATGAGAGTTGTAGTATGGGCTGGATATGTCATGTGCAAAAGTTCTATCAATGGTGGGTTTTTAGTTGGATGTAAACAACTAGCTATGGTTGTTCTAACTATTCTGGTGCATTCATGCTCAATCTTGTTTTGGAGGTGTTTGGACTTTAGAGTTGTGTTCTAGTAATGGGTTTGAAGCTGGATACATTGGTGCGTCTATGTGACATTTAGTGTTTCATCATGTTTTTAGAATTCTAATCTTTTTGTCATGTTGGTGATCACTTGGAAGATGTTACAGGTGCTTCTCTAAAGGTTGTGAGCATAGTGGAGTTTAGTTGAGGCAGTATGGTAACCTTGGTTGTTCATAGATTCGTTGTGTTTCCTTTAGCTCTTGCAAGGTATATGACAAGTGAGAGAATGTTGGGATTAGGTGTGTCATACACCTTGCAAGTTTTAATATTTAAAATATTTATTTATCTGTATTTTGGCAATTTGTTTTTTTATCACATATTGTCATGGAAGTTTCTAAATGCAACTATGACAACTTGTAAGGTGTGTAAGAGTTGCTAAAATGGAAAGAGCTTGAAAAAGGAAATTACAATTGGAAACTTGAAAAGCAAGATTTTAGGAGATTGTGAAAGCATGATTTTAGGAGCCAAAAATGGAGTGCATATTTGGAGAGTCAGTTATGATTTGAGTAACTTTCTATATTACGGTGGATTTGATTTTCCATGACTAGGCATTGTAACTCATGGTTTTGAGTTTCCATTTTGGTGGTTTCTTGTATTGGAACTCCTATAAATTGAAGGCTTGAGGAGAAGTTTGTGAGGAGAGTTTTATGCAGGGTTATGCTGTCAATTTTTCTTCCAGAGGAGCAAAATGTAAATCTCCATGTTAAGGCTTTGAGCCTGCAAGTGTATTGTAACATGTTTGTTGTTGCAGATTAATACATTGGTTCGATGCTTTGGAGTGTGCGATTTTTTACTCGAAAGGGTTTTCCCCATGTATATTGGTGTCTCTTCTCTTCTGTCTATCTTTCTTCTATTCTTCTTCTTTTCATGTTCTTAAAGTGTTAGTTTATATGTCGTTATGCTACTAAAGTTTATTTAGATATGTAAACTACATTATATTGCCTCTAAGGGTTAATGAGATGGGAAATCAATTATGTCTGTTTCTGTTTTAAGGGCATAGTAGTATGTGCTTGTATCAAGTTATTGAATATCTATTTAAGAAAAATATAGAATGTTGTAAGGTGCATGATGGGTTCTCTTTTCCCTTTCAATTTCTTTAATGTTTCAATTCTTATCAGGGTATACTGCTAGATGGAAAATGGTTGCCATCAAGCAGATGTTTCCCAAATCAAGACAAGGCAAGTGAGAGTTCCTTAATGAAGTGGGTACAATATCTGCACTGAAGCATCCCAATCTTGTGGAATTGTATGGTGTCTACATAGAGGGAAAACAACTTCTCTTGGTCTATGAATACATGGAGAACAACAGTCTAGCCCGCAGTTTATTTGGTATACCCATAATCTTTAATGTCGTTCAATTCTCCTCCTATAATGAAATGTTATATAGATCAAAGTTTCAATCTTCCCTCACTAATAAATTACTGTATTATGTAAGCATCGATTCACAAAATAATGAATTTCCTCCACATTTGAAAATATGCAATTGGAAACTTCAAAGCATCTACTAAAAGAATTTGTAATGTAATATATAGGTCCTGAAGAATTTAGACTGAAGCTTGAGTGGCCTCAATGATACAACATTTGCCTTGGAGTTGCACGTGGCTTGGCATATTTGCATGAAGAATCCAGACTGAGAATTATACATCGAGATATCAAAGCCACAAACATCCTTCTAGATCAACATTTGAATCCGAAAATCTCTGACTTTGGCCTGCCAAGTTATTTGAACAAGACAAAACTCATGCCAACACCAGAGTGGCAAGAACAATGTAAGATTTTAACCCCAAAAAACCAAGTTATTTGCAAAAATAAAATGTAATCATTGAGTACTTATATCAACAAAATTAGAAAAGGTACATGAAGTTTACAACTCTAAATCATTTATAAATTTTTACAGTGGATATATGGCTCCAGAATATGCTTTAAAAGATCAACTGACGGAGAAGGCAGATGTGTACAGTTTTGGAGTGGTAGTCCTTAAAGTTGTAAGTGGCAGAACTCACATAGAGAAGACATTGTAGGGAGAGATGGTTTATCTATTGGAATGGGTAACAACAAAACCTTTTTTAATTGTATACCTTAAAAAGCATAGTCTAGTATTAGTTGGAATTTTTTTTTACGTGTTGAAAATCACTTTAAGCAAATGCCCCTATATTTCAATAGTTGTTTTGATTAGTTCAGCTAGAGAAGAAGGTCTAGAACCTTTTACAAAGTCGTCCCAGGACAAAATCAGGCCTTAAACAAGCCAGAAACAGTACATTAACAACACATAAACAGCAGCAAAAAATGAGCACTAACCAAAAACACAAAAAAGGAACCAGCAGACCAACTAAAGATTATATTATATTTCAATAGCTGCTACCTAGTGTTTGCAAAATGATATTTAAAAATGCTATTTGTTGATAAAATATTTTGGAAATGTAGAACACACAGCATGTAAATGAACAAATGATTTATTTTTTAAAGTGGTAAATTCTCCTTAGGGATGTTTATTCAGCTTTGATGCTATCACTGAATGCAACATGTCTCCTAAGGACTTGAATACATGTCTCCACTATAAAATTCCTATACTTTATGACTTAGCCTCATCCTATTTGACATGACATGTGCATAAACAAATGTTTATCAAAATAGTAGTAGTTCAAATCGTCATCTACAAATCCCAGATCTTATTTTGTACCATATTTAGAAGTTCAAAGTAGATGAGTTTGCATTAATAGTAGATGTTTCCATTTTTATTATAATTTATTAATTAATTTAATTATAATAATTAGTGAATAAGTATTAAATAATAGTAATGGTTCTCTTATTAATATAATGGTTGATTGGTTGTGTATAACTATGTTTGCTTGCTTGCCTTCCTCTCCCTTCTTCTGAACTAAAAATTTAAAAAGCCTCTTGCTACAAGCTTCTAAAAAATGTCTTTACCCATTAAGTGTGATACATCTAAAATATTAAAATCTTTATATCTACATTCAAAAAATTAATCCCACATTAGTTAGAAGGCTTAGTCAACAACAACATATATAGTCTATTATACAATAATCTTCTTGCCAATGAAAGTAATGCCACAATGAAAGTGACCCTCCTACTAACACAATGACTAACTTGTTGTGGATGAGTATGTTTATTTGTCTCCTCTTTTTCCTTCTATGACTAAAAAATTTTAAAAAATCCCTTCATACAAGTTTCTAAAAAATACCGTAAAGTACTGAAAAATCCACAACATACATAACCGAAGTAAAGCTAAATTAACTGCAAGTAAAGTAAAGTAAAGTAACCACAATTACATCATTAAGTAAAATAGATAATTTTAACATATTTTATCTATGAATATTCCATTCATAAATTTGAATATACAATCAAGATACAAGTCATCTTACTGAAGTACAATTACAGATCTTTCTGAAATTTCAACATATACAAGTTTCAATAATGGCTTTAAGCCTTACATAACATTTGAGTTCCATGAAGAAGTACATTTGTCAATAATATCAATTAAATCCAACAATCAGTCCTCAACCACCATCGACCATCTGGCCATCTGTTGCGTCGAAGGACAAGAACATGGTTCAGATGCTTTTCCGCCCAACCATGAAGCTTGCTCTTCCCTGGTATTCCTCAAACTAAAGAATACCCGACCCTTCTCAAAGGGCCTAGCAACCTGTAAACAAGCACACGGTGGAATCTAGTGCATACATACTAACCTACATTTAATCTAACTAGAATGCAGCATCTCATTAATAGGATATGGCAAGGAAAAATAAATGCATAACTAGGCAATCAAACCATCTATTTCAATGGTACATATGTCTATTTCAACGTCAAATTTACTTTGGCCAAAGTATAACTGATTAACGCTGTGTAAGTTTTGAAAAGAAAACATACTTCCCTGTTACCCCATATTCGGCACCCGTCCCAAAAGGCAATCTTTCCCAAAACACAACATAGAAAACAAAACAAAACCTTCTCTTTCAAATCACATTTTCAGCGAAAATAAAACTCCCTTCACGCATGCAAGAGTACAAGAGAAAGTAATTCATTAAGAAGAACTAAGCCATTATTTGGTTCCAAAAGTAACTAGTTTTCTTAGTTAAAAAATACGGTGCAATTTGTTCAATTGTACCTATTTTGGTTCATGAAAAAGTTTCTTGTCGTTGAAAAGTAAAATTTCAAGGTATTTCATTCATAAGGCAAAACAATTATAATTACAACGTATAAGTTTTTAAATTGGTAGTTGAGGTTATCTTTATATCTATAAAGGGATAAATTCACTTCAGTTTATGAATAATGACTACATATTTCTTTTTTTTACATGCAAGATTAAGAAAACTATACATATTGGTATATGGTTTGGACAATAAACAAAATAAGAAAAATTAACGATTCTATTGGTCAACCACATACACACACATATATAGACAATTTCCCTATTTCTCTCTCAAGATTAATCATTACATACTCAACACATTACATATCATTCAAAAAAAACCTTCTAAGTAATATCAACACATTGGCAACCGCAATTTAAATAATAGAAGACCGGTTTACAAAACCTCAAGGTTGTTACACTTTCCAACAGGTTGTTATAAACAAAGATCAGGTCGTTTATGCAAATATAGTTCACCAACAAAAGAAAAACAGAGTATTCTTCAATAAGAGGCTGATTAGAAAGCAAGGGAGTCAACTCATCATCAAGAAGAGGTCAGTTTAAGAAGGGGAATCCGTTGCTGAAAGAATTTAATAGGTGTTATGAGGTCAAAAATAACAGTTTTAAGGGGGTCGAGCTTAGCTGGAAGTCGTTTTTAAGAAAAGACACAGGCAAAATGGCCGATGGTTTAACATCTTGGACGACAGGCCAATATCAAGAGACTCAAAAGATTGAATAAAATAAATATAGGTAGTTGTCCACTCAGCAAAGAGTATGTTTATAAACAATTAAAGATTTCATCAACAGAAATAAACAGACACTAAACATTGCATCCTATAGGAATTGCATAAGTCCTTTTGAAGGAAAAATTTCTGGTGTTCTTTATTTTCATGAGGCTCATAGTAATGCATCATTATAGAGATCACTTGATAGAAAGGCAGACTTGAAGATGCACCTACAGAAGGCATTACTAAGACATTCCGACCACGAATTGAAGCGTAGTGTGGTTCACTTCCTTTGACAATCTCTAAACAAGACAACGGTAAGGGAGGTCACGAGGTTAGCTTACATCTGCCCATCAAATTGGATTTTGCTTAGCTAGTTTCAAATCCATTCCAACTGGCTTACAGATGGAACAAAGACATTTCTGATTGTCTTGAAATTGATAGGCACTTGAAGGCAGTCTAGATGTATTCACCTGGATCAGTTTGTAAAACAATACAGATTTTAACAAAAAGGAGGGGTAAAAATTTAATAGAACAAGAAGAAGTACAAAGCAAGGGAATTATATAGCCCTATCAAGCTCTACCAAGTGAGCCAACTGATAGGACAGATGTGGGGGTAAACAACCTCGGTCCATCAAATTCCAATCATGAGTATGTTCCGAAACCCATTTAGCCAAACAATCAGCAACACCATTCCATTCTCTAGGAATATGAGCAAAAGTAACAAACTCCAAAGAATCACAGAGGTTAAGAATTTGAGCAACAAGCAAAGCCAGCTGCCAGCTAACATCATCTAAATGCCGCCTATTCAACAAATTCACCACAACCTGGGAATTAGACTCACATATAATCCTTCGTCAACCCAATTGACTTCCACGCTCCACAGCCGTTAAAATAGCCTGAGCCTCCATAAGATTATTAGTATGAAGACCCTTATAAACCGAAAAGATAAACTGAACATCGCCAGAGCTATCCCGACCAACACCACCAATTCTAGCATTTCCTCGAGAAGAGCCATCCGTGTTGATTTTTAAGACGCCCTAAGGGGGAGGAGACCATCTCCCCTCACTATTCACCTTCGGGGTAAGATGTCTACATCTGTTGCGCATGAGCTGACATAGCGGAGGCGGGAGATGAAGACGATTACAACAATCAACCTCACAAGGATCCACTAATGCTGTAAGATCACAGTTAGCCGCAACCGTTTCTCCTAGAGAATGCAAAATTTTCCACCACAAGTGAGAGACCACCACCATCTCCTCCTGAAAAATCCGTCGATTTCTTTCCAACCAAAGGTTCCAGATAATAAAGGAAGGGCCAATAGCCCAAGCTGCCTAAAGAAAGGAAGTAGAAACAATACAGATTTCAATTGCGATGCAAAACAAGATTTAAACTAAAAACTACAACAGAGGTCGGTTGAAGGTACACCACTACGCCGTCTATAAGGCATTATCTGAGGTCGATTAAAAGTAGAGAGAGAGCAGGCAGTTTTAAAGAGATAGAAGCCACCCAAAACAAGACACTAAGGCTTTGGGAGGTCGACTAAGAGCTAATCACAAGGAGAGCAGGCCTGGCCCAAAAAGAATAATCCAAGGTCATAAAAAAAAAGAAACTACGCAAGTTTTTAAAGGAATAAAAAAACATTTAATGGAAGTTTTGAGCCTTCAATATTAAGTGTAGCCGCTGAAGTTTACTACATGCCAAATTCATACATATTGAAACAAAACAAGCCAATTGAAACTTAATGGAGCCACAGAACAGCAACAATTTAAGCCAGATTAATGAATTGAAATATAAACCAGAATAATACCTGGATCTTAGAACAAATTTTAGGTTGGCTGATGATGTTGTGTCTTCCTTTATCCGTCAGTCCTTTTTGCTTCCTTCTTTGATTTCTTTTTTTTTTCCTATGAGTCTGCCTTCTTTCCCTATGCTTTTCTTTTTATTATCCAAAAATAAAAACCTAATTTGCCATTCGTTTTTCTCATGCAATACTTTTCTTTTCTTAAAATAAAATCTTTTTTTTATTTTTGCATGTTGCGCATGCTTCTTCCCTATTTTTAATAAAGTTCAATCTTTTATATACAAGACTATATATATATATATATATATATATATATATATATATATATATAATTAATTTCATAAAATAAGGAAAATTACTATATTTTTATAATTAAGTATTGTCATTATTTCTTTATATCAAAGGTAGTTAAAATTTACTTATCTTAGAATATTTTCTCCACTATTATTTATTTAAAATTATATTCAATTATAAGCAATGTAATTTTTTTATATAAAATAATACTCTTTATTTATATATGATAAAAAGATAGACACAAGATATTATCCACTAATATAGGTTAAGGGAGGTAGGGTGGGGGCCCTACACATCTTCCATGTGTAGGGCTGGATGCAGAGGTGGCGGCCGCGTGTGTTTTCTCTTCTGCCAAGATAGGAACGTGGATTTTACTCCGTGCAGGTTTAAAACAAGAGCCGTCTCCATTATGAGACATAATTACTCGCCAGCTTAAGAGCACGAATAACATTCAACTTAGAGAATGTCTTTCTTTGACAATTATATTTGCAAATGGTGGTTAGGAGAGTTGGCTCTGTTCGCACAAGCAATCCTTATGGAAAGTTGAGATCTTTCCCTTCTTGCTAGATTAATTATGTGTGAGTTGTTCTTTCTTCTCACCTTTTCTCGGACAATGGACAGAGAGTGTGTAGAGTAAAAGGCTCGAGTGTGAAGGGATGTCAACGCCGATTTACTTGACCAGTTCGGTCAGGCAAATGGCGTTCCGTGGAAAGATCTTGGATCAAAGGTTTTGTAGGATTCTAATACAGGGTGATGCTTTTCTGATAGGCGCGATGAAGCTGATTATTGGCAAAGCTTTTGTGGAGGACATAGAAAGATATCAAGTTGATCCTAATATTGCTTCCCATTTTGTGGCTTCTCTGTTGGATTTGAATGTGGATAAGGCAGTCGTCAGCATAGCAACACAGATGGCCTTTAAAAATCATCTGCTGATCGGGCTAGAGGAGGTGGTGGCAAAGGCAGTTTTTGGTGCGAGAATCCCTTGTCCTAGAGATCTTCCCAAAGTCGAGCAAAATGTAGTTGTGGTCTACTATTTCCCCTTTCTCTTGGACTTGAGCGGAGCAGAGTTGGTGACACAGGTCCCGAGCCAGTAAAGGGTGGGCTTTTCTCAAAAAATTATTTCAGTTTGAAACCACTGATGGCTATGAGTGGCTTCCCAAGTTCTGTGATTATCTTCTAGAGCAGGGTTTGGGGTAAGGGGGAGTCTATATTGTCCCTGTTAATATAAAGTTTATATAAAGATTATATAATTGTCTATTTATACTTTATAATCTTTTGTGTGGGGGTAGTCTGTTAAGCTGGTAATGGTATCTTAGAGTTGGCCTTGTCATATGTGATGGCCTTTTTGTAAATCAGGGCTTTCAAGCCATTTTGAGTCTTTCATGCATATGCAGATGGGTGTACTTCTTTGATCCTTTTAATATAATATAATATATCTCTTACATACCAAAAAAAAATATAGGTATAGATATTTTTAATTTTGAATTATTATTGTAACCATGTATTTATATAGTCCCATATAACAGAACTAACTTATTGATTTAATTTTTTTTTATGAAACAAGCATAGATACATATGCAAGAGATCAACAAAAAATAAAACTAAGAACGTTAGACAACAAGTCAACAATGCAAGAATGGTTCTACATGAGTGTGTGATAGGGCATCAAATAGAACCCTTCCGATTGTTGCCAAGTGGCTAGGTCCCCTCTACCTGACACATGTTCTTGCCTTCGACCAAACCTGCATTCAATCCCATTCATTTCCCACTGTCAATAGGCCAGTTTTAAAAATATAATCGAAGCGACTGAAACATAATCTCACTAAGGGATCATCATCAAATTGATTTAAAATCATCTGTCATCAAATAGAGTTCAATAGTTTTATGCATTAACATAACAAAATCAATCACAAAAGTCTGAGACGTGACAAACACCATCCTATAAACTTCTAAAAATAATCTTTTCCCTCAAGTCAATACAACTAAAATATGTGTTTCACTAACTACTATAAAACAAAAACTTCTTTTTTTTCAAACTTCAAACAATAATTTATGATAATGCTCAACAAATAAAATGCAATAGAAGTATTCTTCTAATAGACAATAATTTTTGGTAATGCTTAGAAAATAAAACATTCTTTCTCCTAATTTATGATAATTCTTTGGTGATTGCATTGCAGACTTGGCATTTGTATGAGAAGAAAAGGTTGTTGGATTTGGTTGGTGTGAATCTCAAAAGCTCAAGCTATTTTGAGGAAGAAGTCTTAAGGGTGATCAATGTGGGTTTGTTATGCACTCATGGAACTCCTATGTTATGGCCTTCAATGTCCACAATTGTCACAATGCTAGAAGGAAAAATAGAAGCTCATGTTTCACATGTTTGACCACCATATTTAGGGAAAGGGCAACTTGATATGGATAGAGAAGAGAATCCATCACCATACACAGAGATCTTAAGCTTGTAAGGGCCATCCAATGACAATTCCTCTACCTACGCAAGCTCTGATAATAAGAACCAAATGAAAGAACAATAACAACATGTCTTATATTACAAAGTAGATCTTCTAATTTCTATACAATTTTACTCCCTACTACCCTTGATCAAAATATGGATGATAATTATATATTGATGATTTGATATTATTTTTGTAATAATAGTTATGTTGTTAGATCACTTCCAACATATACAATATAAGTATGAATATATTGAGCAATACATCTATTAAACACTTCTTAAGAAAAAGGATACATAGATATATGCTTCTTATGAAATCTCATAAATGAAACACTAAGAGGATATGGTATGTAGAGATTTTGTTTGTAAATGACTCAATCCCTCCTTTGAATAAGGGACTATGTTCTCATGTTTCATTATTTCTAAATATTTTTTTTCTTTTTCATAAATCAAGTGGTAGTAGTTAAGTAAGTAATTCTTATAAACTTTTATGAAAAAGAAAATATGAAGAAAATACAATAATTTAAACCTTAAATCTTAATAATTGTAAATTTAAAATGCCAATAAAAAAAATTATTAGCATTTTCCAAAATCTTCCCTGTCAAAATGTTTTTCTTCCTTCAACCTCCTAATTAACTTTTGTTTGAAATGAACAAATAAGAAAAATTAAAGGTGATTTTTAATTGGAATTCGAGGAAAAATTTACATGCAACAATATATTAAAACCACTTTTTGTTAATATTGTAGACAATTTGTTTATATTCAATGAATTTGGATGTACCTCAAGTAAAATTTTATTACATTTTTTCTATTAAATATAAGTTTATGGTTTGCTTTTCTAGGTTAGTGTTTTTATTCAATAAGTTTGATGTTTTTTACATCAACTTTATTTTTCTATCATAGAAGCTTGAAAACAAATTAGTTACTTTAAGGATAAAATTGCATACTTTGCCCCTTTACTTTTTGGTTTTACACTTATTTTTTATATTGTTGTTGTAAAGGGTAAAATTTGGATAGTTGGTTTTTAGGTATTTTTGGTGTATATCCTCCTTTCACCCTTTCATTCAAGGACCTAGGGTTGAGTTGCAATGTACTATCCTACCCTAGGTCACTGTGGAAATGTAGGGAAACTTGAATTTTTATGATTTGATTGATAATTATCTTCTCTTATGCTCAATTGTACCCTGAAAACCTTAATTATGCAAATATGACAGTAAACGGATGAATAATAGAAAATGTTGCTATAGAAGGATGTAAAACAAAAAATAACTGTGCACCTATTTTCAAGGTTTTGAGGTGGAATAGTCGGGGACTAAAGAGCGGGCACCCAAGTCCAAGGCCCTGTTTTTTGTCGGGATCTACAAAAAAGACCTGCAACCTATTCCTGTTGTATTGAAGATTTTCCCGTAACGAAACTTTGAGGACTAATGAGCAGGCACCCTAGTCCAAGAGCAATTTCTTTCTCTAATCTGTAATTCTGACACTCTGTTGTACCCTCCTACAACTTCACTTTCTCCAGATCTGACACCTGTAACCTGCAATCATGAAAACTTTGGGAGGGGGTTGTGGTGTTTAGAGGCTTGCCTCAGTCAAGCCCTAGAGAGACATTCAAGCCTTCCAAACATTGTTGTTAGATAGAGAGTGCGTGCCCTTGGGAGGCAGAGGCAAAAGTCAAATAATAAATGCTTACAAACACAAATGAATGTTACCTTGTGTGAAGATCTCATGGAGGAAGAAGCTCTTCATGCCATGAGGAGATGATTGCTCAAATCTGCAAACACAAACACATAAACAACACAAATCTTCTCTTGCAACACAATGAAAGCCTTTAATCACCTTTAGTGTGCATAAAGTTCACAATAACAATCTAGTTTACAAATGGATGCCTAAACATGCTTTTATATGCAACTACAAACACTCCCGCCAAGAATTTCGTAATTCAAACTTACTGCGTCGGCATAGGACCTAAATAATAGTCACAAGACGACACCCAAAAATTGGGACTACCCCAAAATAGGGCAGGACTAGGACATGGGCACCCAAGTCCTCCCCCCTATTTTGAGTAGGGGTTATCTCAAGTGGTCCCCTTAGGTCCCATCTGTCAAGACACTTAGGGGTTTTCTCATTGGGATGTTGAAATATGATGTAATATGTCCTAAATGCAACTAAGAGACCCGGGAGCTAAACCTTATGAGGGAAAAGCCCCCAAGGGGACATTTTCTGACATTACAGTTGTAAATATGTTATATTTTTCAATTTGTCTTATTTTGTAATTGTTTATTTTTATGTTTGTAATTAAAATTATCTTCCATGAAGCAACCAAGTGAGTTGTGGACAAAATAATAGTTGGTTAAGCACATGGCAACAAGTAGAAAAGACATTGCCCCAAACAATATCTTGACCAAGTCAACATTACATTTAACTTGATGCTACCCATTTTTGTCTCTTATAGTGAAGTGAGTCCTACATAAACCAACCCTAGCTTTGTACACCTATCACTCTAATTATGTTTATCCTAGTCATAGATAGGGATAGTTTAAATCATTACTTGATCTATATCTTCCTAGACTAGACTACAAGTGTAGATCTGTCCCTTGGACTTATTCGCAACATGGCCTTGATCCCTTGTTTCAAATGCCAATTCTCCCATTTTTAAGTCCAACCTTTTCAAAAATTGATCATTGCATGCCAACTTGTGCACCAAAACACCTCAAGTGAGCATCTATGATCTTTTATTTAAAGACAATTCCAGGTCACTAGTAGTCATTAAAAAGTTTCATCTAATCATAGCCTAAATAATTATTTTTAGTCCAACATCAATATTAAATTAATGCCTATATCAACATTGACATCATAGGAACTTGAATTTTTTGCTTAGTGTGTCTTTGATATTTGTACATCAATAAAAACATTTTACTCATTATGAAGGAAATCATAAACATTCCCTCTACATATAGCAAACCCCCACATTGTTTTTAACACCACCCATGTTTGAGATACTATAAATCTAGGTGAAGATGAGTATATTATGAAGATTAAATCCACAAAGGACCAAATAAAATTAATATAAAGCATCCTTGTACTAAATCATGGGGATGAATTGATGGGAATTAATCAATCCCTATTACAATCAAGAAATAGATTGGGATATTACAAAACCTTAAGATTATGTGATGTAAATACAATTATGATTGTTTAATCAAATTCAATTTAACAACCTTGAAGAAAACACATGAAACACTACATGAACTATAAATACACATGAGACATATTTTTATGTGGAAAACCCTTTTGGAAAAAACCCACTAGCAAAAGGATATTTATAACTGTATTCATAAGAAATATTACATCTAATATAATCTATCTCTATTGCATAGTATCTTAATCTCCAAATATGACATACAACCTCACAATAGATCTATCACACCTTTAGGATACAACACATTAACCAAAATATATCTCAAGTTATATCCATACAAGAAATTAAATATAATTGTCTTCATGAAATACCAACTATCTAACTAATTGTCATATAGAATACCAATAGTCATACAACCACAACATGATCATGTACCATGATGTTAACATGCCTCACTTTATGTCTAGCATGACTTCTCCACATGGATAATCATTATGTGTTAGTAGCCACTACTACTCAAACTTGGTCAAACAATATTGACCAACTCTTCCTAAATTGCATACATGTATTCCTACAAAACAACTAAATACGATCCATAGCTTGTAGTATTAGGAGGTAGATAAAACTAAGAGAGATAGAAGGAAGTAAAAGGGTGAAATATTTTGGGCAAAATTACTAGAGAGGGTTCATAGTTATAGTAATTTCCTCTCAAAATATTGGTTTAAATTTCTATAATTGAAATTAGTAGTATGTTTCTAAAAATGTGAATTGAAAAATTACTTTGTATATAAATATTACAAAGATTCTTAATAATAGAAAATTGGCATTTTTTTTAATATTTTAAAATTTACTTAGGAAATAATGACATAGTAATAAGAACATAAAAAGAAAAAGAAAAAAATATTTATATGTATGGGCAATGACCCTATACATAGCGGTGTATCCATATGAACATGGTGCATGACTTGTGTATAGGTCACATCCTCAATAGTATTATTCATCCATTTACTTTAACTTTGTAAAAATATTTTTATATTTTTGTTAATAGGTCCTAAAGAATTTAGACTGAAGCTTGAGTTGCCTCAACAATACAATGTTTACCTTGGAGTTAAATGTGGCCTCACATATTTGCATGAAGAATCAAGATTAAGAATTATACATTGAGATATCAAAGCCACAAACATCCTTCTAGATCAACATTTGAATCCAAAAATCTCTAACTTTGGACTGGCCAAGTTATTTGACCAAGATGTAAAACTCAAGTCAACACCAGAGTGGCAGGAACAATGTAATATTTCCCCCTCAAAAAACAAAGTTATTTGCCAAAATAAAATGTAATCATTCAGTAGTTCTATCAACAAAACTATGAAAAGCTACATGAAGTTTACAACTCTAAATCATTTATAAAATTTTGTAGTGGATATATGGCTCCAGAATATTCTTTAAAAGGTCAACTGACGAAGAAGGCAGATGTGTACAATTTTGGAGTGGTAGTCCTTGAAGTTGTAAGTGGTAGAACTCACACAGTGATGTAGGAGCATCCAGAGGTGTAAGGGCAATCTTGCATTACCCAAAAACAATGTTGATTCAAAATTGATGACTTTGTTTTCATTTCTTTTCAAAATTTGTGTTTATGGACACCCATTTGCTTGAGTAATGATTCAGAACCTTCAAAGTTTCCAACAGGGCTAAGGATACCAAAATTTACTATTTTTAGTAAGTCTTTATCAGAGAAGCAGTTGAGACCAAAATTTTCCCCAAAGCTGCGGAATGGTCAAATAAGCATTCTTAGTAAATTTTAGCTCAAGATCATGTCTGGATTTCAAGATATTAAAGTTTCAATTTTGTGAGGTCCCCTGAAAAGTTTTGAAATCATATATGAGGCACTAAAATGTACCAGAATGCCCCAAAACATTTACAGAAATCCATTTACAGATTTCTTGCGTGATAGTTCACTTCGCGAGCTTTTTGGCACTTTAAATGGTTCATCAATCAGACACCCAGATCAAAAATTATGCTTCCCGAAAGTTGACCTACTTTTGGAGGGAGTTGCAAATTTCAAAATTTTGACTGGAGGCCACCAAAAGGGTTATTTATGGCTATTTTTGGGAACCTTGGGAGTAGTAGAGATAAGAGGGAAAGTGTAGAGTCAAGTAAAGGGGGAAAACATAAACCCTATCTGATTTAGGGTTACAAAAGGCTAAAGATTCTAGAGTCTTGATGATAGGTAGTTGTAATGTGTTGCAACCTATCGAGGATTCACCCTTTGATTGTATTTGAGCTTCTGTAATGTAATGAGTTGTCCAAATCAATAAAAGAACATTCTATTTTCTATGTACAATTTCTGTTGTTGTGTGTTTTGATATTTACCCCCTTCATCAAGTGATATCAGAGCAAGGGTTCCTGGGTGTGTAGACAGATCGTCGATCGTGAGGCAGTTTGCACTAGGACCTGAGGTTGTGGATTTGCTGCAGAGATAAAAATGCATCCACAGAGAAATCGTGTTGGGAGAAATGCTTTGATGGAAGAGGGTTTTAGAGCCCTACAAAGGCAAATCGATGCATTGCAAGAGGATCTGTGAAGAGGGTTTGAGCCAAGAACAAGAGAAGAAAGCGAGGATGAAGCTAAAGAAGAGCTATCTGAGGAAGAGCAAGAAGATGTAGGAGATCCTACAGAAGTTAGGTTGTTGAGGACCATTTTGAATATCGGAAAGAGGCCCAACATCGAGGTTTCTACCTATTCTAGAGATTTGAATCTAGAACAGCTTATTGATTGGATCAATGATATGGAAGAATATTTTGAGTATGAAGATGTGGAGGATCCAGAACGGGTCAAGTTTTCGAAAACAAAGTTAAAGGGCAATGCTAGTATTTGGTGGAAGGAGGTCTAGTTGGAGAGAAATAGAAGAGAAAAAGGAAAGATCACCAGATGGGATCAGATGGTGGACAAATTGAAGAAGTAGTTCATTCCTGTGGACTGTGAGATGGAGTTACTAAAGAAGATGCAAGGATTAAAGCAAGGTAACAAGTATGTTAAGGAGTATATAGAAGATTTTTATAAGATTACTATTAGGACTGGTCATGCAGAGGCCAACAAGGAGAAGGTAGCCTGTTACATTAATGGGTTGAGGCCAACCATTCAAGAGGAGCTGAGCCTAGTCAGAATGACCACCATAGAAGATGCATACCAGTTTTCCCTGAAGGTGGAAGAGAAGCTGAATAAAAGATTTGAAAGAAAGCAAAGGGGAAGAGGTCAAGGTGGAAGGACTGGTGGAAGGTCCTATGGAGGCCAAAATGAAGATCCAAAGGAGAGTGAAGAAGCTGGCACCAGTTGAAATTAGAGAGGAGATAATACCTACTGGCCTCGTGACCAAAATAATGGTGAGCAAAGAGGAAGAGGCAGACCTAGGCAAGGACCTGGAAGAGGAGGTTTTAGAGGAACCTATTTCCAATGTGGAGAAGAAGGGCATCGAGCATACGAGTGTCCACAACATCAAGGAAGGACAAATAGAAGACCTAAAGGTAATGCATCAGTTGCACATATAGATAAAGATGCGTCGTCTAAGCATTCTGAAGATGCTGAAAGATGAGAAACCCTAGTTATTAGAAGAACCTTGTTGAATGAGGAGAAAAAACCAAATCAGAGGAAGAGTTATTCTGCACAAGGTGTAAGTGTGAAGGTAAGTGTTGTGATATTATTATTGACAGTGGAAGCACTGACAATCTTGTTTCAGAGGAGATGGTTAACAAGCTAAAGTTGACAAGGAGAAGGCATCCACATCCATATCAGATTGCATGGTTGTAGAAGGACCATAAAGCTTTGGTCGATGAACAGTGTTTAGTCAAGTTCAAGATTGGGGACTACCATGATGAGGTGCTATGTGACATCATACCGATGGATGCATGTCATATGTTATTGGGGAGGCCATGGCAGTATGATAGGTGCGTTGTCCATGATGGCCATGCAAACACATATTCCCTAACAAAGGATGGAGTTTGTCATAAGTTGAAGCCCTTGAAGGAGATGGAAGAAAAGGTATGTAGTACTTCCAAAATTTGCTTGGTAGATGGTAGGAAATTTTTGGAATGTATGAAACATGAGCGTCATTGCTTTGCATTGATTCCTAAGATTAGTCAAGAGAAATGTGAAGATGCACCAATAGAAGTCTCATATTTGTTGGAAGAATTTTAGGACATTGTCTCTGATAATGTACTAGAAGGTTACCACCAGTGAGGAAGAGAATTCATCAAATGGACTTGATACCAAGAGCCAGTTTGCCGAATAAGGAATCCCATAGAATGAATCCTGCAGAAAATGAAGAGCTGAACAAACAAGTTCATGAGTTGTTAAGGAAGGGACTGATAAGGGAGAGCCTAAGTCCATGTGTGGTACCTACAGTACTAGCACCAAATAGAGATGGAAAGTGGAGAATGTGTATAGATTCTCAGGCCATCAATAAGATCATGATCAAGTACATATTTTCATTGCCCAGAATGGATGACATAATGGATTGTTTGAGTGGAACCAAGTACTTCATGAAGATTGACCTGAAGAGTGGGACATATCACTAGATTCAAATCAGAGAAGGAAATGAATGGAAGACAGCCTTCAAGATGAAGGAAGGTTTGTATGAGTGTTTAGTCATGCCATTTGGGATAACCAATGCACCGAGCACATTCATGTGGCTCATGAACGAGGTATTGAAAGAGTTTTTGGGTAGTTTTGTAATTATTTATTTAGATGACATTTTGATTTTCACTAAGACTTAGAATGAGCATTTGATGCATATTAGAAGAGTTTTAGAGAAGCTAAGGGAGGAGAAGTTGTTGATTAATCTAAAGAAATGTAGTTTTACAAAGGAGTTGGTATACCTGGGATCTGTTGTCTCAGAGGAAGGTCTTAAGATGGACCCAGAAAAAGTAAGAGCTATTGTTGAATGGCCTACACCAAAGAGTTCTACAGAGGTATGATCTTTTCATGGTTTGGCAAGTTTCTATAGAAAATGTATCAGGAGTTTTAGTGGAATTTGTGCACCCCTAACTGAAACAATGAGAGGGGATAGAAAAGAGTTTAAATGGACTACAGGAGCAGCCAAGAGTTTTGATACATTGAAGTAGAAAGTCACAAAGCAACCTGTTTTGGCACTTCTAAATTTCAATAAGGTATTTCAGGTAGATTGTGATGCTTTGTATTGAGTCAAGAAGGTAAGCCCATTGCCTATTTTAGTGAGAAGCTTAATGATGCCAAGAAAAAGTATTTTGTTTATGATCAAGAGTTTTATGTAATAGTTCAGGCTTTGAAGAAATGGAGACATTATTTATTGCCAAAAGAGTTTGTTTTATATACTGATCATCAGGCTTTGCAATATCTTAATAGTTAAGGAAAGTTAATCAGAGGCACTTAAAATGGGTTGATTTTTTGCAGAACTTTATACTTTTCTTTTGAAGCATAGGAGTGGGAAGTCCAACAAAGTTGCAGATGGCTTGAGCAGAAGGCAAAATTTGTTGACAGAAATGAAGATAGAGGTTGTTGGGTTTGATGACCTCAAAAGTTTGTATCCTGAAGATCTAGATTTTGTAGAGGCTTGGAAAGCTTGTTTGGAACCTATTACTTTGGACATGAAAAAATGGTTGGATTTCATAATCCAAGAGGGCATGTTGTTTAGAGGAAGCTAGTTGTGCATTCCAAGGAGTTCCATGAGAGAAACCCTGATTAAGAAGAAGCATAGTGGGGGATTAGCTGGAAACTTTGGTCGAGATAAGACCATTGCTATTGTTGGTGAGAATTATTATTGGCCATAGTTGCAGTAGGATGTGAGGAAATTTGTGCAGAGTTGCAGAGTGTGTTAGATGGCAAAAGGAACAAGTCAAAATATAGGGTTATATCAGCCATTACCTGTACCACAGAGGCCATGGGATGATATTAGTATGGATTTTGTTCTTGGTTTACCAAGGTCATAGAGAGGACATGATTCCATTTTTATGGTGGTGGACAAATTCTTAAAGATGGCACATTTTATTCCTTGTAAGAATACTAATGATGATGTTCATATTGCAGAATTATTTTTCAGAGAGGCGGTAAGACTACACGGTCTACCTAAGAGCATAGTTTCAAATCGAGATACCAAGTTTGTTGGTTATTTTTGGAGAACATTGTGGAAGAAGTTGAAGACATATTTGAAGTTTAGTTCTGCACACCATCTACAGACTGATGGACAGACAGAATTGGTGAATAGGAGTTTTGGTAACCTACTACGATGCTTATTAGGAGATAAGCCCAAGGGATGGGATTTGATTTTACCACAGGTAGAATTTTCTTACAACAATTCTATCAATAGGAGTACTGGTAAATCACCATTCTAGATTGTATATGGGAGTAGTCCAAGAAATGCTTCAGAGTTAAGAAATATGGACAAAGGAGAAAAGACAAGTGCCGAAGTCGAAGACTTTGTAGAACACCTGAAGAATTTGCATGAAAAGGTGAGAAAGCACATTAATAAGATGAATATTAAGTATAAGGCTAAGGCAGATCAGAAGAGAAGATGTAAGGAGTTTCATGTAGGAGAAGAAGTCATGGTTCACCTAAGAAAAGAGAGGTTTCCAGTTGGAACATATAATAAGTTAAAAATGAAGAAATTTGGACCATGCAGAATTTTGAAGAAGCATGATTTAGGAAATGCATATGAGGTAGAATTGTCGAATGGGATCAACATTTCCCCTGTGTTCAACATTGCTGATTTAACATAATATCATATAGGTGGAACAGAGGATGGACCAATAGAAGAATAGTGGAGTATTCTGGCACCTACTTTGAAAAAGGAGCAGATAGAAGAAATTTTGGATAGCCGTGTGGGTAGAAGCACAAGAAACAAGCAATATGAAGAGTACATGGTTAAATGGAGAGGAAGGCCTGTTGAAGATTCATCTTGGTTATCTAAGGCAGAGTT
This sequence comes from Cunninghamia lanceolata, assembly GCA_027924645.1. Taxonomy (NCBI): domain Eukaryota; kingdom Viridiplantae; phylum Streptophyta; class Pinopsida; order Cupressales; family Cupressaceae; genus Cunninghamia; species Cunninghamia lanceolata. Next base: position 273,066 of record BSBN01001486.1, on the reverse strand, counting down.
TAACTATCTTGGTTTCCCTCTAACTCCTGAGATGCACGACAGGGTCACTTCTCAAAATTACCCTGGGTGTCTGATACAGAAGCATCCAAAGGTGTAAGGGCAATTTTGCATCACCCAAAAACAATGTTGATTCAAAATTGATGACTTTGTTTTTATTTCTTTTCAAAATTTGTGTTTTTGGACACCCATTTGCTTGAGTAATGATTCAGAACCTTCAAAGTTTCCAATAGGGCTAAGGATACTAGAATTTACTATTTTTAGTAAGTCTTTATCAGAGAAGCGGTTGAGCTTGAAATTTTCCCCAAATCTTTGGAATGGTCAAATAAGCATTCATGGTAAATTTTAGCTCAAGATTATGTCTGGATTTCACGATATTAAAGTTTTAATTTTGTGAGGTCCCCTAAAAGTTCTGAAATCATATATGAGTCACTAAAACATCCCATAACACCCTAAAAAGTTTATGGAAATTTGTTTACAAATTTTTGGTGTGATAGTTCACTTCATGAGCTTTCTGTCGCTTCAAACGGTTCATCAATCGGACACCTAGATCAAAAGTTATACTTCTCGAAAGTTGACCTACTTTTGGAGGGAGTTACAAATTTTGAAATTTTGGCTGAGGCCGCAAAAAGGGCTATTTATGACTATTTTTGGGAACCCTAGGAGTAGTAAAGATAAGGGGGAAAGTGTAGAGTCAAGTAAAGGGGGAAAACATAAACCCTAGTTGATTTGGGGTTACAAAAGACTGAAGATTCTAGAGTCTTGATGATAGGTAGCTATAATATGTTACATCCTGTGGAGGATTCATCCTCTAATTGTATTTGATCTTCTGTAATGTAACGAGTTGTCAAAATCAATAAAAGAACATTCTATTTTCTATGTACAATTTTTGTTGTTATGTGTTTTAAGATTTACCCCTTTCATCACACAGAGAAGACATTGTAGGGAGAGATGGTTTATCTGTTGGAATGAGTAACAACAAAACCATTTTTTAATTGTATACATTGAAAAGCATAGTTTGATATTAGTTGAAATTCTTTTTAAGGGTTAAAAATCACTTTAAGCAAATGCCCCTATATTTCAAGAGCATAGTTTGATATTAGTTGAATTTTTTTTCAAGGGTTGAAAACCACTTTAAGAAAATGCCCCTATTTTTCAATAGCTATTATCCATTGTTTGCAAAATATATTTAAAAATGCTATTTGTTGACAAAGTTTGACCCACATCACATATAAGATTAAATATTATTATATTATTATTGTAAGGAAGTAAGGTATGAGGAAACAATTTCCTATGCTAATCTATGACATGAGTGTTATGCAAATAACTTCAAATATGACCTAAAATTATTATAGAAAATAAAGAAACACATAAAAATTAGCAATAATAAATAAACCATAGTTCATAGTGATTTAAATGGGAAAACTCTTTTGGGATAAAAACCCCACTCCAAAATTTGCACAGTCTCATCAAATCAACAAAAGATTACAATATGCTTGCAATGCAAGTATTTAAAGGAGTAATACACCAACATTCAAATATGGAGTAATTTTGGCAACATTTCAATAGCACTTATGTACCTGCAAACTTTCATAATACAAACTAATCTTCAAGCTTTCAATTTGTAGACCTCTACAACTTGGAAACCATCTATGGTTTACAAAACCATGTGCAATGTTGGAATTAGTTCGGACAACTGAGAGGGGGGGTGAATCAGTTGTCCCACAAATTTTAACCTTTTCTACTTTTAATCTTCTTTAACAACTTTCAATCAAATAAACATTAAAGCATGAATCAATAACACAAGAGCAAAAATAAATTGAGCACAGATAACACCAAAATTTTTATGTGGAAACCCGGTTAAGGGAAAAACAGGGTGGGGGTTAACCCACAAGATTTGTACCCTGATAAAAGTACTTAGAAGAAAAGGGAGGGCACATGCCTTCGAGCTCACTTCTCAAGAGAGGCTCACTACCTATAGAATTTATGTTTAATATAGAAAAAATTAACTGATAAATAGCATCTACTACATGCCTAGTTTAGTTTCATTGAGTGCTCACAAAACTTCTGCTCTACCCCAAATACTTCTCTAATTCTTCATCCTAAACATCTCTTGTTCTTCAACTTCTCCTTTGCTCTACTCTGCCTTTGATCCTTTCTTGGGATTTCGATATTTTCGCACAAGGATGATTTTCCACAACTCACCAACAAGTATTTATACGTTTCATCAACCTTGGAACAACTGACTAATGTGAATCACTAACTTGTCAGACAAACACAATTGGGACTCAAATCTTCCTTGATCAACACGTCATGCTTCATAGAATTGCTTTTAGATCATCCACAACATGCTTGAATCATCTGGTCAGCCAAGACTGGGAAGAACAACAACACCAAGAAGTAAATCTTTATCAACAAGCTCAAAATTCAATGCAAACCTCCAACATAGTAGTCACACAATCCAGAGACCTCCACAAGCACATTGAATTCAACAGAAACATTCACACTCCTTCAAATCATCAGAATCACTTGCATCTTCATCCGAAACCTCAAGAACACTGTCTGCCATGACTGTCACACTAGAAAGATTGCTTGCGGACTTCCAAACCACGAACCACTTGAATGGATGATACACACTGACTTCTCAAACATGCCTCTAGATTCGTAGATCACTTTGACATATCCAGAACAATCTGGACCTCTTTCCTATCACTCTGTCTCTTCTGAACACTACAAAACTAGTTTAACTCAGATGGCCATAGCTTCTTGAAATCTTCATACGAACCCTTCAAAACTTAACTGGAGCTTCTTCAAACGATCCACTACTCAGCCATATGGTTTGCATACATTGATCTTCATTAATTTTCTCAATATCCTCAACAATCTAGTCTTCTATAAAGGCAACAAAATAGGATACAATTGACACCAATGGTAACAAGGATATGTTGACATCAATGACAACACCGATTAGGCACATATTTGCAATAGTACAAAACCTCCCATGAGGTGTAGTGCTCAAGATAGGCAAGGTTCCTATCTAAAATTAGGGTCTTGTGACAAATAATAAATACTCTATCATAGTCGGTCAATATTCTCAATAACTCCCTCTAAATTTTGCTTTTATACATCATAGCATTTGTCATAGGATTGTTGCCCTCTCAGTTGTTGTCCTTGATGACAAATACACAAACTCTCAGGTTTGTGGCCTAATGACAGTTGTATCTGTATCATGACAGTTAGTATTTGGTTGGCTTGGTATTCATGATGTTATTCATCTGACATTAGGATGATATTGATATGCATGATGTTTAGCATTTTATGCATCAACTCATGAGCTTGATGATGTTCTTGTTAATGCTCATAATGTTGTTCACTTGGAGAGACATCAAATATGTTGACAGAGGTTATTGATTCTATATGGTGATGGTAATGGTGTGATAATATGATGACAATCACATGCCTGATGTTATGAACATTTGACACATGCTTGGCACATGTTCTCATGATCTCCTAATGCTCTTATGATAGTAGTTGGATAGTTGATATGGCATGATACTATTCATGTTACATTTTCTATGGTGATAGGATAGTTGATATAGCATGATACTATGTTAGTATAGGTATGGTATGCACTTTAGTTATATTGATCTCAGTGGGTTGTATTTCATTGTGGCACTTGACTATGCCATGATGGTTGAGGCACTTTCTACACTCTACAGGTGTATTCTTTGTTCTTCAGGTGTATCATTGATTTCATACACTAGTAGGGGTATTTGGTTTGAAGTGGATTTCATAAACAATCTATGGATGCCTTAGTTTGCAATTATAGTGAGCTCTCTTGTATCAATTGGTGCTATGATATTATTTGTATCATGAGTCAATTTGGTCTCAAGGTCTTTAGTGCTATGTTGTTTCATTTACTTCTTTATGCAAAATGCAAGGTTATGCAGATAGCTTAAAGCCCTCATTTTTACCATATCATTCTTAAAGTGATTAAAGTCACTTGAAGGGGCATCATATTATGTATTATTATTTGTTAAAAGAGCATTTAGTTGAAAATCATTTAAAAGCTTTGATAGCCATAAAGTTTTGATCAGACACTTTAAGTCATTACCCTGTTGGGTCGGTTTATGGTTTTCACAGAAGGTAAAAAGTGATTGTCTAACTTCTAAGTTACTGTGCCTTTTAGGGCTTATCAAAACAGGTAGTAAATGAAAGAATATGGAGAAAAGGCTTGTTTAGATTTCATTTTTCTATGTGCAAGTTTGGTGTATATCATGTATATTCCTCTCTTGACTTAAGGTTTAATCATTATGCAAAATGATGAATTTTCTTTGTCATGATGGAGATCCTTTGTGAAATGACATTGATCGAGTCAACAGTGCAGCTAGACAGTTATTTGGGTTTACAGTCTTCTCGACAGTTTTTGTTTTGAGGCATCAAAGATGACATAAACCAGGTGATATTCTTCTTTTCAGGTGTCTGGAGAAGTTTCTTTTTGGTCTCTTAAAAATGACATTGGTCTAAAGATATTAAGATGAAAATAGTGGAGCTTTGCTACTCCCTGTTTCAGTTCTATGCTTGCGGAAAGAAGAAAAAATACTTTATAATTTCTTTGTTGTTTCTTTCGAGCTAAAGCAGTTTTGACTTTTTTCATAAGTCTTGGTTATAGTCTACAGTCGACAGTGATTATTATTGCATACATTACTTATTCTTTTGTTAAGGAATAGTTAGGGTTTAACAGTTTCCAATTTTTTTGGTGAAGCAATTAAAAATTCTTGTTACCCATGGTTAGGGTTTGATAGTTTACCCTAGGGTTTCTCACATGAGCATGAAGATAGTTTATTGGTAATTTGTTTTGGCATCCACAGTTTCTCAAAACTTCCTTTATTTCATTGAACAGTATTGATATGTGGTTAATAACTTATTGTTTCAAGACATAACTATGGTTAAAGTTTCTTATTTCAAAGGCTTTGTAGAAGGTAGTCATGGGTCTATTCAACCATACATCTATGATAGTTACTTGTGCAGTTACAAACTATTTGAGATAGTTGAAAAAGGATAGTTACATTCTCAAACTGTTTAATGACAGAAAGAAAGAATTTGTAAGATTGTATAAAATGGCATATTGTAAACACTTGAGATAAGGGTTGATTATCTGTGTTTATTACACTATCATTAAGGTTATACCAGAGTGTCAATGAGCTATTGTAATGATGCTATTGTAAGGATATACCAGAGTGTTAATGAGCTATTGTATTGATGCTTAAGTCTCAAATAATGAGACAGTGAAGGATTGGAATGTAGAGGAATAGAGTAACCCTCTGTATTGATTCATATTATTCATTATATTTGATTGAAATATGCCAGTGAGGCACAAATAGTCAGTGAGGCACAAATAGCCAGTGAGACAAAAATAGCCAATGAGGCACAAACAACCAGTGAGGCATCTGTATTTGCTAGTGAAGCACATTTTGATTAAGCCAGTGAGGCATTTCGAGTGGTTTTTATTCCCCATGAGGGTTTTCCACTCAGGACAATATTTGTGTTATGGGATTTTATTATCACTGATGTGTTTGATCCTCATGTTCATTTTCTTATCATGTGTCATTTAGTTTTAAAGCTATCCTAAGTTAATTTGTTCTACATAAACACATATTCATCATATATCATTGTCTAAAATGATGTTCTCTTCTCATCCTCAATATAGTCAATCAAACTTTACAAGTTAATCTCTATATATGTTTGTGTGTCTAATATGTGAACACACTTACACTGAAGTTTGATGTTCATGAGTCAATGTTTATCATAGATTATTTCATAATATTGTGTTGATGCATTCTTGACATTAATCTGTCAGTTTTAGTTGTCATGATACCTATCTTAACTTAACTAAAGCTGTCATGATGTTCATAGATAATATGATGCCTCATCTCCATTCAATAGAAATTGCCTTGGTTTCAAAGTTTTGAAAGATTATTTCAAGGTCTCGAGGTCTTGTTAAAATTAGTATATCGCTGATTCACCCTCCTTCTTAGTGGTATTGTACTCCAACAAGTGGTATCAGAGCATAGGTTCCCTATTAAAGTCTAACTAGCTTAGGTAGGTCCTGATAGTGGAGTACCATGGGAAAGGGTAGAAGAAATAGGGAAAAGAAAGAGGACAATCAAAAGCTTGTACAACAAACTCTTGTCAAGCCTAGTGATGAACTGATGCCTAAGTCCCCTTTGAAAGTTGACACAAAGTATGATAAAGAAAATGATTTTGTTGTTGAGATTGATGATGTAGAAGGAGATTTCTTTGCAGATGAAGATGGACAGGGATATTATGAAAATGACTGTGAAGTTGATGCTGAAGGAGAACTGTTATGCGCTCTAGAAATGAACAAGTATCTTGAAAAAGAGAACCAGGGATTAAAGGTTCAACTTCAATAAGAGAAGGATTCCAAGATTAAGGTACTCTCTGATTTTGCTAAAGTTTCTTTAGAACTAAAAGAGGCAAAGGTACAAATTGAAGAGACAAACAAATTTGTCATTAGTCTAAAAAAAAAATTTGAAGAAGTTAAAAGAATAGTTGACCTTAAAAAATTTGATCTTGAAGTAAAAAGAATAAAATGTCTGAAGTTAGAAAAATAAATAGTCTCTTTGAGAAAGGATTTGGAAGAAGCATCTTCAAAGTTTCAAAAGAATATTCAATTTGAAAAGAGTACTGAATACCTGAATGACATGTTGAACAAGCAAAGGTATTACAAGGATACTACTGGCTTGGATTATGAGAAAGGAGAATGTTCCAAGACAAGAGATGCTCCTAGGAAGAAGATAGACCTGAAATTTCACTCTGCTGCTCCTGAGGTTGAAGCTAAGAAGAAAGCTAAAGTTAATGTTTCTAATGAATCTTTAAGACCTCCATCTATCAGGTATAATTATTCACAATTCCATGGTTATTGCTATGCATGCCATGTGTTTATGGTCATAGGGCCAAAGCTTGTAAAAGAAATGATTTTGGGTGGAATAAAGGGAAAAGATTTTATGGTTGGTCAAATTAGAACTACAATAATGTTTGTTATAATTATAATAAAGTTGGCCACCTTACAAGAAACTGTTGGATGCATGCTAGGTATGACTCTCTTAGAAGAAACTATTTTTCTCTTGATCAAAACTACAATGTTTTATGTTATAAATGTAATATGTTTGGGAACAAATCACAATAGTGTAGATGAAGGATAAAACATACTGGAGGCTACATGTCCAAGAAAGTGGATGCCTTGGGCAAGGAAAACAAATATCCTATAATAGTTTGGAGAAGAAAACAAAATCAAGAAAATGAAGGGTCTAAGCTTGTGCATACTACACAAGAAATATCCATGTGTACATAAAGAACAACATAAATTAAGGGGGAGTTGATTTGTAATGTATATTTCAAACCCCTTAAACATTCAACAATAGAGGTTGTCATGAGTCTAATATGTTTGGAAGCAATGACTTTAGTATGTTCTTAAGATCTTTTCAGTCCATAGCTGGAATGGTGTGTCAATGTTGTTTATAGATTGGTGTGCATTTATTTTTCAAGGGCCTTTATGCTTCTTCAAGATATTCAGAGACATTATAGTTGCTCATGGTTTGCTCATGATTGGCCAGAGTGTTGATGTTGAGAAACACAAGTATTTTGGTCACTTCATGCTAAGGTATATGACAGTAGTAAACATACAGTTGCTTTGGTTGTTGGCATCTCAGTACAGTCCTTAATATGGAGTTGATTCTTTGAATGAGGGTTACTTCAAAGGTTTCATTATGTCAAGGTTGATTCTAATTAGTTGATTTCATTCTTTATCAAGTTTCATGCAATCATTTCCATCATAGGAGTTCTTGTGTTAGATGTTTTGGGTAAGGTGCCTCATTTGTCATTTGGATTTTTGATAATGAAACAAGGTGCTTTAGTGGATATCATAGTGTTTTCATAGAATTCTACGAATCTGCTATAAAGGTAAGAGTGATGTTCATCAGGATAGTCTATATGGTGCTGATGCAAGGACATGATGGTACAATGTCCTTGATGTCTTCAATAAGTTATATAGTGCCTTGTGTTGCAGTGATTCTGATTTGATACTTTCAGCTGATTAAGTTTGATGCCTTCATTTCATACAATGATAATGTCTTTGACTGATGTTTCTTGATGTTCTACAATAGAGTTCAGTGCCTTGACAATTTTTGGTAACAGTGACTCTTATATTGTGATGTGCCTAATTGATCTTGCTTTGCTACATTGATGATTTATCAGTTGACGCTTTACAATAATGGGCAATGTGATCACAATAATGATTTTGGAATCAATTTTTTCATGCTTCCTAACAATGACCTTTGTAGAGGATGATAGAAGAGGGTTTGATGAAGTGAACAATATGACAAAGGAGTCTTTCAGGGGAAAGGACCTTATGCTTATTGCAGCATGGTGTAGGTTGTTTGGCAAAAGTCAGTGTTTACATATCTGTTTTTCATATTTTCTCTCTTTCAAGATGGCGCCAATATTTATTGATGACAGTATTCATATTTCATTGGTCTATCAAAGCATTGTACAACAAATGATATCAATGTGTATGTCATTCAATGGTTAAGAATCAGATTTGTGTCCTTGGATAGTGGTTTGGTCTTAGGGGGAGCTTCTTTGTATATTCTTCATTCTTGTTGTGTCAGTTGATACATTAATGTGATAAGTGATTACCAATATTCATTTTCTTGTAATCTCTTATCATGTTACTATAGCATGGCATTACATTGGTACAGTGGTATGTTCAGAGGTTTACTTACTACTTTGATGATATTTGATCATTGATATATGATGTGACAATGGTGTTCTACTCTATTCAGATGTTATCCTAGTGCTTTGATGTTGTTGATACATTCCTACATTTCTTGATACTCAGATGGCAATCCTCTTATCTTTGGACATCTTCAGTTGTTGTCCTTGTTTTGATACATGCTCATTTCTATGGTACTGACAACGCAGTTGTATTTCAGGTCATTCTGGATGTTTCTGCTCCATGGGACAATCATGGTATAGTTTCCATTTTTGTTTATCATTTCTGTAGCAAGTTGTCTTATGGTTTTTGATTTATCTTTGAGGCAATTGCACAATTCTCCTTCCCTTTGTCTTTAATGCCAAAAGGGGGAGAGAGTTGTGTTTCACCATCAAGGACAAAGGGGGAGTTTTTTGCCCTCTTAGTTGTTGTCCTTGATGGTCCAAATACACAAACTCTCAAGTTTGTGGCTCAGTGACAGTTGTTTCTGTATCATGACAGTTAGTATTTGGTTGGCTTGGTATTCATGATGTTATTCATCTGACATTAGGATGATATTCATATGCATGATGTTTAGCATTTGATGCATCAACTCATGAGCTTGATGTAGTTCTTTTTAATGCCCATAATGTTGTTCACTTGGAGAGACATCAAATATGTTGATAAAGGTTATTGGTTCTATATGGTGATTGTAATGGTGTGATACTATGATGACAATCACATGCTCTGATGTTATGAACAGTTGACACATGCTTGGCACATGTTCTCATGATCTCCTAATGCTCTTATGACAGCAGTTGGACAATTGATATGGCATGATACTATTCATATTACATTTTCTATGATGACAGGACAATTGATATGGCATGATACTATGTTAGTATTGGTATAGTATGCACTTCAGTTGTATTGATCTCAGTGGGTTGTATTTCATTGTGGCACTTGACTATGCCATGATGGTTGAGGCACTTTCTACACTCTACAAATGCATTATTTGTTCTTCAGGTGTATCATTGGTTTCATTCACTAGTAGGGGTATTTGGTTTGAAGTGGATTTCATAAACAATCTATGGATGCCTTAGTTTGCAATTATAGTGAGCTTTCTTGTATCAATTGGTCCTATGATATTATTTTTATCATGAGACAATTTGGTCTCAAGGTCTTTAGTGCTATGTTGTTTCATTACTTCTTTATGCACAATGCAAGGTTATGCATATAGCTTAAAGCCTTCATTTTTACCATATCATTCTTAAAGTGATTAAAGTCACTTGAAGGGGCATCACATTGTGTATTATTATTTGTTAAAAGGGCATTTAGTTGAAAATCATTTAAAAACTTTGATAGGCATAAGGTTTTCATTAGGCACTTTAAGTCATTAACCTGTTGGGTAGGTTTATGGTTTTCACAGAAGGTAAAAAGTGATTGTCTAACTTCTAAGTTACTGGGCTTTTTAAGGCTTATCAGGACAGGTAGTAAATGGAAGAATATGGATAAAAGGCTTGTTGAGATTTCATTTTGCTATGTGCAACTTTGGTGTATATCGTGTGTATTCCTCTCTTGACTTAAGGTTTAATCATTATACAAAATGGTGAAGTTTCTTTGTCATGATGGAGATCCTTTGTGAAATGACATTAATAGAGTCAACAATGCAACTAGACAATTATTTGGGTTTACAATCTTCTCAACAGTTTTTGTTCTGAGGAATAAAAGATGACATAAACCAGGTGATATTCTTCTTTTTGGGTGTCTGAAGAAGTTTCTTATTGGTTTGAAGATCTTAAGATGAAAATAGTGGAGCTTTGCTATTCCCTGTTTCATTTCTCTATCTGTGGAAAGAAGAAAAAATACTTTATAATTTCTTTATTGTTCCTTTTGAGCTAAAGCAATTTTGACTTTTTTCATAAGTCTTGGTTATAGTCTGCAGTCGACAGTGATTATTATTGCACACATTACTTATTCTTTTGTTAAGGAATAGCTAGGGTTTGAAAGTTTCCAATTTTTTTGGTGAAGGGTTTAAAAATTCTTGTTACCCATGGTTAGGGTTTGATAGTTTACCCTAGGGTTTCTCACACAAGCATGAAGAAAGTTTATTGGTAATTTGTTTTGGCATCCACAATTCTCAAAACTTCATTTGTTTCATTGAACAGTATTGATATGTGGTTAAGAACTTATTGTTTCAAGACACAATTGTGGTTTAAGTTTCTTATTTCAAAGGCTTGGTATAAGCTTGCCATGGGTCTATTCGACCATACATCTATGATAGTTACTTGTACAGTTACAAACTGTTTGAGATAGTTGAAAAAGGATAGTTACATTCTCAAACTATTTAATGAGAGAAAGAAAGACTTTGTAAAATTGTATAAAATGGCATATTGTAAACACCTAAGATAAGGGTTGATGATCTATGTTTATTACACTATCATTAAGGTTATACCAAAGTGTTAATGAGTTGTTGTAATGATGCTATTGTAAGGATATACTAGATTGTTAATGAACTATTGTATTGATCCTTGAGTCTCAAATAATGAGACAGTTAAGGATTGGAATGTAGAGGAATAGAGTAACCCTCTCTATTGATTCATATTATTCATTGTATTTGATTGAAATATGCCAGTGAGGCACAAACAACCAGTGAGGCACAAATAACCAATGAGGTACAAATAGCCAGTGAGGCACAAACAACCAATGAGGCATCTGTATTTGCTAGTGAAGCACATTTTGATTAAGCTAGTGAGGCATTTCGAGTGGTTTTTATTCCCCACGAGGGTTTTCCACTCAAGACAATATTTGTGTTATGGGTTTTTATTATCACTGATGTGTTTGATCCTCATGTTCATTTTCTTATCATGGGTCATTCAGTTTTAAAGCTATCCTAAGTTAATTTGGTCTACATGAACACATATTCATCATATATCATTGTTTGAAATGATGTTCTCTACTCATCCTCAATATAGTCAATCAAACTTTTCAAGTTAATCTCTATATGTTTGTGTGTCTAATATGTGAACACACTTACACTTAAGTCTAATGTTCATGAGTCAATGTTTATCATAGATTATTTCATAATATTGTGTTGATGCATTCTTGACATTGATCTATCATTTTTAGTTGTCATGATGTTCATAGATAATATGATGCATCATCTCCATTCAATAGAAATTGCCTTTGTTTCAAAGTTTTGAAAGACTATTTCAAGGTCTCAAGGTCTTGTTAAAATTAGTATACCACTGATTCATCCCTCCCTCTCAGTGGTATTGTACTCCAATAAGGATCCCTCAAAATTAGGGTGCCCCATTTTGCTAAAGATAATATCAAATAAAATATTAATATTCCACTAGCACAAGGCACCGATACTTGGTATAACTACCACATAAAATTTCAATGCCCCAATTTGTGCTAGAGCTAAATATTAAATACTAACAATAATATATAACTAAGAATGAGAAAATATTAAATGCTAAATAAATAATAACAAAAAAATTGTAATATTGAGACACCTAATTTCTCAACATTCTCTCACTTGTTGAATACCTTGCAAGAGCCAAAGGGAAACATACCATTAGGAATCAACTGCTAGGGGCTGAAAGGCCCATAGACTCTAAACATCATCTAAATTTCTCCATGCTCATGGGCATAGTTAATGCATTCACAACATTCATCAAAGCCTCCACCTTTTCTAGCTTCACCTTGCCATCCTCAACCATATCTCTCACAAGGTAGTGCTTCATGAAATGTCAGGTTATTTGGTAAGTAGATCACACTCTGACTACCACTACACCTTGTTTTAATCCAATCTCTAAATGTAATCTCTTAAGCCAAATGGCTTCTTTCCAGGTATGAGTTGCTACCATATACTTAGCCTCTATAGTGGATAAAATGACGACATCTTGTTGCTTACTCACCCAACTTATTGCACCACTGAAAAGAATAAAAACATAAGCACTAGTGGATCTTTTTCTATTGACATCACCTACCTAGTTTGAATCCACCTAGCCATGAATATCTAGGGAATGCTTGTCTCCTATACCATGAAAACATAAGGGATAATCTAAGGTACCCCACAAATATCTAAAAACTTTTTTAATTGCATTCCAAGGAATTCTACTAGGATTAAACATATATCTACTAAAAAATCTCACTATTTGGGCAATGTCTGGTCTTGTACAGACCATAATATACATTAGGCTTCTAACTACATTTTGGTAAGACACTATGTTTACTTCTTCCATCTCTGATGGGGATGTAAGACAATGTGAAATAGATAACTTCATTTCCAATGTCACTAGAACACACAGTGGTCTACAATCTTGTATGTTAAACCTTTATAAAATTGGATTGACATACTTACTTTAGCTAAAATATAGATTTGTATTCACTCTATCTCTTCTAATCTCCATCCCAATAATGTGTTTAGTTGTACCAAGATCTTTCATTCCAAACTTTGCTAAAAGTTAATATTTTATTTCTGAAATCAAACCCTTCCCTTTGCCAATAAACATGTCATCAACGTATAGAAAAATAACAAGGAAATAATCACCGTCAGATTTAAAATAAACACAGTGATCAAATTTAGAATTCTCAAATCTAAAACTCAACACATATGTATCAAACTTTTGGTACCACATCCTAGGGATTTATTTCAAACCATACAAAGATTTCTTTAATTTACAAACCAAATGACTTTTAAATTTAACCATGTAGTGCTTTGGTTGTGTCATATAAATATCCTCTTTCAAATAACCATTAAGGAATGTTATTTTTACATCCATTTTCTCAACCTCTAAGTGATAATATGCAACAATTGATAATAAGAATCTAACGGATGCCATTTCTACAATAGGAGAAAAAATATCACTATAATCAACCCCCTCAACTTGGGAGTAACCTTTTGCAACCAACCATGCTTTGTACTTCTCAATACTACCATCTGAACTAATATTCTTTTTGAACACCCATTTGCAACTAACATGTTTACATCATTTAGGTAATGCTATCAAGTCCCATGTATCATTCTTTTTCAAGGTTGTCATATGTTCATCCATGGCAAGTTTCCAAGAGTCTGCATCATTCATACCCAATGCCTCTTACATAGATTTTAGTTCATCAATGATAGTACTCAAAGTAAAAATGTATCTCCAATCATCAGGAGAACACCCATACCTTTCTAGTGGTTGTCTACACCTTGTAGACCTTCAAACACGCTATGGTGGATATTCTTCCTTCTCTTCCTTCTCTTCCACCTCTTTTAAAGATTCAGAACTTGATGAGCTATCCTCAACTTTTTATTTATCATTGGGCCTTGATGAAAATCTCTTAGATGTAGAAGAAAGTTGTATCACATCTATCTTTTGTTCAAATTGCTCTAGCTACAATACAATGAAAGAAGGCTTAGTTTCTCTAAAAATCACAATTCTACCATATAATACCTTCTATGCAACAAGATCCCAAAGCTTGTATCCTTTCACACCATAATTGTAACTAATGAATATACATTTTATAACCTTGTTCTCGAACTTTATTCACTTTTCCCTTGGCACATGTGCATATTCCTTAGAACCAAGAAATTCTAAGATGTCCCAATGAAGGCTTGTGATTTAACCATGCTTCCATAAGCATTTTATCCACAAGAGCTGATGTAGGAGACTTTTTTAATAGGTAACAAGTAGTGGCTATAGCTTCAACCCAATTTTTTTGTTCTAAACTAGCACCACTAAGCATACTCCTAGCCTTCTCCACTAGTGTCTTGTTCATTCTTTTTGCAGATTCATTCCATTGAGGAGAATACAAAGTTGTCTTCTGTCTATGGATGCCACAATCTTTATAGAATTTGTCAAAATCATTAGAGTAGTATTCACCGTTATTGATAGTTCTTAAGCATTTTATTTTCTTTCTAGTCTACAACTCAACCATTAATATAAATTCTTTAAATTGACTAAAAACTTTAAATTTTTTTTAAAAAATATACCCATGTCCTATTGTAATCATCAATAATGAAATATAATAAATAGACTTCACAATGGAAGGAACATTAATAGGACCAAACACATTATAATGAATAAGATCTAAAATACCACAAGATTTGTGAGAACTCGAGTAAAATTGAATGTAGTTTTATTTTCCATAAATATAATGCTCACATAAATAAAATTCAAGATTGCAATCTGAAAGACCTTCAACAAGGTTCTTATTTTTCAAGGTCCTTAGACCCTTCTCTTTTATGTGTCCTAATCTCTAGTGTCATGACATATTCTTCTCTACAATTAATTTAGATTCAGTAGAAAGAGTACCCTTAGGTACCCAAAAACCACAACCATCGACTAAAGAGGATTTCAACTCTTTTTCCAATAAAATGTAGCCACAAATTTCTTTTCATAGAAGTACTATTGCACTCAATAGTGCATGCATCAATTTGGAACAAATTTTCCATTCTACTACCTCTATCAATCACCATAGCACCTCTCACCATTTTAAAACCTACTTTAGAAAACTAAACATGCACACCCACATCTATTAGTTTGCTTAAAGATAATAGATTACGTGTTGGGATATGCAAGACACCATCACATCTTCTAACTCTACCATAAAAAAACTTTATTTGAAT
Organism: Cunninghamia lanceolata; assembly: GCA_027924645.1. Classification (NCBI taxonomy): domain Eukaryota; kingdom Viridiplantae; phylum Streptophyta; class Pinopsida; order Cupressales; family Cupressaceae; genus Cunninghamia; species Cunninghamia lanceolata. Next base: position 257,674 of record BSBN01001486.1, on the reverse strand, counting down.
ACTACCATGGCCAACAATATTTGAATAGGAATTATCACCCAAGTACACCTTACTACCTTTATCTTTTTCATACTTACTTCAAACCAATATTTGTTAGAGGTCATGCGAAAAGATGCACTTGAATCAATCAACTATGCATTCTAATCTACATGAGTGGCCAAGGCTATAATGAATCTGTCATCATCTTCCTTCTTAGACTCAAAATTAAAATCAAAATCAAAATCAATTTTCTTCTTCTTTTTCTTCTCTTCTTTGTACTCCTTATGGAAGTGACTAGGATTACCACAGTTCCAAAAATAACTTTGGACTTACCTTGAGATTTTATCTCACCTTGGACTTGGTTTTGGATTTACCATGTAGCTTATCATTCTTCTTATCTCTTTATTTTGGTCTTCCTCAAACACCCAAGATCTCTTTGGCATTTAGAGAGACCTTCCTTCTCATTTCTTTGGAAATCAAAGAACCAACAACATCCTCTACTTTCAAAACAATATAAGTTCTCCTAATAGCTATGAGAAGGTTACCCCATGAGTTTATGAATGAATGTGCAACAAATTTTGACATCTTTCTTTCTCATCCATCTTTACATCAATAGAGTTCAACTAAGACACCAACATGTTAAATGCTTTCAAGTGGTCTACAATTCATCCATCTTTCTTCCATCCTCAAGGAATAGAGCTTCTTCCTTAAGAATATCTTGTTCACTAAAGATTTAGCTTGATAGATCTCACCCAGCTTCTTCCATAATTGCTTCAAAGTGGACTCTTTGTGGACACTAATTATAATATAATCTACAAGACATGATCTAATTAAACCTTTATATTTATGGTCCATATATTTCTAAACTTTTTCATCAAAAACATCCCATAGATCATGATCTATTAATAGATCTTCCATCTTCAGCTTCCACATCTCAAAATTCATGCCTGAAAACTTTTCCACCTCAATCTTTTTTGATTTCTTTGCCATCTTTATTTCCTATAATAAAGATCACAAAGTTCTCCTTCTACAAACTCTCACAATCAAACTTGATTATCTCAAAAAACCCTCTACCCAACAACTAGAAATAAAACTGGCTAGCTCTAATACCACTTGTAAGGAAGCAAGGTATGTGAAAATAACTTCCTATGCTAATCTATGTGAGGAGTGTTATGAAAATAAATTCAAATGATTTAAGCTTATTACAGAAATTAGAGAAACACATAGAAATAGAAATAAGAAATAAATCATAACATAGCGATTTACGTGGGAAAACTCCTTTCAAGAGAAAAATCCCACACTCTAAAAGCTACAAAATGTATTATCAAATCAATAGAGGATTACAATACACTTGCAATGCAAATATTTATAGGAGTAATACACTGGCATTCAAATATAGAGTAATTCCAGCAACATATGTGTACCTACAAACTCTCATAATACAAACCACTCTTTAAACTCTTAATTTATAGACTTCTAACAACTTGGAAGCCATATGTGGTTTATAAAACCATGTGAAAAACCTCCCATGAGGTGTGGTTCCCAAGATATGAAAGATTCATGTCCAAAATTAGGTTCTTATGACAAATAATAAACACTCTGTCATAGCTGGTCAAGATTCCCAGTAACTCCCTCTAAATCTAGCTCTTACACATCATAACATCAATCATAGGATCCCATAAAAGTACGGCATCCCATTTTTCTAAAGATAATGTCAAAATAAACTATTAATATTCCACCAATGCAAGGCGCGGACACTTGGCATAATTGCCACACCAAATTCAAATGCCCCAATTTGTGCTAGAGCTAATTATTAAATAATATCAATAATATGTAACTAATTGCAAGAAAATATTAAATGATAAATAAATAATAATTGGAAATTTGCAAGGTTGAGACACCTAATTTCCCAACTACTATGTTTTGGGATTGCAGAACACATAACATGTAAATGAATAAATAATTTATCTTTTAACTCCTCTTAAGGGTGCTTATTTGGCTTTGATTCCATCACTTAGTGCTATCACTTCAATCAAATTCAGCACAATAACTGTAACCTTCTCTATAGCATGTCTCTTAAGGACTTAAATACATGTCTCCACTATAAAAACCTTAGTACTTTATGACTTAGGCTCATCCTATTTGACATGTGCATGATCACATGTTTATCAAAATAGTAGTTGTTCAAATTGTCATATGCAAATCCCATGTTTTATTTTGTACCATATTGAGAAATTTAAAGTAGATGAGCTTCTATTAGAAGTAGATGCTTTCATTTTTATTACAATTCATTAATTAATTTAAGTGTAACAATTAATGAATAAGTATCAAATAATAGTAATGGTTCTTCTATTAGTATAATAGTCAAGATTGGTTGTGGATGAGTATGTTTGTTTTCTTGGCTTCCTCTCCCTTCTTCTATGACTAAAAGTTTAAAAAACATCTTGCTACAAGCTTCTAAAAATTTCTTACCCATCAAATATGATACACCTAAAATATGAAAATACTTATGTCTACATTCAAAAATTAGTCTCGCATTAATTATAATCCTTAGTCAACATCAAAATATAAAGTCTATTATATAATGATCCTTATGCCAATGGCAGTGATGCCATAATGGAAGTGACCCTCCTACTAACATAATGGCTAACTTTTTGTGGATGAGTATGTTTTCTTGCCTCTCGTTTCTTCTTCTATGACTAAAAAACTAAAAAAATTCCTTCGTACAAGTTTCTAAAAAATATCTTTAAAAAAATGATGATCTATTACTAAAAATGAAACAAGTTACTTGATATAGATGTGTTAAGGAGACCACATCAAACCCAACCAGGTAACAAAAACATGCTTCTCATGAAATAAGTACCACTGAAATGCAAAGCATTTTAGTCACCAAAAACATATAAGAGTATTACAAAGCTTAGTGACATAATTGATAAGTCAAGAACATACTATCAAAGGAGTCCAACATATCTATTTGTAGTACAAAAAATAGTAAACAAACTGCTAGTATAGTAATCCATCCAAAATACCAATTTTTTAAATCATCAAAAGGAAGGATCCAATTGTCATGACAACCTCTCTTCAGATTGTACCCACATATCAACATTAGCACTATTCTATTTATTTTTATTCCCAACAACATTTTTGGTTAGGACTTTCTTTGAATGTTGCCAACTCAAAAGTCCCTAATGGAGGATAGATGTTTCCCCCAAGTTATCACTATTCTCAAAGTTTTCATTCTTTACTTCAAGGTCACTCACAATAACAACTTTGGCCATTTCATATTCATGAAGTTTGCAATACTAATTTTGAAAATTCAAGTACTCTTTATAGAACTTTTCATCAATCTTTCTTAGATCATGTGGTCAGAATTGTACAAATTTGATATCAAATTTGTAGATTAGATCTGAGGCTTCATCAACAATTTTCATGAACCTTTCCTTGGGGATCTCCAATGTCATAGTAACCTATTAAACAATGTTAAGAATAGTGAGTCTATCCAAAGACTCTATATGGTGCTTTCTTTGTCTTGGGAAACATCCTCATTTATCCTTTTCCAAATGAACCAAAGAATCTTAGTAGAAAAAACAAGCCATAAAATGTTAGGCATAGAATAAACCATTAACAAAACCAAAAATAATTTCATGCCAAGAGAATCCCTTTCTAGTATTCCGCCCAAGGATATTTCCCATAAATAAGGACCAAATGAACTTAGCATAAACACAATCAAATAATAAATGATCAAAATATTTAGGACTATTACACACAAAGAAAATACCATTATTGGAATCATAACCTTTGAGACTAGGACCCACAACAAGATTTTTAAGTAAAAATAACAACCTAAAATAGCTCCTCTTGGGGGTCAGTCAAGAGACTATACAACTTGGTAGCACTCACTTTCAGGAATTCACATCCATCACACCACTTGAAATTTTTAAGACATGAACTGTATTAAACTTCAACTTGATATGACAATGCACATTAAACAATGCTCTATTCAAGGTATAAAATGTTCTTCTATGAAAGTCAGGAAGATCAAATTCAGTTCTAAGATGCTAGCAACTTTTTATTAAATTATCCTTAAAAATACAGTTAAGGGTAGATATGCCTTTACTATACCATAGTTTATAAGATCACCCTTGGAGTAAAGCAAGGGGTTTGTTATTCCATAATAAATGCCACCTTATATATCTAAAATTAAAAAACTCACTTTCATATTTTTTGAAAGATTCTGTTGGCACTAATTTTGGTCTGGATCTGAGTGCAGATGTTGGAGGGTTTTTTTTTATTTGGGCCCTAAGTTTCCTTGTTCATCGCTGTGACTTTCTCTATCGGCGAAACTTCTTTTTGAGTGCTCAGATTATGATTGAACCATCGTTTTGAACCACCGCGTTGAACCCTTTTGGTTCATGGTTCAATGGTTCAAGGCTTTGTGTTTGTGTTCGGCAAATGTTCTTTTTGAAGTGCTCCGTTCGGCGTTGAACTTCTCGGTTGAACCATCCATTTGAACCGGTTCATGGTTCAAAGGTTTGGAGCTTTATGTTTTTGGTTCATCGGAGTGATTGGCATCATCGGCGAGCTATTTTTTGTTCCCTCCGATGTGTTTGGTTTGTCCGATGGAAATGCCATTGATGTGATATTCATCATCTATAGGCTTCATTTATGTTTGGCCGATGGATGTTATCGGCGTGTGTTATATTGTCAGCGTGAGTGTTTTGAGTTGTGCCGACGATGGGGGGCTTGGCTGATGGGACCAAGGAGGATGTGTCTATCGAGATGACAAGTTCTATCGGTGTAGGCATTTTGTTGTTCACCGATGGCTTTGGTCATACCGACAGGCAAGGAATGTGGAGACTTCATCGATGAGAGTTTGGTCCATCGGCTGGGGAGCTTTGGGTTTGGCCGATAGTGTTGATATCGCCTATGGAGGGATTTGGAACAAGCATCGGTGTGACTTTGTGTGATTGGCTGAAGAGTTTTTGACTTGCCCGATGGTGTATGTCACACCGACGGAAGGAGGAGGCCAGGGTCCATCGGCGTGAGTTGTGTTGTCGGTGAGCATCTTTTCTGTTACGCCGATGGTCTATGTCTTGGCAACGGGCGTGTTTGGAGTGAACCATCGGGATGACTTAGTATGTCAGCGAGGGAATTTTGGGCTAGCCCGACGGTTGTTGTCTGGCCGACGAAGTATGTTTTGGTGGCCATCGGGGAGACTCGTATTGTCAGTGGGAATCTGGAGAGTTAGCCTAATGGTCAGTCTCTGGCCGATGAGGGGAATGTAGTGAAATGGTCAGCGAGACTGTTGAGGTCGGCCAGAGGATTTTTGGATGCTCCGCTGGAGGGAGTCACACCGACGGGGGTGCAGAGTGTAGTTTGTGGTCATCGGCCAGACTTTTGATGTCAGGATGAGTTTTGTGGAGTTGGCCGATGGTTCTTCTCTAGCCGATATGGAAGTTGTAGGCTTTCGGGAGGTGTCGTCGATGAGACTTGATGGATCGGCAGGAGGATTTGGGAGTGTGCCGATGGCTTGGGTCTTGGCGATAGGCTTTGGACAAAGGCTTATGCGTCGAGTGCGGCAAAAGCACTCGACATTTGTTATACATGCGGCCGTGTTTTTAAAATGACAAAGTTGTCTCCGCGGCACCAATGTGGGACTAATCTCCCTGTATAATTTGAAACTGTGATAGAACGCGCTTTGGCGGGAATTTCTTTTTTGAAGTGCTACGACGGTTTTCAAGCGGCCGCGGGTGGTTGAGCCATCAATGGCGACTGTAGCAGGGGCATGGGCGAGTTGTTGAACAGTCATGTACCCGATTTTTGGCATGAGGACTTCTAGATGGTGGCACAGGGCTCAAGGCCACTATTGTCTACTTTTTGTCTCTATAGTAATAAATTCTGAGCGCCATTCCTTTGAAGGATCTGTATCTGGCAGATTTTTGTAAAAGCCTTGTAATTAATTACTGTGGTACACTTTCTGGCTGATATAAGCAGACTGTGTTACCATTGTTTTGGTTGTTGAAAACTGGACATTTTGGCTCTGTAATACAATACAATTGGTTTTGGTTGCTCTGTGCAGCAAAACTTGCGAGTTTATGTATCTCTTGTTGTACATTTGTGCATGAATCCACTGATTTCATGGTCAATTTTATATGAATAATGCTATGTTTGCATGTGTTATGCTGATTCTGTCTCCAGTTTTGCATGTATCTTTCTTCTGAGTCCAGGCATTCAAGGAATGTCTGAGATTCTAGAACATAGAATTCCTATGTTGAATGTTTAATCTTTTAACTTCTGCTCAAGGGGTAGATTAAACTGTTTTCAGATTGAAAAATGGGAAGGGTATACTGCAATAGGGATGCTATAAGTATAGACAGCTTAACACTCTGTATTGGGAGATATCTATAAGGAACATATCATGTATACCCCCCTGAAATCTAGTTTTAGTTGTTCATGTTGATCATTCATAGGTGTATGTCTACTGACTCCAAGCCCTGGATAGGCACCAATCTAGCTCTGTGTTAAGGTTATATACCATGTCCAGCTTGTTGCAAGTATGAGGTGAGCCAGTGTTGTCATTGATGTCAACATACTCATACTGCATTGACAAGAAGGATTTGATGAGCTTTGTGCTGAGGATATTAAGAAAATTAGCCTCAGTCAGGAACAGTGAAGAACAGTGATGAGAAGAAGGTAAATGTACTGTATAGGTTGAGAACCAGAGGATGCGGATTAAAGGGTTAGTAGATATGAGTCTTGAGATGCTACAGTTAAGATTTCAGAGGTCCGCATGAAGATCGGAAGGAGTTGTGGCTGCCGGTATAGAACCGGGTCCGGCAAGTATCCGGAGGTGACAGAGGATCACAAAAAGGTCCGGTGAGGTCCGGAATTGTATTATCCTAATCTACGGATTGGAAGGAGTGTTTGGGATGTCCGTGTGATGTATCATCCTGATTTGTGTATGATTTGGAGGTCCGGAAGTACCTCTTGCATTATGACAGTGGCGACAGACTGTGTTCTTGAAGTTCCAGATGAGGAAGACAAGAGATCCCAGTAAGTAGAGGAAGTGCGGATGTATCCGGACACTCAGACAGGCTTGTGAAGGTTCTTGGATCATGTTTAGGTTGTGTTGTTGATCCGCATTGATGGTAGAGCCCGGAATTGAAGTTATTCTTCCGGATGAAGTTCTTGCTCTGTGTAGCCGACCGGATGAGTTGTTCATCCTGCGAATGTTCTTGTGATGGCCGACCGGATGTGTTATTCATCTTGCGGATACTCCTATGGTTGTTTGCCGACTTAGATGTTTGTTCCTAAGTTGATGTCTTGTATAAATAACGGTTTGTGAGTTCATTTCAGAGTGAGCAGTGAGGATGAGTATGGTATAGCGAAGAAACGTGCGAAAGGCAGAGCAGAGATTGTTGCGCTTAATTGGAACTGATCCGGACATGGTAGAGATGTCATTCTCCAGTTCAAGACTGTGATTTTCATCACTTTGTAGACAGTGTGTCTCCTTGTAGGCAGTGGGCCTCTTTGTGAGCAGTGTGCTCGGGCAGTGAGCCCTTATTGGCATGTGCCATTCATTTTTCCTTATTCTTCTAACAGAGAATAATTCTTGGGTTAATCACCCCGTGGTTTTTCCCTTAACCGGGTTTTCCACGTCAAAATCTTGGTGTTCAATGTGTTGATGCTTATCTGCTCTTGTGTTTATGTATTATGCTTCCATGGATGATTATTTGATATGCTGCTAACTAACAACAGTGAGTTAAGTGTTTGAATGAGAAGAAGTTTTATACAACTGATTCACCCCCCCCTCTCAGTTGTATGCCCTAGATCCAACAATTGGTATCAGAGCCAAGTTCCTCTGACAAGAGCTTAACCGCTTGAGGAGATCCGGGATGTCGTCATACAAGAAGGATAGTCCGAAGTTCGATGGAACCAACTTCACTCTCTGGAAAGGTCGCATGAAGTGTCACTTGGAATGCATGGGAAAAGCATATCTGGGTATGATTTCAAAACCATATGTACCTCCACAAGGTGGTCCGACTACTCTGAATGAAATCACAGAAGCTGAAAACAATCTGCGGACCAAGGAAGCTCTTCTAAGCGCATTGAATGACTCAGATCTCTCGAATGTCATTGACCTACCCACTGCATATGAGATCCTAACTAAACTGGAACTTCTGTATGAAGGAGATGAGTTTGTCAAAAGTGCAAGATTGCAAAGTCTGAAAGGGAAATTTGAAAGATTGAAAATGAGAGATGATGAAAACATCACTACCTTTATGCCAAGAGTAAATGAGCTGGTATGTGGAATCAGAAATGCTGGTGGAACTTTAGATGAAAATGAGATTGTCTGCAAAATCCTAAGATCCCTTCCTGCTGCCTACAAAATCAAAGTTGCTGCCATTGATGAATTCAGAGCCCACACAACTGTCACAAGAGAACAACTGGCTGGCAAACTAGCTGCATTTGAAATGACCGAGTTTGGAGATGATCCTCCCAAGACTGAATCTGCTTTCAAAGCCAGTGCCTATGTGAAAGGCAAACAGAGATTTGATCCAGGTGAAAACTCATCAAGGAAAATGTCATGGTATGATCAAGCAAGAAGAGACATGGAAGAAGAAGAAGCAGAAACAGCTCAACTTGAAGCCCTCATTGCAAAAAGACTGCCAAGAGGATCCGGTAAGTATGAAGGAAAACTACCCTTTAAGTGTTTCAACTGCAATAAGATTGGTCATTTTGCCTCAAGATGTCCAGAGAGATCAGCAAGATCTAATACTCACAGACAAAGGTTTCAAAAGAATTGCTATTATGTTCATGAAGAAGATGACAATGAAGGAGTAACAGATGATGAATCAGAACCAGGAGGCAAATCCGGAAATGAGTGGGTGTTTATAGCCATCAAGGAAGAAGATTCCTTGCTCTCCGAATCTGTCAATCACAAAGTTGTTGAAAAAGCCTTGGCTGCTCAAGTGGAAGAAAAGGATGATTGGGTTATTGACAGTGGATGTTCTCACCATATGACTGGTGACAAGAATAAGTTCTTAGACTTGGAAAGATATGAAGGAGGAATGGTAAAGTTTGGTGACAATTCTGCTGGCAGAATCAGAGGTAGGGGAACTATTTCCTTTGATGGTAAGAGCAAAACAGGAAATGTACTGTATGTTGAAGGATTGAAGCACAATCTTCTCAGTGTTGGTCAGTTAGTGGACAAAGGCTATGATCTCCGGTTCAAGAATGGAAAATGCAGAATCTTTACAAGCTCCGGAACTGAAATTGCATCCGGTACTCAGACAAGAGGTAACATCTTTCATCTGGTTGGTTCAAATAAAAGTTGTTTATTTGTTCAAATTGATCAGAGTTGGTTATGGCATAGAAGAATGTGTCATGTAAATTTTGATAACATTATCAAAATAAGCAATACTCAGGCTGTGAGAGATCTTCCAAAATTGATAAAACCTTCAAATAGTGTGTGTAAAGAATGTCAGTTAGGCAAACAAAGCAGAGTCTCTTTTAAAAGCAAAGATCAGTCTTCTACCAGATTATTGGAATTAGTACATACTGATCTATGTGGTCCGACAAGAATCAAGAGTCTGCAAGGTGATAGATATTTCATGTTGTTAATTGATGATCATTCCCGGATGATGTGGGTTACCTTTCTAAAAGAAAAATCAGAAGCTTTTGAGAAGTTCAAAATCTTCAAAGCTATGGTGGAGAATCAAACCGGATTGAAACTAAAGTGTCTAAGGTCTGATAGAGGGGGTGAATTTACATCTGGTGAATTCATTGACTTTTGTGAGAAACAGGGTATAAGGAGACAGTTGTCTGCTCCTAAGACTCCACAGCAGAATGGAGTAGTTGAGAGAAAGAACCGGACCATCCAGGAAGCTGCTAGGACAATGATGTTGGAAGCAAATGTTCCTCAAATGTTTTGGAAAGAAGCTATCAGCACTGCAGTCTACACTCTCAATCGAGTTCAAATCAGAAACAACACCAGTAAGACCCCCTATGAACTCTGGTTTGGCATCACTCCTACTGTGAAATATTTCAGAGTATTTGGTAGCAAGTGTTATATTAAAAGAGATGAAGATCTAGGAAAGTTTGATGCTAGAAGTGATGAAGGAATTTTCTTGGGCTACTCCACTCAAAGCAAAGCATACCGGTGTTACAATAAGAGATTGAGGAAGATGATAGAAAGCACCAATGTGAAGGTTGATGAAGGAATTGAGAAGCCTTCAAGATTTTATGAGTTTGATGAAGATGACCAAGACAGTGTTCAAGGACCTCAATCCTCTCCGGTGAGACAGAGTCAGCCTGATCCGGTAAATCAGGAAGAAGAGTTAGATTTGAATGAGGCTGATCAAGAAACAACAGTGCTGGATACTCCCAAAATTCCAAGGTATGTAAGACTGAATCACTCTGAAGATCAGATCATAGGTGACATAAGCAAAGGTGTACAAACTAGAAGGAATATTGCTCAAAATCAGGATGAATGCTGTCTGATTTCAAAAATTGAACCTAAAACAATAAATGAAGCCTGCAATGATGAAAACTGGACCAAAGCAATGGAAGATGAATTGATGCAAATTGAGAAAAATCATACTTGGGATCTTGTTCCCAGACCTAGAGACAGGAATGTAATTGGAACCAAGTGGGTCTTCCGGAACAAACTAAATGAAGCTGGTGAAGTAATCAGAAACAAAGCTAGATTGGTCTGCAAAGGCTACTCTCAAATAGAAGGAATTGACTTTGAAGAGACTTTTGCTCCGGTAGCAAGAATTGAAGCAGTCAGATTACTTCTTGCATTTGCTGCCTTCAAAGACTTCAAGGTATATCAGATGGATGTCAAGTCTGCCTTCCTAAATGGTGATCTGGAAGAAGAAGTCTACATTGAACAACCGGATGGATTTCAATTGTCTGATAATAATGATATGGTCTGCAAGTTGAAGAAAGCTCTGTATGGATTGAAGCAAGCCCCAAGAGCATGGTATGAAAGGTTGGATAAGCATCTTGTGCAGATTGGATTCAACAAAGGTACTGCTGACAGCAACTTATATTTCAAAATTGATCATGAGAACATTCTGATTGTTGAAGTGTTTGTGGATGATATCATTTTTGGAGGAAGAGATAGTATGTGCAAAACTTTTGCAAATCAGATGAAAAGTGAGTTTGAGATGTCTATGCTTGGTGAAATGAATTTCTTCTTGGGTCTGCAAATTACTCAAACAAAAGAAGGGATCTTCATCTCTCAGACCAAATATGTGAAAGAATTGTTAAAGAAATTTGGTATGGAAGACTCAAAGCCTATGAACACTCCTATGGCAACCGGATGTAAGTTAAGCAAAGATGATGATTCTCCAAAGGCAGATCAGACAAAGTATAGATCAATGATTGGTGGATTGTTGTATCTCACTCAAACTAGACCAGATATAATGCAGGCTGTTGGTCTTGTGGCAAGATTCCAGGCTGATCCTAGAGAATCTCATGTTATGGCAATCAAAAGAATTTTTAGATACTTGAAAGGAACAGTTGAGTATGGTCTATGGTATCCTAGAGATCCGGATTTCTCTCTTCATGCTTACACAGATGCAGATTGGGCAGGAGATGTGGATGACCGGAAGAGCACTAGCGGTGGAGCATTCTTTTTGGGGAAGAGATTGGTTTCTTGGCTAAGCAAGAAATAAGATGCAATATCTCTGTCTACAACTGAAGTAGAATACATTGCAGCAGCAGGTAGTTGTACTCAAATCCTATGGATGAAGCAGATGCTAAGAGACATCAAAGTTGAATATGAGGAGCCTATCACAATTTTCTGTGATAATTCAAGTGCAATTAATATTTCCAAGAATCCGGTATTGCATTCTAAGACTAAGCACATATCTATCAAATTTCACTTCTTGAGAGAACAAGTAAACAAGGAAGAAGTCAGATTGGAGTATGTTCCCTCCAAGGATCAGATTGCAGATATCTTTACAAAACCTCTTCCCAAGGACTCTTTTGAATATCTCCGGGAGAAGTTAGGGGTCATGGCCCCTCCGGTAATGAACTAAGATGCACTGTTGTGCATCAGTCCGGTGGCTATCACAGTCATATCTTGTGATCCGGACTAATGGGGAGCTGCAACTAAGGGGGAGCAGCTGGTATGATTCTGATGCATGAGAATTGCAAGTATGAGCCCTTTGCCATTGATGTCAAAGGGGGAGAGAAGACATGTGAAAAACAAGTGGTTGATGATCAAAGGGGGAGCAGCAAAGAAAGACATGTGAAGAGTTGTTGTTGATAGGGGGAGCTGTGACAGAAAAGAGAAGTTCTTGTCTTGATGGTTTTTCACATCATATGTTGCCATCAATGACAAAGGGGGAGATTGTTGCAAGTATGAGGTGAGCCAGTGTTGTCATTGATGTCAACATACTCATACTGCATTGACAAGAAGGATTTGATGAGCTTTGTGCTGAGGATATTAAGAAAATTAGCCTCAGTCAGGAACAGTGAAGAACAGTGATGAGAAGAAGGTAAATGTACTGTATAGGTTGAGAACCGGAGGATGCGGATTAAAGGGTTAGTAGATATGAGTCTTGAGATGCTACAGTTAAGATTTCAGAGGTCCGCATGAAGATCGGAAGGAGTTGTGGCTGCCGGTATAGAACCGGGTCCGGCAAGTATCCGGAGGTGACAGAGGATCACAAAAAGGTCCGGTGAGGTCCGGAATTGTATTATCCTAATCTGCGGATTGGAAGGAGTGTTTGGGATGTCCGTGTGATGTATCATCCTGATTTGTGTATGATTTGGAGGTCCGGAAGTACCTCTTGCATTATGACAGTGGCGACAGACTGTGTTCTTGAAGTTCCAGATGAGGAAGACAAGAGATCCCAGTAAGTAGAGGAAGTGCGGATGTATCCGGACACTCAGACAGGCTTGTGAAGGTTCTTGGATCATGTTTAGGTTGTGTTGTTGATCTGCATTGATGGTAGAGCCCGGAATTGAAGTTATTCTTCCGGATGAAGTTCTTGCTCTGTGTAGCCGACCGGATGAGTTGTTCATCCTGCGAATGTTCTTGTGATGGCCGACCGGATGTGTTATTCATCTTGCGGATACTCCTATGGTTGTTTGCCGACTTAGATGTTTGTTCCTAAGTTGATGTCTTGTATAAATAACGGTTTGTGAGTTCATTTCAGAGTGAGCAGTGAGGATGAGTATGGTATAGCAAAGAAACGTGCGAAAGGCAGAGCAGAGATTGTTGCGCTTAATTGGAACTGATCCGGACATGGTAGAGATGTCATTCTCCAGTTCAAGACTGTGATTTTCATCACTTTGTAGACAGTGTGTCTCCTTGTAGGCAGTGGGCCTCTTTGTGAGCAGTGTGCTCGGGCAGTGAGCCCTTATTGGCATGTGCCATTCATTTTTCCTTATTCTTCTAACAGAGAATAATTCTTGGGTTAATCACCCCGTGGTTTTTCCCTTAACCGGGTTTTCCACGTCAAAATCTTGGTGTTCAATGTGTTGATGCTTATCTGCTCTTGTGTTTATGTATTATGCTTCCATGGATGATTATTTGATATGCTGCTAACTAACAACAGTGAGTTAAGTGTTTGAATGAGAAGAAGTTTTATACAACTGATTCACCCCCCCCTCTCAGTTGTATGCCCTAGATCCAACACAGCTTTGCATCCAAAAATCAAATCAAACCATTTCATCCTTCCACTTGTTAGTTGTAGGAGTAGGATTAGGATCCCTGCATGCTCTCATACCCAACCAGACATCATGTCCAAGAATGTTGCCAACCTTGTGATTTGTTACACAAATCTTGGTCCATACATGAGAGTATTCTGCCTGTTGCCATCAAGTTAAATCCTTCTGTCATTGAGCTAGTCAAGGTTATACTTTTATCAAATAGGGACACCCCCCTTGGTGCGGCAAAACCAAAAGTGAAGGGGAGGAGCTCACGCAACCTCCTGTATTTAGTTGGCTGAATCTACCTGTGCATTAGAACTGGCAAACCCTAATGCTGATTCAGAAGCAAAAACCAACAAAAATGGCGACTCCGCTGGGGAGATCAATGTCATATCCATGAAAGTTTGAGTCTACGAGATTGAAGAATTACGCCTGGATGTGTTTGTTGCAGCAGAGAAAAAGGTTGTATATGTGACTCTGCTGGTGGATGACCCAGAAAGAAAGAAATCAATTTGCAGCTTTAGCTTGTTTGAAGCTCATTCCTCTTCAAGGAGGTGGCGACTCTGCATCAAAAAACCTAATAAAAGAACAAAATCAGTCAGAGAAGAATTTGCAGGTCCTGCAACATATCCAGGTATTTCATATTATTTGACAGACTCCCTATTTGGTGAGATAGCACTGGTTAAAAGGGAAACATTGCTGAAAGCAGAGCTTGCATGCTTTTATTAGAACTTATTCTGTATTTCAAAGGGCATGCAATGTTGCTAAAAAGACTCATTTAAAGGACTTTAGGAAAGTTTGAAAAAATAGTCTAAATTTTGAGTGCCTAAAGTCATTGTTTGTAGAAAATCTGAGTAGAGAGGAGGGTTGCAAAAACATAAAGGATGTATTATCAGCCTATGCACCCTTGTGAAGTGTCAAGTGCAAAAATGTATAGTAGTCAGTCCCAACAATGTAATAAAAGAAGTTTCAACATAGACAGATATAAGCCCATAAATTTTAGTGGCATTTGTGGCTATCCAAATGCTCTTCCACCTAAAATTAGAATTTTTTTGCCTAAATTTAATGGTATAAAGGATGAATCAGCTAAGAGACACTTGCATCAGTTTATGAATGTGATAGATGACTTTGAGATTGACCATGAGGATGTGGTTATGAGATTATTTGTTCAATCTCTAGATGAAGATGCAAGGGACTGGTTTTCCTACCTTCCAGCTCACTCTGTCAGCTCTTGGCATGGTTTTAAATCTGCATTTCTAGTACAATATGGTGAAAGAATCTCTGAATATGCAGTTATTAGTAATTTTATGTACATCCATATTGAAGAAGGTGAGTTGATCCCAGCCTTTAACCTCAGATTTATGAGGGCATTGAATAGAATTCCAGAATGCATGAGACCTAATGATGTACTGTGCTTAGTTGTCTATTTGGGAGCTTTTGATAAGAAAATAAGTTACAGATTAAGAGACAAGGAGCCCACCACATTGCATCAGGCACATCAGTTTGCAATAGATATTGAAAACAATTGGAGGTATGGAATACAAAAGGGTTATTTTTTTGAAAATTTTTGTTGTCCTGCAGCCCCCGATGTTAATGAAAGATTTAATTCAGGAGTTGACAATGAATGTCAAAGTATTCACACCCCTGTTGTCCCAGTTTTTGCATCATTTCAAGTTGATGATGTTTCTGTTATAAAGGAGGATGTCTTGTTTTGCCCAACAAATGAAGTTGAAAATAATGGTTTTTCAAGTAATATTTACATACCAGCCCTTATAAAAGAGCCATCATGTTTAAATGATCCAGTTGTGCAAGGTTGTGATCATGTGGATCAATAGTCAGTATCAGTTTCATCAGGAAGTATCAGAGGGATGGAGAATGATGCAGATAGCTCAACTTCAGAATGCATTGAAACAATAGAAATCTTGTATATGGGGCAATCAGTTGATAGAAATGATATCCATGATCAATTCATGGATCAGGTTTGTTCTTCTTATGACTCTGGATCTGATAGTACTAAAGAAGAATTGGAGTATCATGAAGAAGAAGCAAAGGCCTTTGCGGTGAGTGTTAATCCCATTTATGATGAGTCTACAGATGCCTTTGATGCTGTGAATCTTGACTTTCAGTGGTGTAGGATTAATCCTCTTTTTGAGGATGATGATGAATATAAGGAGACTGTTGACCTTGGTGTTACATCAATTTGTGAGTGGGTGGCATATGAATCAGATATCTTCAGTTCTTGTGAAGATACTATGGATTTGCAAACTATGAATGATGGATGTTCATCATCACCTGGTTTAGATATGTGCAACATTGGGTGTGTGGATCAAGATTTGTTTTCAATATCAGTAGCTATTGGGGGTCTCATTTTTTCTGAGTATTTTGAGTTTTTGGATCAGCTGGATGAGTGCCTGATGGTGTGCAGTAGCCAGATAAATGATGAAGACTACCAAGAGCAGTATGATGTACCATCTGAAGAGTATAACATGCATATGTTGCTTAATGCTGAAGGATTTTTTAGCATGTATGGTTGCATGTTTGATTTTGAAATGCAAAGTGACAGAGGCAGTACTACAAGTGGCAAGCTGTCAAAGGTGGTGGAATATCTAATTGAGCAAATGACCTTATGGACAAACTATGCCAATTTTTTTAGTTGGGATTGGGATCTTTCAGTTTGGAATCAGGCATTTGGCAGGAAAAAATTTTGGTTCTTCCTTTTTGGCTACTCGGGGCCACCCAAGTGATGACTAAAAATATAGTTTTTGTGCAGGTTGGTGCAATGATTGACTCTCTTGCCCAATAGATATGGCCCAATCTGCGAAACCAGAGATTCTGAGGTCCTCGCTGTAGTTTTACACCTGCATGTCCCCAGACAAAGCCAGTGTTGGCACTAATTTTGGTCTGGATCTAAGCGCAGATGTTGGAGGGTTTTTTCTTTTTGGGCCCTAAGTTTCCTTGTTCATCACTGTGACTTTCTCTATCGGCGAAACTTCTTTTTGAGTGCTCAGATTATGATTGAACCATTGTTTTGAACCACCACATTGAACCCTTTTGGTTCATGGTTCAACGGTTCAAGGCTTTGTGTTTGTGTTCGGCAAATGTTCTTTTTGAAGTGCTCCGTTCAGCATTGAACTTCTCAGTTGAACCATCTGTTTGAACCGGTTCATGGTTCAAAGGTTCGGAGCTTTATGTTTTTGGTTCATCGGAGTGATCGGCATCATCAGCGAGCTATTTTTGTTCCCTCCGATGTGTTTGGTTTGGCCAATGGAAACGCCATCGGTGTGATATTCATCGTCGGCAGGCTTCATTTGTGTTTGGCCGATGGATGTTATCGGCGTGTGTTGTATTGTCGGCGTGAGTGTTTTGAGTTGTGCCGACGATGGGGGGCTTGGCTGATGGGACCAAGGAGGATGTGTCTATCGAGATGACAAGTTCTATCGGTGTAGGCATTTTGTTGTTCGCCGATGGCTTTGGTCATACCGACAGGTGAGGAATGTGGAGACTTCATCGGTGAGAGTTTGGTCCATCGGCTGGGGAGCTTTGGGTTTGGCCGATAGTGTTGATATCGCCGATGGAGGGATTTGGAATGAGCATCGGTGTGACTTTGTGTGATTGGCTGAAGAGTTTTTGACTTGCCCGATGGTGTATGTCACACCGACGGAAGGAGGAGGCCAGGGTCCATCGGCGTGAGTTGTGTTGTCGGTGAGCATCTTTTCTGTTACGCCGATGGTCTATGTCTTGGTGATGGGCGTGTTTGGAGTGAACCATCAGGATGACTTAGTATGTCGGCGAGGGAATTTTGGGCTAGCCTGACGGTTGTTGTCTGGCCGACGAAGTATGTTTTGGTGGCCATCAGGGAGACTCGTATTGTCGGTGGGAATCTGGAGAGTTAGCCTGATGGTCAGTCGCTGGCCGATGAGGGGAATGTAGTGAAATGGTCAGCGAGACTGTTGAGGTCGGCCAGAGGATTTTTGGATGCTCCAATGGAGGGAGTCACGCCGACGGGGGTGCAGAGTGTAGTTTGTGGTCATCGGCCAGACTTTTGATGTCAGGATGAGTTTTGTGGAGTTGGCCGATGGTTCTTCTCTGGCCGATATGGAAGTTGTAGGCTTTTGGGAGGTGTCGTCGACGAGACTTGATGGATCAGCAGGAGGATTTGGGAGTGTGCCAATTGCTCGGGTCTTGGCGATAGGCTTTGGATAAAGGCTTATGCGTCGAGTGCGGCAAAAGCACTCGACATATGTTATACATGCGGCCGTGTTTTTAAAATGACAAAGTTGTCTCCGCGGCACCAATGTGGGACTAATCTCCCTTTATAATTTGAAACTACGATAGAACGTGCTTTGGTGGGAATTTCTTTTTTGAAGTGCTGCGACGGTTTTCAAGCGGCCGCGGGTGGTTGAGCCATCAATGGCGACTATAGCAGGGGCATGGGTGAGTTGTTGAACAGTCATGTACCTAATTTTTGGCATGAGGACTTCTAGATGGTGGCACAGGGCTCGAGGCCACCATTGTCTACTTTCTGTCTCTGTAGCAATAAATTCTGAGCGCCATTCCTTTGAAGGATCTGTATCTGGCAGATTTTTGTAAAAGCCTTGTAATTAATTGCTGTGGTACACTTTCTGGCTAATATAAGTAGACTGTGTTACCATTGTTTTGGTTGTTGAAAACTGGACATTTTGGCTCTGTAATACAATACAACTGGTTTTGGTTGCTCTGTGCAGCAAAACTTGTGAGTTTATGTATCTCCTGTTGTACGTTTGTGCATGAATCCACTGATTTCATGGTCAATTTTATATGAATAATGCTATGTTTGCATGTGTTATGCTAATTCTGTCTCCAGTTTTGCATGTATCTTTCTTCTGAGTCCAGGCATTCAAGGAATGTCTGAGATTCTAGAACATAGACTTCTTGTGTTGAATGTTTAATCTTTTAACTTGTGCTCAAGGGGTAGATTAAATTGTTTTCAGATTGAATATTGGGAAGGGTATACTACAATAGGGATGCCATAAGCATAGATAGCTTAACACTCTGTATTGGGAGATATCTGTAAGGCAGATATCATGTATATCCCCCTGAAATCCAGTTTTAGTTGTTCATGCTGATCATTCACAGGTGTATGTCTACCAACTCCAAGCGCTGGATAGGCACCAATCTAGCTCTGTGTTGAGGTTATATACCATGTCCAGCTTTGCATCCAAAAATCAAATCAAACCATTTCATCCTTCCACCTGTTAGTTGTAGGAGTAGGATTAGGATCCCTGCATGCTCTCATACCCAACCAGACATCATGTCCAAGAATGTTGCCAACCTTGTGATTTGTTACACAAATCTTGGTCCATACATGAGAGTATTCTGCCTGTTTCCGTCAAGTTAAATCCTTCTGTCATTGAGCTAGTCAAGGTTATACTTTTATCAAATAGGGACACCCCCCTTGGTGTAGCAGAACCAGAAGTGAAGGGGAGGAGCTCACACAACCTCCTGTATTCAGTTGGTTGAATCTACCTATGCATTAGAACTGGCAAACTCTAGTGCTGATTTAGAAGCAAAAACCAACAGATTCCTTGCCAACAATTAACTTCCTCACTGATTCACATGCCCTCCAAATACTATTGAAGACACTAGACCATAAAGTTTTCACCAAAAAATTACCAAAGAGGATGTCATGAGGATGCAAGTTATTTCATCGTTTGGGTTTTTAGGAGTAGCACATTGAATGTTATTATTGAAAAGAATTTCTAGGGCTCATTACGAACAAGTTCTTTGATAATCCATTTTGTGGCCAAGGACACACTCTAGATTTTCAAATTGTTAAGGCCTAAAGCCCCTTTGTTTTTATCAAGACAACACCAATCCCATTTAACATGTCTTTTCTTTTTACCTTTTCCATCAGACCAAAGGAAAAATCTAATTATCTTTTGAATGTTCTCAAATTGATAGATACAAAATAACCAAACATAGGCATAGTAAATAGAATAAGAAGATAATATTTTTTGGCACACTTGAACTTTACCTACTAAGGAAAAATAATTATTGTTCCACTTCAAGATCTGTTTTTTCAATTTTACAATAGATCCAATCCCACATATTCCTTAAGAAAGGACTCACAACAAATGGTATCCCCAGGTATCTTGTTTGGAAGAGCCACCCTGGACCAAGACTAATTATTAAACTAATAAGGAGGATCTTCCTTCCAAATTAAAAGCATGGATTTTCTCTTAGAGATTTCTGCACCTGATGCTTGACAATATATATGAAGCCTATTAACCAAGTTTTTAAAGTTTTCTTCTTCTATCTTAGGAAACAAGGTAGTATCATCAACAAACTAAATATTCAAAAGAGACTCATTATTAGGAAAAGAAATCCCTTTTACCATGTTCCCAAAGGTATTAACTCTTAAAATATAATGAAGAGAATTAGACGCAATAACAAAAAGAGCAAGCATACGAGGACAACCTTGCCTTATGGACCTTTGTAAAATAAATGGGTTGGTTAAAGAACCATTAGTATCAATTTGGGCATATACGTGTTGAAATAGGACTTTAACAAGTTTATAAAACTTCTTAGGAATCCCAAATGCCTCCAAAATCATTAAAATAAAGGCCATTCCAGCCTAGATCATAACCTTTTTCAAAATCAAGAAAATTATATTCAGTATTTTGATTGGTTTTATTAACCCAATCCAAAGCTTCCCAACTAATAATGATATTTTCTAATTTAATTTATCTCCCTTTATGAAACATATTTGAGTACTAATAATAATTTTTGAAAGGCTGTCAATAAGTGTCAAAGCCAAGACCTTAGCAAATTTTTTATAGGAGACATTTAATAGAGTAATATGCCTCTAGTTCTTCATTTTAGATTTATCTTCTTCATTAGAGAGAATCTTTATAATCCCTCTATTAATTTTGTTCCCAAGGAGCCCTTATGAGAATCTTCATTATACATATCAAAATGATCATTAACCACCTAGTCAATGTTAGCTTTGTAAAATTCTATAAGGAGTCCAACACCTGGCGACTTCACATTTTTGAAGAAATGAATAGCCATTGAGATTTCTTCTTTACTAATTTCTTTCCCCAAGTTAGTAGCATCATAATCATTTATCTTCTTAGGAATAATTTTTTTACAGGCCTCCTAAGCTTGCTCGTAGTTTCTATTATCATCACTAATAGAGAAAAGATCGTATAAAAAATTATAAAGCCTCTTTAAATCACCATTACTGTTGTATTGTATATCATCAATAGCAATTGGGCCAATTGAATCAATACTATTTTTTTTTCAAAATTTTGAAAAAATACTTGGACCCCCTATCTCCCTCTTTTAGCCAATCTAGTTTGGCTTTGATTCTAACTCCTTGAGATTTTTTGATTTGCAAGCATCTTAGTTTATGTTTTACCTCTCCAAGAGAGTCAATAAGAATTTGATTATTTGGCTTCTACTCCTAGTATTCAATGCCCAAAAACTTGTCTGGAAACTGACATTCATATCTTTTTCTATCAATAGCATATTTTTTCCCAATGAGTTGAAAAATAGTTTTACATCCATTCACAATATTTTACCAATAAATAAAGATGGAATTATTAGGAAAGAAGACCTTATTAATTTTACTTAGAGTATTAATTCATTCCATACAATCTTTATTTTTTAACAGCTCAGTGTTAAGCTTAAACATGTTGCCTTTTCAAATAATATTGATGCTTCTAGAATCTTTAATTAAAATATTGGCTTAAGTAGGGTGGTGGTTAGAAAGAGTACAAGGGAGAACTTGAACATAATTAGCATCAGAAGAATTTTCAAAGAAGAATTGGTTTTCATGAACATATAAAATTTTTCTAGTCTTTAATAAATTATTTTTCCATCCTTTTGATTGTTGCACCAAGTATACTAAATGTTATTTCTAGATTTTTTGTTATTTTCTACCTAGGATCAAAGATTTTCAACAATTTTTTGGTTCTCAACTAGAAATATTGTTCATTGCCTTTTCAATTCATTGAAATTCCACCATTTTTATCCTCCTTCTCAACCATATTAAAATATCCCCCAATAATCCAAGGGACCTTGGATAAGGCAAAAAAAATCCATTTCCAAAGGTCAATCCTCTCTCTATAGTCGTTTGGAGCATAAATTGAACAAATACCAAATTTGAAATTATCTTTTTTTAATAATGATCGATACACTTCTATTACATAGAGAGTATATGGAATCTACAACATAATTAGATCCAAACAAACCTTACAACATTCTCCAACTAAAATTCAACTACTTTGGTTTCTTGCAATAGCAAAAAATCCATATTCATGTTATTACTACACAAAGCTCTAAGGACACAATTTCTATTAGGGGATTCCAGTCCCCTGATATTTCAAATTATGCAATTTAGATTCATTTAAGGAGGGTTGGGAGACCTTTTTTTTTATACAATATATCAAAACACTTTGGGTTTTTCTCCTCTTTTCTTTTCTTACTAGATTTTTGAGAACTATCTTTACTTAATTATTTTTTCTTTTTTTATCTTCGCCTTTTTTATTGATATCCATATCAACAATCTAGTTTATTATCTCCTCCTAAAATAAGGGATTAAGACACTCCATATTTTTACTTGGTTTAACTTGTTCAATCTCTTCATTTGGTAATAGCTTAGTCAAACCCTTAGAGTCTATAGATTCAGTAGCATTGGGGGTTTCTTGGGGTTTGGAGGCTTGAGCCAATTTATTAGTAAGGATTTCCTCTTTAAGCTTGTTTATGACAAGGTCCTGAGCATTCCTTTTGTGTGTGGTTTTTAGAGGCTCAAAATCAATCCCTTTATTATCAGTTTTCCCATTTATGGAGATATCTTCCACTTCAATATTTTTTCTTTTATTAATATCTTCCTCTTCAATTTCTTCTTTATTAATCATTTCGGTGTAACCATCATGGAGAGTATTTACAAGAGACTCCTTTTTCTGAATCTCTACAAGGGTCTCATTCTTATTAGCTTTTTTGCTAGCAGATATATTACTTTTTGAAAATTTAGCAATTATGGGGTAGTCCTTCCTTTAATGTCCACCCTTTTTACAAATAAATTAGGTATTTAGACTCCCTAAACCTTCAATTTCACATTTATACAGAGAGTTACCAAGATGAAATTCAATGGCATTAGGGATTTGCACCCCACTATTTAAGGAGAGAAGGATTTTTGCATTCATATGAGGAAGTGTTGACCTAGTATCCTAAACTTGTAGGACTTTCCATATTGGATTAAGCAGTTGGGATAAAAAAATCCCACATTTGAGGAGGCACATTCTTAATAACCATCCACCTAGGGATGGAACAAAATATTATTTCTTCATGAGTCATCTCTAGTGACCACAACACTGACTTAAAGTAAAATTTACCAATATTCCAAAATTCCTTTCTTAGGACCCACTTTTGCATATTGTGATTCTTGAGAAAAATAACAAAATCCCTTTTTGAATCATGCGATAGAATGAAACATAAATCCCTACCTTTTTACCCCAAACATTCAATACCCAGTTACCAAAAAACTTTCTTGACAAGATATTTTCATTATCCATGCAAGCAAGAAAGACAATGACATTCTTTAATCTAGTTTGTTCTTTTTTAACTACTTCTATCATTTCCACATTAGGATGTATTTGGAAAATCTTGAGAAAAGAAGGCCCTTACCATCTTCCATGTTTTTAGAGTTATCCATTCCTCGGAGTTTTTTTTTTCTTCTTCATTGGTGTCTCTAACTCTAACCTCAAATTTGGCAGCCTCTGACGTAGTCTCTACATCGTCGACATTAAGAATTTCCTTGTAAGACTTCCTCATTTTGCATTGGAGTTCCCTTCTTTTCTTTATAGATTATTCTCTTTAATCTCCATCTAAACTCCTTTCAAGTGAGAATTAATTAATGATATCCACAATGAGCCTCCACCAACTCCCAAGAGCTATGTTGCCAAAATTAATTCACACCCCCTGTAATTAATGCACAAACAATCATAAATCATCAATTTAAAAAAATGGACACAAACAAACAACAATAAAAAGAACACAATTCAAATTTAAGCTAACACACAAGAACTTGGTTTCCAAGTAAATTCTATCTAAATTTATCCCTAAATTAACCCTTAAACAACCCAAAATCAAGGAGAAATTAGATGAATTATACCAAGAACAACAAACTCACTAACTGGAATTAATTTTTCCCAAAGAAGCATTAGACAAGTCAACAATGGAGGGTGACTATTTTTATCCCTTGATCAACCTCAAAGCTCCTCTAATTTTGTAGTTTATCTATAACTAACACACAAGAACATAGTTCCCAAGCAGATTTTATCTAAATTGATCCCTAAATTGATCCTCAAACAAATTAAAATCAAGGAGAAATTGGATGAATTGTACCAAGAATGAAAAAGGAAAATATCTTTTCTACAAACTTCTAAAAAATATATTTTCCCCTTAAGTTAGATACATCTAAAATATGTGTTTTACTTACTACAATAAAACAAAACCTTTTTTTTCATACTTCAAACAATAATTTATGATAATGCTTAGAAAATAAAATACAATAGAAATATTCTTCTAATAAACGATAATTTTTGATAATGCTTGAAAAAAATAGTTTGCAACAAAAACATTCTTTTTGATAAACAATAATTTCTAATAATGCTAAGAAAATAAACTACAATAGAAACATTCTTTCTCATAATTTATGATATTTCTTTTGTAATTGCATTACAGACTTGGCATTTGTATGAGAAGAAAAGATTTCTAGATTTGGTTGATGTAAATCTCAAAAAATCAAGCTATTCCGAGGAGGAAGTTTTAAGAGTGATTAACGTGGGTCTATTATGCACCCATGGAACTCCTATGTTATGACCTTCAATGTCTGCTGTTGGCAAAATGCTAGAAGGAAAAATAGGTCATGTTTCACATTGTAAACCACCATATTTAGGGAAATTGCAACTCGATATGGGTAGAGAAGAGAATCCATCACCATACACAGAGATATTACGCTTAGAAGGACCATCTAATGGCAGTTCCTCTACCTAAGCAAGATCTGATAATTAGAACAAAATTAAAGAATGATAACATCATGTCTTATATTGTAAAGTATCTTCTAATTTCTTTGCAATTTCACTCCCTACCGAGTCATTGATCAAAATATGGATGATAATGCTATATTGATGATTGGATGTTCTTTTTGTAATAATAGTTATGTTGTTGGATCACTTCCAACATATACAATATAAGTATGAATGTATTGAGCAGTATATCTATTAAGTACTTCTTTAAAAAGAGATGCATAGATATTAACACTTCTTAATAAATCTTAGAAATGATACACTAAGAGGACATTGTATTTAGAGATTCTTCTTCTAAATGACCCAATCCCTCCTTTGAATAAAAGAAGGGATTATGTTCTCAAGTTTCATTATTTCTAAATGTTCTTTCTTCTTTTTCGTAAATCAAGAGGTAGTCAAGTAAGTAATTCTTATAGAACTGTATGAAAAATAAAATATGAAGAAAATAAAGCAATTCTAACTTTAAATCCTAATTAATGTAAAAGTGACATTTTAAAATGCCCAAAAAAATCATTAGCATTTTCCACAATCTTCCCTCTCAAAGTGCTTCTCTTCCTTCAACCTCCTTATTTGCTTGAGTTTAATATGAACAAATAAGAAAAATTAAAGGTGATTTTTTATTGCAATGGGAAAATTTACTTACAAGTATATTAACCACCTTTTTTTAATATTGTAGATAATTTGTTTATATTCAATGAATTTGGATGTATTAATTGACCTTGAGTAAAATTTTATTATATTTTTTCTATCAAATAGTAAGTCTACGGTTTACTTTTCTAGGTGAGTATGATTATTCAAGAAGTTTGATGTTTTTATACATCAACTTTCTTTTCTATCAAAAAATCTTGGAAACAAGTTAGTTACTTTAACGATAAAAATGCATACTTTGCCCCTTTACTTTTTGGCTTTACACTTATTGTCTATATTGTTGTAAATATAATATTATATTATTCAATTTATCTTATTTTAGAATTGTTTAGTTTTAATCTTCATAATCAAAACTATCTTCCATGAAGCAACCAAGTGGGATGAAAACAAAATAATAGTTGGTTAAGCACTTTCAACAAATAGAAAAGGCATTGTCCCAAGCAATCTCTTGACCAAGTTAACATTATATTTAATTTGATGCTGCCCATGTTTATCTCTTTTATTGAAGTTATTCCCACATAAATCAACCCTAGACTTGTATGTATCACTATATTATACTAGCAATAGATTTGGCTAGTTCAAATCATCAAGATCTATATCTTCCTAAACTAGACTGCAAGTGTGGATCTATCTATTAGAATTATCCACAACATAGCCTTGATCCCTTGTTTCAAATGTCAAATTCCCACTTTTGAGGCTAACCTAAATTCAAAAATTTATTATTGCATGCCAACTTGCACACGAAAACACCTCAAGTGAGCATCTATGATCTTTTATTTTAAGACAATCATAGGTCATTAGTAATGATTGAAAAGTTTCATCTAATGATAACCTAAATCACTATTTGTAATCTAGCATTCATATTAAATTAATTCCTATATCAACATTGACAACATAGGAACTGTTGTCACATGGATTTGCACCATGTGTTGGAGGCTTTTACGGCTCCAACAATCTAGTGAAACATTGAGATGATCTCCAAGTGTGGGACCTTGCAAGGAGATCAAATCTCCAGAGAGAGCTTGTTTCCTTTGCTGAATGGGAGATTTATATATTCCTAAGACTAAACCTAATCTATCCACCATTAAGGAAAAGATGAAGAGGGATAAAACTAGAAATTAATGGAGGTGATACACCAGGTTTGAATACAAAGGTCTCACAAAACTAAAAAATACACAAAATAAGGAAATACAGCTGATAACTCACACAAATCTAGAAAATTCTAATAGAGGTAAAGAAAAGAGCTAGGGTGAGAGGAAATAAACATTCACAGACAATTAGTTCTAAATTACACAGAGCTAAAACAACAGAAAAAGGTAAAAATACAATGTGTATTTCAACAAAAGGCACAGTTACAGCAGAGGAGTGCTCTGTTTGGAATACAAAAGAATCAAATGTATCCAACTATTTTTCAACCCTCATTACATCTTACAAACATGCATATATAGAATTGTTTTTATTAACCTTAGTCATTTCTCAATAAATTTGCCCCCATGGGCCTATCAGAAAATATCCCTACAAAAGGAATGTCTACCTGCAAGAATTCAATGCAGAAAATCTCTTTGATCATGGAGTATAGCTGTGAGATATTTGTCTCTAGTGAAAGTAGTTGATTCATCAACCTACAACAATCGATTCAAAATATCTAAAATGGAGTAGTTGAGCAGATCAAATTCTACATTAATGGCTAATGAGGAAAATCAAAATAGATTTTCCCTCCAAAATCCCTTTTCATAGAGCTTTTACAACACTTTAAATATCTACATTTAGATATTTAAAGTTTACAATACATTACAAACTCTATTTTTTCTGATTTCTCACTTTACTGGAAATTCTGGCCTAAATTTTGCCTTATCAGCAAAATCTACATTTTACAAACAACTTTGTCTTTGCCTTCTGAATATTTCATTTTCTATCAGATACTTTTCAATTTTCTAAACCATTCTAACTTTGTCATCTTTTGCCCTTATCAGCAAAATATCATTTTTTAAACTTTCCTTTGGCCCATCTTTCTCTTCTTTATCAGCAAAATCCCATTTTGCTGAAGTTTGCTTAAATTTGCTCGTCTTTTTTTACCTTATCGGCAAAACTTGTCTCTGGCAAACTATTCTTGCTTTTCTTTTTGCCTTATCAGAAAAATGTCACTTTTGCGAACCTAAGCCTCTTTATCGGCAAAACTTTCCTTTTGCAAACTTTGCCTTGTTTACTTTGTCTTTTCACTTTATCAGCAAAATGTCACTTTGCCAAACCATTTCTTTGCTTTGCTGATCTTTTACTCTCCTCTTTTTCCTTATCAATAAAACTTCTATCAACAAAACCTTGAAAATTCGAACCCACATGCCTTAGCCAATTTTCTTCTATTGGCCCATTTACCCTTTACCGAAACTTTTTCTTTTGGCCTCCTTTCCGCCCTTATTGACGAAATGCCTTGTTAGTGAACTTGAGGATTTTTGAACTTTCATTGATTTTGCAATTTTTGAAAACTGCCGACAAAGCCCTTGTCTTCTTTCCTCTGCCTTCCTTTATCAGGAAATCGCCCAATTGGCGAACTTAAGAATTTTTGAACTTTTTAAAATTTCACACCTTTGGGAAAGCATTGATAAAGGTGTTCTATGTTATCTTAGCCTTAGACAATTTTTTAAGAAGCCCACTCACCTAGCCCCTTTGTCGACGAATCACCAAATCGACAAACTTGAGAAAATATGAACTTTTGAAAAAGTTCAGGAAACATGACAATTGCCAATAAAGGGGAACTCCTTCCATGCCTTAGTGAAATTTTTGAACGTTTTCCACCTTATCGGTGAATTGGCCAGTCGGTGAACTGGTCGGTTCGTGAACCTGAAGTTTTACTGACAAAGGCCAAAAGGGGGCCAAAAACTAAGGCAAAGACTTTGAATTTTTTGGGTTTTTCTGTGTTTTTGCAAGGATTCTCACTAGGGATTTTCAGGGATTTTTGTAGAGATTTAGACTAAAATTTGAAGGATTTTAAGCATTTTTACAGGATTTCATCAAGATTTTCAAGGTGGACTATTTTGCTCTGGGAAGAGGAAAATATGTCAATGTTTTGGTGATCTCTCAGGGATGTTTGCCTGCTAAACAAATGGACCAGTGGCCTCAAGCATCCATTGGGCATGGAGTCTAAAAAGGGGGACTGCAATAGGTCAAAATAACTAAAACCCAGCCTTTCAAAACAACACCAAAAGGGCAAACAAGGCTTGCATTCTCCTAATGGGAGTGCATCCTGTGCAACAACACTTATTGAATGAAAAACTAAAGTAGAAACAAAACTAAAACAATATGTATAAAATCTTAGACCAACCTTAGAGGTAAGGTTTGAGATGGATCCCATTGAATGAGATCGGTAGAACCTCACCATCGAGCCTTGAAAGAATGAAAGCATTGGCTTTATTGTAGCTGATGATGATATATGGCCCACTCCAAAGTGCATCAAACTTAGTGTGGCCTCCAAGTTTGGCTCGGTTAACATCCCATTTCAGAACCAAATCACCCTCTTTGAAGGTTTAAACCTTGGCCTTCGTGTCAAAATACTTTTTGGTCTATTTTTGATGTTCTTCCAAGGTAGCCATGGTTGACTATCTATGTTCTTCCAGTTCAGTCAATTCAACCATTCTTATAGACCTAGCATCTTCTCCTTCAAGTTCTAATTGATGAGCCATTTCCAATGCAGGAATCTCCAAGGATATAAGCAATCTAGCCTCTCTTTCATACACCAGAGGAAAAGGAGAGTTACCAATGGCTCTCTTGTTAGTGATCTTATTAGCCCAAAGAGATAATTTGATCTTATTGTGCCATTGCCTCTAGTTTGTCTCCATGGTCCTCTTTAGAATTCTGATCAGGTTCTTGTTAGTGGATTCAACCAGCCCATTACCTTGGGGTTAATAGTTGGATGAAGTTTTCAAGAACACATTATACCTTAGAGCCCAATCAACAATTCTAAAACCAATGCAAGCTTTTACATTATAAAAAATAATGGTGTGAGGAGCTCCAAATCTTGTCATGATTTCTTCCAAGAAATCCATGATTGCTAAATCAGTGGCTTCTTTGAGTGGGACTGCTTCAACCCATCTGGTGAAGTAGTCTATTGTAGTCAAAACCCACTTATGACCAGCACTAGAGGTAGGTTTTATCATGCCATTGAAGTCTAATTCCCACTGTGAGAAGGGTTGATCCGCCTAAATAGGATGGAGTGGGAGGGTTGCCAATCATTTCTTTCCAGCAAAGAGAGCACACTCTTTGCACTTTCTTACCCATACATGGGCATCATTAAATAACATGGACTAAAAGTAACCTACCCTAGTCATTATTTTCATTGTTGTAGATCTAGCAGAGAAGTGACCTCTAGTTGGGCCAACATGAAACTCACTGAGTAATCTATCAATTTGATCTTCCTCTATACACCTCAGTAAGACTCCATCTAGGTTTCTCTTGAAGAGAACACCATCCACCAAGGTATAAGGAATAGACTGTAGCCTGAAGTGTCTTCTTTTAGTTCTGTCCAATCCATAGGGATACTCACAAGTGGATGGGAACTTAGCCATATCTATTGGCCAAGAAATCACAGTTGTTGATTCAGCTACATAGGCTCTTCTTCACTCAAATGGTAGGATGAACTCACTTCATCTACAGTAATCTGAGCTAGTTGTTCACACAATCCTCTGCCTCTAATCATCTTAGTGGCTTTGATAATCACATCATACTCCAGGGTCTTAGTGACCTAGCTGGCTCTCTTTTTACTAATTTCAATGCCCATTATATAATCTCTCACACTAGTCCATGAGAAACTAAAACTTTAATATGATTACTTACCAACATATATCTGAATGTTTTCAAAGCTCTAACAATAGAAAATACCTATTTATCCATGGGGCTATATCTAGCCTCATAATCTTTCAAGGTCTGACTGAAGAAGGCCAGGGGCTAGTCCATTCCCTATTCATTTTGTTGCATCAGGATAGCAGCAATGTTGCTCTCTCCTCCATGTGCATAAAGGACGAAGTCCTTCTCATAATTTGGGTTCATGAGAGTAGGATCTTGAGCAATCTTGTCTTTGATATTCTCAAAACCATCTTTCCCTTCCTTAGACCATTTGAAGACAACATCTTTCTTAAGAATAAGGGTTACAGGCTTTACCAAGCTAGCACAGTTAGGAATGAACTTCCTAACAAAGTTAATCTGCCCTAGAAATGACTGTAGAGCTTTTTTGTGAGCATGTAGAGGAAGAGAAAGAAGAGCTGACATTCTTTTAGGATCTATGGAGATCCCATCCTTAGACACTATATGGCCCAGAATCTTACCTTGAGAAACAACAAAAATACATTTTTTCAGGTTCAGAGACACCCCAAACTCTCTGCATCTTTGGAAAACTTTCTCCAAATGCTCCATATGATTTTCTCCTTTCTTGGAGAAGACTATAATATCATCCTGATAAATTAGGATGAACTTGTTTATAAAACCTTTGAAGGCAATGTCCATTGCCCTCTAAAATGTGGCACCAACATTAGAAAGACCAAATGGCATCTTTACATATGCCATGGTTCCCCATTTTGTTGTAAATGTTGTTTTAAATCTATCCTCCTCTTTGACAAAGATTTGGTTATAACCAGAAAAGCCATCAAGTAGTGAAAACCTCTATGCCCCTGCAATAGTTTGTACATTTTGATCCATAGAAGGCAGAGGGTAGTGATACTTCAAGGAAGCACATCATAGCCTTATCTCACCATTTTTCTTCTTCACAAGCACTAGATTAGCTACCCAAGTGGAATACATAATGGGAAAGATAATTCTTGCCTAGATGAGTTTTGCAAGCTCTTTTCTCATAAGTGGCTCAATCTTGGGGTTTATGGATTGTTACTTTTGGTAGATGGGCTTGGCGTTTGGATCCAAATCTATGGAGTGTTGGACAATATCTCAATTGAAACCTTTTAGATCTTTGTAA
This sequence comes from Cunninghamia lanceolata, assembly GCA_027924645.1. NCBI lineage: Eukaryota > Viridiplantae > Streptophyta > Pinopsida > Cupressales > Cupressaceae > Cunninghamia > Cunninghamia lanceolata. The sequence goes on along the minus strand of BSBN01001486.1, from coordinate 226,348 downwards.
CTCCATGCCAAAACATCACTATATTTCTAGGAAAGGTGTATGAAATCTTACTGTTCAGCATCACTACATACCTTTCCTAGGAATAACTCTCTATCTTAGGCAACAGTGACCTTCTGATAATCTTCTCTTTTGAATGTCATTCTTTCTCTCTCCCTTGAGCTCATCATCTAGACTAAAAATGGCCTCGAGAGTAACTAAACCCCTGGGTAGCTTGTTGGTTTTGAGCTGAATGATCTAATCATCATGACCCTCTTGTAATTTGGGCTAAGCCATGGAAGAGAACTCTGCTTCATTCTGAATGAAGCTTGCAATCTACTCATTGCTATCAAAGATTTGCCAATGAATATCATTGTCAGGAACAGAGGGCCTGAATACTATCTTCACATGTTGATCAAGACCCTGGAACAAATATGTAGGTGGAGAAAATTGGGTCCCCACTGGTACCAATTGATCTACCTCATCATTCAATTTCCTTGGGACTACTTGTAGGTTGAAAGCATCAAAGCTCTCAAACAGGTCCCAAACTTTATGTTTGTAAGCTCTTAGAAGCTGATTTTTAGTTGCACATTTTTCTCTGACTTGGTTGACCACCAACTCAATGTCCCCAAAGATCTCCAAATGCTTGATGTTTATTTTCTCAGCAAGAAGCAAACCATGAACCAATGCCTCATACTCTGCAACATTATTTGTGCAAGAAAAATGTAGCCTATGAGCAAAATGCAGCTTCTTACCAGTAGGAGAGATTAGTAAAATCCATGCACCAGCTCCATTTCTGCTATTTGCACCATCAAAGAACATTTTCCATGGGCCATTGGAGACATCATCCAATTTAAGTACAAAATCGACTAAAGAATTCCCCTCATGGATCATATAGGTGCCCAAGTCAATTGCCTCAGTGGTGTCATAAGGATAAAAATCATAGTGATCCCTTGCCCACTCATCAAGAAAAAGATCAGACGTCAGAAGAGGTGAAGATGTTGCCTCAAGAGGCTCTAAATCATGCACTGCCTTGCTCTGAATCATAACATGCGGGTTCACCAGGATGTGGTCATAGTTTTCCACATGATAGTTTGAAATTGGTTTAGCCTTGATGGTGAACCTTGTGTCATATCTGGTTCTCAAAAGCATATGAGACTAGTCAGAAGAAAGGTAGCCACCTACCTTAGCCATGAAATATCTTGACAAGCAAAGAAAGGAGGAAGATCAATGACTGAAATGTCTTGACTAAAATTCAAGTTTGGACAAGCATGTAGAGTTAAGTCCAGTCCTTTGATCACTCTCACTGTGTTTACATAAGTTCCATCCAATTGTAATACTCTTGATGAAACATGGGTATACTTGATGCCTAATGCATCTACTATCTTCTTAGGCATGACTGAAACACTAGACCCCGAGTCAATCATACAATTGTGCACTAGAAACTTGCCAATGTTTAATGATAAGTAGAAAGGGGATAGTTTCTTTGTTGAACTCACTTGTCCCTCACTTGGTTGTACAAGACTAATCGGGCTCTTTTCTTTCTTCTTTGCTATTTCAACTACTAGGAACTAACTTAAGGCTTCTTGCAACAAGTCTCTTTGAGAAGGAATTGACATTACTTCCCACATGGAGACGTTTATATTTTTTTCTTCATTTGTTCCATAATATTTAGGGGAACAGTTGTTGCCTTATGCATTGAGGAAATCCATGTTCCCTTCTTTGATTGATCCATAGCTTATTCAGGCACTTTTGGGCCTGATGGAATTTCTTTTGTAGCAGCAGATCTGCTGCTCTGAATAGGACTTGTAGTGCTGGCCACCTTTTCCTTTGAAATAGGCTCCTTTTGTAACATGGTACGCATGGAACTATCCTCCAACTGCCTCTTTTTTGATCTAGTGTTGTCTGCAATACTACATACAGGCATGATCACATTATCCATAGGCTAATTGATAGCACAGAAGTCCATAGCATCATATTGGCATTAGAAGTAGCCTAATTTGATACCTCTGGGTTGCTATTGGCTGCCTCTACCAATGATGCCTATTGGGTGTAAAAATTCTACACCATTAAAGCCCTTTCTTGTGCTACAAAAGCACAAGTGGATTGATTATGAGGTTGGATGCAGGGGTAGCACCAATTTGCCTCTTGGGCCAGATTATTTTGAGTAGGGACTAAAGCCTTAACTAGATTCTAGGTCAGACTGTTTGCAAAGGTAAGGTTAGGGTTTTGATATCTATTTTGTTGATAACCCTGATTCCATTTTTGGTTTATGTTGCAATTATAACCCTGATTCCAATTTTGGTTGGAAGATTGCCCTTGATTATAATTTTGATGGGGTTTGGGGGCAATTTGAATAGCAATGCTATTTACCTTGTTGGTCAAATTGGCCATTAGGGTTTTAAGGTCATTCTTTTCTTGAGAAAGAGAAGAAGTTGAAGTTTTAGGCTCTAGGATGGGAGAAATAATGGGTTGCTGGGATGATGAATTCATCTCTGGAAAAAAGGGTATGGGAGGTCTAGGAGCAATTTTCCTAGCCTATATTAGACAATTTTCAACTTTTAAAGCTATCTCATAAGCAACGGGTAGGGTTTCAGCACGCATAGATTGCATCATTACTGCAATATCAGAATTTAAAGCTATTAAAAATTACAGAAAAGCACCTTGTGGAGATGGCATGAGGGTAGTTGGAATTCTCTCCCATGTCCTCTAGAATTTGAAATTGAAGTCTGTCAGCGTCTCACTTGGAGCTCTTTTGATTTTTTTCAGTTGCTCCAGTAATGAAACATTTTTTGTCCTCTCTCCAAACTACTTGTAGAGGGCTTCTCCTAGCTCATCCTAGTCATGTATTGAAGTAGTGGTTAAGCTCCTAAACCATTGAAGAGCTCTCACTTTGAAAGATGAGACCATGAGCCTGACTACGACATCTTCATGTTGGATATGATGGAATAAACATACGTCAGATATGTCTTTGATGTGCTCAGCAGGGGTTGTAGAACCATCACCCATAAAGGATGAAATAATTTTAAGGGTTACAACTAGTATGTCATTATATGTAGCCAAAGCTAAAGGACTTCCTCCATTGAAGGTCACAAAAAGAAAATTTATTACCATCCTAGGGATATTCAAATTCAATCTAGGAATGTGCAAGCTTCTTCTAGTGTATTGAAACCTAACATGAGGGGGTGTGGATTGAGCTCTTGGATGAGGTAAAATAGGACTGTTATTCCTTCTCATAGGAGACCTAGATAACCTAGACCTTCTCCTTGAAGCAGCAACAAGTAATTCAATGAACTGATAATTACCTCTTGAAGAAGCCCTTGTTTGCACATGCATAAAAAGTGGCACTGATCATAAGCTAGGAGCTTGTAGAGTTGCCAGGTGCATGAAATGTCTACCAAAGTGTAGAATACTGAGAATAACACTAAATTATCAGCTTAGTTCTTGATTTAAATTGTTCATGGTCCCACTAGGCATGCCAAAACTGTTGTCACATGGATTTGCACCCTATGTTGGAGGCTTTTAGGGCTCCAACAATCTAGTGAAACATTGAAATGATCTCCAGGTGTGGGACCCTGCAAAGAGATCAAATCTCCAGAGAGAGGTTGGTTCCTTTGTTGAATCAGAGATTCGTATATTCCTAAGACTAAACCTAATATATCCACTATTGAGGAAAAGAGGAAGAGGGATAAAACTAGAAATTAATGGAGGTGATACACCATGTTTGAATGTGAAGCTCACACAGAACTGAAAATGCACAAAATAAAGAAATACAATTGATAACTCACACAAATCTAGCAAATTCTAATAGAGGTAAAGAAAAGAACTAGGTTGAGACAAAATAAACATCCACAGACAATCAGTTCTAAATTACACAGAGCTAAAACAGTAGAAAAGGTAAAAATATAGTGTGTATTTCAACAGAAGGCATAGTTATAGTAGAGGAGGGCTCTGTTTGGAATACAGAAGAATCCAATGTATCCAACTATTTTCCAACCCTCATTACATCTTACAAACATGCATATATAGCATTTTTTTATTGACCTCAGTCATTTCTCAATAAATTTGCCCCCATGGGCCTGTCAAAAAATATCCCTGCAAAAGGAATGTCTACCTGCAATAATTCAATGCAAAAAATCTCTTGGATCATGGAGTAGTTGGGAGATATTTCTGTCTTTAATGAAAGCAGTTGATTCATGAACCTACAACAATCAATGCAAAATATCTAAAATAGAGTAGTTGAGGAGATCAGATTCTGCATTAAAGACTAATGAGGAAAATTAAAATAGATTTTCCCTCCAAAATCCCTTTTCATAGAGCTTTTAGACCACTTTAAATATCTACATTCAGATATTTAAAGTTTACAACACATTACAAACTCTGCTTTTTCTAATTTCTCACTTTACTAGAAATTCTGGCCTAAATTTTGCCTTATCGGCAAAATCTGCATTTTACAAACCACTCTGTCTTTGCCTTCTAAATATTTCATTTTCTGTCGGCAAATTTTCAATTTTTTGAACCATTCTCACTTTGTCATCTTTTTCCCTTATCAGCAAAATATCATTTTTCTAACTTTCCTTTGGCCCATATTTCTCTTCTTTATTGAGAAAAATCCCATTTTGCTGAACTTTGCTTTTTGCTCGTCTTTTTTTACCTTATCGACAAAACTTGTCTCTAGTGAACTATTCTTGCTTTGATTTTTGCCTTATCAGAAAAAAGTCATTTTTGTGAACCTAAGCCTCTTTATCAACAAAACTTTGCCTTGTTTACTTTGTCTTTTTACTTTATCGGTAAAATGTCACCTTGTCGAACCATTTCTTTGCTTTTTTGATGTTTCACTCTCCTCTTTTGCCTTATTGGCAAAACTTCTATCAACAAAACCTTGAAAATTTGAACCCACATGCCTTAGACAATTTTCTTCTATTGGCCCATTTACCTGTTACTAAATTATGCTCACACCTAATTTACCAAGGCCTAAACATTAGTTGTTTAGAGGGGGTATAAATTTTTTGCTTATGCAGGATCATCCAGTCAATGCATGTTGTCTTGATAGAAGACAAGTGCAAAATCACTTATCAGAATCATATGACAGCTCAAGTTGGGTTGTCAAACCATCCTGATAAGTGAAATGATTTATAGTCAAGAAATCAAACATTCAAAGAATGACGAGAATAATGGATTTCATGTTTCAGTTGCTAATTATTCATTATGTTTCAATGCATATAAAAGAGGTATTTATAAACTATCATTTCATCATCAGGTTTTGAACATGTGTTTTAAAGCATGTTTAGTTGTTTTATGCTATGTATTTGATTTAGAAAGCAATACATACATAAATCATTGCATAAAGTAAAATAATTGATTATATTCAAGAGAGTGTTTAAATATGTCCCACACAAGCCATGGGAATTGTAGTGCCCCTCCATTTTCACCTTGGATGTGCAGGTGGTCTGGCTAAGGAGCATGAAGGTAAAGGTAAAATAATAGGAATATTTAGGGTATGTTAGATAGTTGATGTTGTACGTTATATGATGTTGGTAGATGCTACATTCATGTTGGTGACATCCCTGATTATCCTCATGTGGTTTCATATGACAGTTAGTATGTTTTATCGATAATTTTTGTTGCGACACTGATATTTACTTGAGTTATTGATGCAGGAGAAATCCTCATCAACCAAAAAAAAGAAAATATTTTAATTTCCTATAGTTTGGTAATTTTGAAGTTGGAAAATAAATGCAATATTAGGCCTAAATAATATATTAAATAAATTGACCTTATTACAATATTGTAAAAATAATAATGTTGCAAAAATCTAGGAGTGCGAGATAGTTTAGGAGACAATTTTGTAGTGTAAAATTAATAAAGGCAATTTGGAGTGGAAAATCAAAAGGCAATCTTGGGAATGGATTTTTGCGGAGTTTAAGTGGAGACAACTCATTAAATTCCCTCAATTATAGCATGGTTAATTTGGATGCCCAAGTTGTGTGGCATATGTTATGACAACTTTATGGACTTAATTGATTATGTAGATCAATCCTATTATATGCATCACACAATTATCTGATGATGCTTCTTATCTAGTTCATCAGCTACTAATTATTATGCGTGATGTGGTTACTTGTTTGATGTGTGTTTGTGAGAGGAACAGTGTTGCATTACTCATGCATGAGTACCCTGCTACACTGTGATTTCCTTTCACAGTGTGTTTGATTGTATGATTATATCTACATCTATATGTTCAGCTATTTTTTTTGTTGCTACAATTTGCAGGTATTAGGCATCGACTCCGCCTGAATTGACAGGTCTGAGCGTGCCTTAAATCCAATGGAAACTATTGAACGAAGATGACATATGGTCCCCTAGTTAGCCATCATCCTTGAAAAGGATGAGTATCCAGTTTTGCACCCAGTTAGTGTTGTCTATATGGGCGTAATGGTCAGTCACTATCATTGTGGTCATTCTTTCGATCCTGCATTGTGTCAAGTATTGTTTAGCATTTGGGTTATTTAGTTTGGCATTGTTTGATTGTTGCTTTGGTTAATTATTGCATTAAAATAATATTATTAGTTATGAAAGCATTTTTGTTAAATAAATAAATTAATATAAATGTCTTTATGAGAATTTGAGTTTATGAAAATAAATAATTAAAAACTAATAATAATAAATGTAAATCCTAGCTAAAGATAATAATAATAATAATTAAATGTTGTGTTAAGTGGCAATAAAAATAGATAATATTTATGAGTTGTCATAAAACTCATATATGGTAAATACTAAATATATAAGAATAAAAATGATTCTTGTCTAGTTATAAAGAAAATAAATAAGATAAAAATATATATTGTCTGGTCTAGTTGTAAATGGAAAAAAATAGCAAATTGTAAGAAAGGGATTTAGGTAGAATTTATTGCCTTTAATGGGGGGAATCTTCTGGAAGATATTGGGGGATTTCTCTCTCATAATAATCTTCAGAGAATGGAACTTTTGGGGGAGAGAGAGGAGATGGGAGAGACTCATTTGTGACTGTAGTAGTTGAACCCAGCATCGAATCTTCAGCCTAGTCAAGCAAGTGAAATCAAGTTCCTTTGGTTCTAATTACTGTCTCAGTTTTCTGTTGAAGCAAATGTTTGATTTATAATTTTTCCTGTTGATTGTAATTTGCTTGAGAGGTTAGAAGCCTTGTTATTAGATCCAATTGTGCATGTATATATCATTGCATTTCTAGGAATCATCAATTGAAGTGACTGTCTATCTCTCACCCATTTTATCTCTATTTTTTCAGTCTGTTGCGTCAGTCATAACTTTATTTTTACGAACTGAGTTCTTTTAATTTTTTTTATATATGGTGAATGACCTAGTATCTAAATCATATCTATACATGCCTAAAAATGACATGATTTGGTCTAGATAAATATTCTTAATATTCATTCCCTTCTAATTCCTCTATCAATAAATAAATAAATCAATTTATTTATTTGATTCATATTCTTCCAACAATTAAATAAAATCCTTTATTTAATTAAATTCTTCCCAAACAATTAAATAATTACCAATTATTTAATTAAATCAAATTCATTCTTCCAAATTTGAATAAATAAAATTAAATTTATTTAAATCCTTTCAATCTCCAAAAATAAAATACAATCAAATATTGTATTTATTCTTCCAAATCATGCACAACAATTAAATAAATTTATTTATTTAATTTGCTTTCTTATCTTCTAAATTAAATAATTCTAATTATTTAATTGTTTCTTCCAATAATATCTTCTCTAAATTTAAATAAATCAAATATTTATTTAAGTTGCTTTTTCTTCTAAATTGAGTTATCTCTAAATATAATTCAATCTTTTTGCACATGCAATTAAATATTCCTAATATTTAATAAAGCAAAATATCTTCTCATCCTCATGCAAATCCCTTCTTGATTTAAATCACTTAACTAATTATTATATTTTTTTAATTGCTTTAACTGATTCTTCTATTCTTAGCAAATCTTCTCATGCAAAAGAAAGCAAGACACATGTCTTCTTCATATTCGTTGCACGTTCCTCAACTATTCTCAATCGTTGATCTTCTCATTCTTTCTATACCATTGATCTCTTCTTTCTCAAGTCTATAAGTACAACCCCATTCCTCCATTCCATTCATCCAAGCATTAAGTATTGTTACTCTACAGGAATTACAGCGTGCCTTTGGCACCAATTCCTTCATTACTTGTGATCACATTCGTTACTACGCACTATGCACCACTGTCATCATTGTGAAGCTCCTCTTCATGGCGGTATTATCATAGACATTCTCAATTGACATTCTTGAAGCATAGCAAGGAAGTGCACTCTCTGAGGGCCCTATTTCATACATTCAAGAACGATTGTGATAGGCGATCAATGGAAGCTTTGAATTAAGGGGGTTTACTTTGTTTGTTGTTCATTGTTTATTAAATCTTCTTAGTTCACCATTTCATTGAGTTTTGGGTAACTTGATATTGATATTATTATTTATTCATTGTTAATCCAATTTTTCCATAACATTTTTGGTGCCCACCATTCAATTTTATGTTTTTTGCAAATTTTTGTAGTAAAAATTTATTTTTCTCTAAACCCCATTGTCAAGTTTCGTAAGGATCTATCAAAAGGTGACCTCCTGGGCTAAAACTGACATCACCAACGTGCTCAGAAGGGTTGAAAACCTTAGAATCACCTGCTAATTCTCAAATGCTTCCGCATCCTTTTATCTAGCGGTCTGAAAGGTGCTTCCGTAGGGTGCATCATTTTATCCAACAATCCTCCATCCTGCCTTCTTCTACATGCCATAAGGGTGGTATCTTTTTTTTCTTTTTGCCATAATAGGAGCATACGAACTCGTAATCGTGCAAATAAACACTCATTGGAAAGGTAATTCTGTGAACTTCACAATGGAGCAGGTTTGATCAAGTTATTTTATCATTTTATTAGCTATTTTTACAGTCAAAGTTTAGCTATCTTTCTAAGCTTAATCTAGTGTTTTTTCTTGCAAACTAATGATTTATCTGTGCATCTTGACTTAAATGCTTGTCAAAGAAAGGTGAAAAGAAATTTCTGATATATCTTCTACAGGTTCAAGTAGTCAAAGAACAATCATTTATCATTAAATTAGGCACACTTTTGTTTTGAGCTTTAAAATAAATCTGTGTGTTTAGTTAGGCAAACATTTCATTTGGACTTAAAATTGAACCATTGCTATCTCGATTGACCATCATTTCAAAGTTAACAATTCGTGCTATCTGGATAAAATTGAACTCATCATTGCTATTTTGGGTAAAACTAAACCATTGCTATCTTGATTGACCATCACTTCAAAGTTAACAACTCGTGGTATGTGGATAAAATTGAACTCATCATTGCTATCTTGGTTAAAATTGAACCATTGCTATCTTGATTGACCATCATTTCAAAGTTAAAAATTCATGCTACATGGATAAAATTGACCTCATCATTGTTATCTTGGTTAAAATTGGACCATTGCTATCTTGCTAATCACTTCAAAGTTCTGTGCTTGCCCAAGTATATAGCTCATCTAGTTTTTTTCATTTTAACTAGGGGAAAAGAACCACTGCATACTGTGTTTTGGGAATGATACCAAGCCTATGCTCTCCCCTATCTTGGGTGATCAAAATGCTAGACATATCATTTTTGCATGTGTTTTTTGTTTAGAGGGGCCTGCTCTTGGATACCATTTATCCAAGTAGGAATGACCCTAAATGGTAACAAGCTAAATGCCAAGCCCTTCCAAGCCACTATAAATAAATTGTGTTTGGAGAGAAAGCTTCAAACAATAAGTGAAGTTGTGTTATACTAACAACCAACCTCCCCCAAAACCCTCCAAGGTGTAACCGTTGCAGGCTGGGAGACTCCATAATAGAGAGTAGTGTTGTCGCATGTGTAACCACTCGAATGGTTGCCTTCATTAAACACCTTTGTTCTAGTGGCCAAAAACCCTTGTTATCCATTTGCAGCCTAGGATTTGTACTTGTTTTTTTCCTTTTAGTCCAAAAAGAGTAAAAAAAATCACAAAAAAAAATAAAAAACCATAAAAATTCTTTGTGTTTGCTATGTCTTCTTGCCATAATTTCAGAAAATCAGATCAAAAAGACCTTGCAACCAAAGTACCAAAAACATCAAAAAAATTCTAAAATTGCAAAAAATACTAAGAAAAACCAGAGCGGTGCATCCGTCCTCTGTTGTTGCACATTTGTGCTGACCTATGGTGCATTTGTACCTACTTGCAACACTTTTGCTATCTGTTACAGCGCATATACCTTCTGCCAGTGTGGCACATCTGTCCTAACTTACAGCACATTTACCAATTTTTGTAGTGCATCTGTTCCAGGGCATGCGTGAAAGTGAGCACTTCCATAATCTTTCAAATAAAAATTTCAAGTTTTCTAGGTACCCCTGTCAGTCTTGTGTCAGTTTCTGTAGAGATGACAAACCAATTAGAAGCAATTACTCAAGAACTCCAATACCTACGAGAGCAATTAGACTTCACCGCCTTGTCCCAAGATCATATAGCAATTGCTCAGGAACTCCAAGTAATACAATAAGAAATGATAATCTTGCAAGATGAATGTGTCAGTACTAGCTACGCCTCGCCCCAAACTCATACATCTGTTTCCTGTTTTAATGATGCTCATGACAAGGCAAGCACCACCTCAAGTTGGAAATTGAATACCACTCTGTCTACTAGTCCTCCTTCACCGTCTTCTAAGACACCTATCCCAAAGCATACCAATCCTACACCAACACCGCCATTGAGTTCCCTGAGCTCTAAATGGACAACTAAAAAAACCTCAGATGATTTTTGGGAAAGATGTTTTCCAGATTTACACAACAAAAGAAAAGCTATGGAGAACTCTAAACCCACTCATCCATTACCTCACTCCTCTACCTATGTACCTACCAATGATGTGATCCAAGGGCTACTAGCAAAAAGTCAACCATATCCCCAAATTCTGGTCCTTAACCTTATCAAAGAACCTTCAAGCATGTCCATTACTCTAACCCCTTCATGTATCTTGCAACCCCTTGAGCATATTGAAGAACCTCCTACCATGTACCAAAGTCAAGGTCCGTCGCACCTTCATGTTGTTGACCAAGAGCCTATCCAAGAGTCTTCTACCTCAACTTCAATTCAAGCACATCAAGAGTTATGTCAAGAGAACACTTTAGAACATGTGGAAACATCAACCCCTTGTCTAAATCAAGATCAAAGCACTCCCATCTGACGCATGCATAACCTTTATCTTTTCAATGATCCTATACCTATACAAGAGCACCTTAATTCTATCATGCTAAATCCTATCTATGATCAAGATCCCATCTACGATCATGAGCCTATCTATGATCAAGAAGACCATGATGATCCTCTTAGTCCACTTTATGTGTTCCATGATCCTGAGCTTATAACCCCATCTAGTCCTATCTGAGATTCAACAACTTCCTCTTCCTTTGATGAGACACTTGCCTCCCAAGAAAGCGCAGAAGATCAAATCAATAATACTCCTCCACCATCCATTATCAACCATGCTACAAATCCCCCACCATATATCCTTGGTCTTACCGCTTTCGTTCATGAGTGTTCCTCCTTAGAACACCAGCAACCATTATCCTCTATCTTGCCTTCTCCACCCAATAAAGAACTTGTGTCTAGTGTTCCACCTATACATAATCCCGTTGTCCACTGCATACTCCAACATATGAACTATCAAGGTAAAGGCTTAGGCCTTCATGAACAAGGTATTTTGGAGCCCGTCCATATCAATGTTCCTCCTCCTTCATATGGCCTTGGATACACACCCCAAGGTGAACAATCTCAAGATGTTGGTACTTCCTCCACTCCTCCTAAATCCCTCACTTTCCATTGCAAACCCTATCATATCCCCAAAACATATGTCGCCATTCTACCTCCATCATCCTATACATCCCAAGAGCATGTGACCATACACCTTCCACCATCCAATCTACCTCTACTACTTCCAACTCTTAATATCCCTCCATGCATTTTACCACCACTTCTTCCAACACCTTATCCATCCATCTATGAATCTTCTAACAATCCCAATCATGGCCAACAAATGCACATGTTGTCTAAACAAAGAACTTCCTCCAACCCCACTTCCACCATCCCAAAGGATTTTAACAGCAAAAATTTGGATGCCTCTACCTATAAAGTCAAAAATCCTAAGAGTCCTCATGACCTAGGATACAAAAACCAAGAATCAAAGAAACATCCTTCTCAAGAGCTGCATACACCCACACACCTATACGCCAAGCTGAAAAAGGTGTGGGTCCACATCCAACAAATGATTACTCCAAAAGTTGTACAAAACCTGCATACACCCAAACTCATACCCTCACAGCTACTATCTAAAAGAAAAATGGTTTGGGTGCCTAACCAAAAAGCCCTCAAGTTACATGAGGCATCTACCTCTCAAGAATATCAACCATCCACCTTCTCCCATTCCATCCAAAAGTCTCAAATTCTTCCATCCCACATGATAAGCAAAAGTCAAAAAAATACTCAGTCTATGGGGATCCCTACATACCTAAATCTTTCAACCACAAGCAACAGTCTCCGTTGCTTCCTACACTACTTTCCCACCACTAGCTTCAATGTTTATCACGGTATGTGCAACCATTGGTCATGGTTCCCTTCCATCCCACAACATTTTCATATACCTCCATCTCCCCTTCCTTCCACTATTATCCTACATATCTTCCTCATCCTATTCCTATGGTCCATGCTTTTTCATAGACTTTTCATCCATCCTTGCATAAAGTCCTCCATATTTTGCATCATCATCCACTATCACACCCTTCATAATCCAATATCTACCTTCTCCATCTCACTTTCATGCAATCCCCTACCAACATCTATGAGAACACTTGACATGGTCCATGCGATGACATCTTTCTAGTGGGACTATCACCTTTCGTGGAACCTGGCCATTGAGGCCCTCTTGTCCATTCTACCTATCCTATCCAAATGTTCAAAAAAAAAAAGTCAAGAAAAATCCCTTCATCCAATGGTGAAAATCTAGCAAACAGGCGCCTTGGATAAGTACCATGATGAAAACCTGGAAAACAAGTGTTGTGTGTAAGTTGATCTTCTATTTCACCTACACTTGGGGGCACCTTGTCTCATCAGCCTGACACTCTTCTCCTATCAGTTTCCTTTCGTACCATTTCCTATCCTATCCTACCAATATTTTCCAGTCTGTCTATCCTAACTTTCCATTCCTTTACTTTCTTTGGTCTTGATAAAGATTGGGGGCACAATGTTGACAAATGTTTTAGGTGTCTCTTGACATACCTTATCCCTCCAAACCATGCAAATCCTTCATTACCCTCTCATCCTCCTATCGCCATAAGCATTGTCATGAAAAATCCTAAGTATTCTACCTACAATGGGGCATGTTATATGTGACGTAGTCCTTGGAGATCACATCCTTGTTTCCTTCTACCTAAACCATCTATATCTACTATCGCCCACCCATCTACCTATCCGTGGTGTTTCCTTGTCATCAGTTTCATCTGATCCATATCTATTCCATATCTAACCCATATTTGTTCCATATCGTGTCTTGTCTGATCCATGTCTGTTCCATATCGTGCCATAGCTGTTCCATATCATGTCTTGTCTGATCCATGTCTGTTCCATATCATGTCTTATCTAATCCATATCTGTTCCATATCATGTATTATCTAATCCATATCTATTCCATATCATTTCGTATCTGATCCATATCTGTTCCATATCTATTCCATGTCATGTCTTATTTTTTCCATATCTAATCCATGTCTGTTCCATATCATGTCTCATCTGATCCATACCTTAGGTCCACATGGTCCAAGTCATTGAACTACATTGCCTCTGCCTCGTCACGTAGGCAAGGCCATTTAGCAATGATCCCCTGAGGCACTAGTGCAGTCCCTTAGGGTCCGTCTCGCCAATAAAGATTGTGGAATCTTCTCACCAGGCAAGCAAGCATAAGCAAAGCCCGCCCTCAAGTAGAAATCCTGATGCAAGACATTAACCTATCCAAAGAAAAACAAACAAACACATAAGGCATTCTAAATGATTTTACCCAAATTATGGCAAGAAACAAACACATCTAAATGCAAAAATGTTTTGTGGATTGGAAACATGGTTAAAATACAGTCTTTTTTTTTTTGCTATCATGCCTTTCTATACTACTCAAGGATGCCAAAAGCTAGAGATGCTATGATGGGGGCATGATTATTTTCTTTGTTTGTTGTTTGTGGATTAAAATTTAGTAATGTGAAGCCTTGTCTAAAGACATGATCAGCAAAAGATCATCGAGGAAATCAAAGGTCTAACATGAACAGGGGCAATCCTTAAATGTTGATATGCAAGAAATACTCAGGTCATCTCGGTTCAATTATACCTAGATGCTTGTATTAACTTACAACATTCAGAAAAAGTACCAAAAAAAATTGCCCAATGATGAAATAAGCACTTCAAAATACTTGCACCATCAAGATGTCAAAAGAAAAGCATCCATCCTACATCCATTATACATCCATACATACGTATCCCATGTAATAAAAGATCCAAACAATGCAAAGTATCAATGTTTACAAGAGCTTATGAGTCCAGTCAATCAGATTTCTATCTTTCATCATATCTTTCATCCTCATCCAATCAATTTGAGTAGTGATCCAAATGCAAGTCCATCCTTAATCCATACCAATCAAGTCAAGTCAATCTTGTCAAATGATCCAATCACAATCAGTGGTCTTGATCCTTGTCTGGTCGTAAACCAACTCGATCAATTAATCAATCAATTGTCTTATATAGGATGTGGCATTGTCAAAATCAGACCAACACACGCGTCATACATGACATGTTTCATTTCCTGAAACCAGACACTATCCTTCGTGTTGCTCTAGGGATCTACCGTTCCCCGCCATGACAACACTATTGTATATCGTTATTAGTATATCATTGGTTTACCGCTTAACAGGGGCCAATACCTTGTTTGTTCTTGTATCATTTGTGCATACTTGCTTTCTTGCTTGTGTCTGTTATCATTTTATCCTACATCACATATCATTCAGCTCTTTCTTCAAAACATTTTTTTTCTTCTTCATCCTAGCCTATCTTCCACCTTCTTCTTCATGAGATTGTCTGTTTCATACCTTCTACCTTCTTCCCATCCAATCTCCCGAGGGGGCATCCTATCGTCATAACCTGTACCAAGGGCAAACTGGGGCATGTATCATCGTCAGACTATCTATTCTTTGAAACAATGCCGTAAACTGCATTACATCAAAGAGGGGCAAAATGTATACGCCTAAAAATGACACGATTCGGTCTAGATAAATATTCTTAATATTAATTCCCTTCTAATTCCTCTATCAAAAAATAAATAAATCAATTTATTTATTTGATTCATATTCTTCCAACAATTAAATAAAATCCTTTATTTAATTAAATTCTTCCCAAACAATTAAATAATTTCCAATTATTTAATTAAATCAAATTCATTCTTCCAAATTTGAATAAATCAAATCAAATTTATTTAAATCCTTTCGATCTCCAAAAATAAAATACAATCAAATATTTTATTTATTCTTCCAAATCATGCACAACAATTAAATAAATTTATTTATTTAATTTGCTTTCTTATCTTCTAAATTAAATAATTCCAATTATTTAATTGTTTCTTCCAATAATATCTTCTCTAAATTTAAATAAATCAAATATTTATTTAAGTTGCTTTTTCTTCTAAATTGAGTTATGTCTAAATATAATTCAATCATTTTGCACATGCAATTAAATATTCCTAATATTTAATAAAGCAAAATATCTTCTCATCCTCATGCAAATCCCTTCTTCTTGTTTTAAATCACTTAACTGATTATTATATTCTTTTAATTGCTTTAACTCATTCTTCTATTCTTAGCAAATCTTCTCATGCAAAAGAAAGCAAGACACATGTCTTCTTCATATTCGTTGCACGTTCCTCAACTATTCTCAATCGTTGATCTTCTCATTCTTTCTATACAATTGATCTCTTCTTTCTCAAGTCTATAAGTACGACCCCATTCCTCCATTCCATTCATCCAAGCTTTAAGTATTGTTACTCTACAGGAATTACAGTGCGCCTTTGGCACCAATTCCTTCATTGCTTGTGATCACATTCACTACTATGCACTACGCACCACTGTCATCATTGTGAAGCTCCTCTTCATGGAGGTATTATCATAGCCATTCTCAATTGACATTCTTGAAGCATAGCAAGGAAGTGCACTCTCTGAGGGCCCTATTTCATACATGCAAGAACGATTGTGATAGGCGATCAATGGAAGCTTTGAATTAAGGGGGTTTGCTTTGTTTGTTGTTCATTGTTTATTAAATCTTCTTAGTTCACCATTTCATTGAGTTTTGGGTAACTTGATATTGATATTATTGTTTATTCATTGTTGATCCACTTTTCCCTTAACAATATCCAAAAATCAGCCTTACCCAGTTTGTCATTCTGGAGATATGAATATTTTTTGACTGTCTACCTCTCACCCGTTTCGTCTATGTTAAAATAGTTAGTTGTGTCATCAATAACTCTACTTAATTTGGTTGTCTGTTAGGTTATAAGAAGGATATTAAATCTATATAGAATAGAAGTAGAAGAATTCAATTTGGATAGAGTGATTATATATTAATGTTGATAAATTTAATTTAAATTGATATTGATTTTATGACGATTTATTAGTAGAAATATGATAAGTAGGTTTGAAATTTAGGTTTGTAAACAATGTATTTAAGATTTGATTTATAAGTTTGTTTTAGAAATTAGTTGATTATGAGTGGAATTGTATAAGGTAAATGGAACTTGTGTAAATTATATCAGTGGTCGTAATAGGGTCATGTTGTCGAGGTTTAGTTTTCTTGAGGCATAAATTAGTATGTCCTGATTTCTTGTGTATGCGATGTTGTAAGTGAATTTTGATGTTAGATCTATAGGAATGTTTTGTTGTTATGTATTCCTTTCCTCTCAAGCTAACCTTAGAACAAGGTTTTTTCATTGTAGCTTCAAGTTTTGTATCTTGTGATTCTAACTAGTGTAAGAGATTTATAGCATTCTAATATTATAGGCTTTTAGTCTTGCTTATACAGTTATATTTAATAGTATTTACAAAATTGTCTAGATTATTAATGAAATCTACATCAGTTGTAAATAGTGTAAATAATTGTTGTGTTTAATTTGTATGTCTTAAGGTTATTTGCATGTTGTTCGTATTTAATTTAATTAAATAAAATTAAAATAAGTCTTGAGAATTATTAGTTACAGCTTTGTATTGTTGAGATAGATTCACTTTATATTTGTTAGATGATTGATGATGAAAATATTGATAAAGGATCTTAGTTTATGATGTGCATCTGAGAGTGAATGTGATATGAGACCATTGAGTTTAGTGGTGTCAAGTGTTTGTGTCATTTGGGGAAGTTATTTCCAAAGGCCTAGGAGGGTGTGATTGTGTGGGGGTTGGCTATGTGTGCATCATGTGAGTTGAATGAACTGCATGCTTGAAATGTTGCCTCCTATTCATGTTGGTATGATACATGTGCAAAATGGACAATGCCTTGCTTAGTGTACCTATTCATGTGGTTATGATGACTATGCAACATGGATAATGCCTTGCTCTGTGCGATGTGAAATGATGTATATTTTGTGTTGTAAATACATCATGATGAGAATGTGATAGTTCATGCTTGGTTTATGTTTTGGGACGAGGATATAAGAATTTGTCCCTGTGATTATGTTTTGTATGCAAGAAGGTAAATGCCTTGCATTGTATATGTTACTTGTCATTGTGATGGTAATTGTCTTACTTCATGGATAGGGTCTTCTAGATGCAGGTAGGGGAGTGGCTTTCAATGTGGGGCCGGTGCCCAAAGTGGCTGCCAGGATAACCCATTGGAAGTTTTTAATCCAGTGATAACGTAATAATAAATTTAGAGGGTTGGGTAGTTTCATCACTAAATAAGATAATTGGATGTCTCACTCATGCCTATAGTGCTTGTTTAGGCTAAGGATGGGATGAGAAGGCTATGGTTGGCAAGATCAACTTCCTTGTCCTCACTAAAGGAATGTTGGTTCTGCATGTGTCACCCTATGGGGCCAGTGTCTAGTGAGAGACTGCCAAGATAACCATAGATGGGGGTCGGCATCTGGACGGCCAGGATAGCCCATGGATGGGGGCCAATGTCTAGTGAGAGACTACTAGGATAACCCATGTCAGGACCATGCAATGACACTCTTCCCTACTGTAGCCTAACATTCCCTAAGTGTGTTTTCTTTTTTTATTGTGTGATTGCCTTTGGAAGTGTTGTTTGAGTTTCTTGTGATGTTCATATTGACCAGTGTTGTATTGGAGTCATGTGTAGTCCTTTCACCTATTAGCCTATTATCTTCTTGACTGTTTGCTTAGTGGGACCTTATTGTTATCTCCTAGCCCAAGGGGTGGACCTTAGGGTTCCACATGGTCGGGTGGTTGTGCTTTTATCTCCATTGGTTTCCCATGTTGTTGTTCGTGTATGAGAAGGATGTACCTTTTATATCAAATTATAGATCTTGTTCTAGCTTGAGGAGATAGATACTTATGTTCATGTTTTAGTCTTGTGTATCAGTTGAATCATGTGATGTTATCTTGATGTATGTACTCCAATGTAATCAGGAAAGCGATATTGTAAATAATGTAATATTGTACTCTCTTGTAAAGGAAATTATATATGTACTTGTATCATTTTTAAAAGATCCGAAAATGATTACTTATCTGATGATATCATATGGAAATGTATGTGTTTATTCATTTGATGCAATTAGATTAGAATGAACCATGGTTGTTAGTTAATTCATAATGTTGGTTAGATCATGTTAATAGTTGTTAGTAATGCAGTCATGGAATCCCTAGAGGATACATCTTAACTTGATGTATGATTCAATATGATTTATATTTCTTGTTATTTATTTCCTTAAAAAATAAAAAAATAAATTTGGTCCTTTGTATTGCATAGTTGAGTTATTCCCTAGGGTTTCGTGGTGAGGCATTACATTTGGTATCAGAGCCTAGGTTGCAATACTGGGATCTTTGGATTGTTGTTGTTGCTCTAGGTTAAGAATTTTTCTACTTGTGGCGAGTTGGTAATAGTACCTCTCACCTATGTGCCTTAGTATGATGTTAGAAGGATGATAAAATTTATAGACTTGTTCTTTGATTTTGGAAGAAATAAATTCTTTATGCCTTGTTTTACTTATGTGTCTGCTATGTGTTCTCCCTCCTTTTATGAAATTGTGATGATGTATCTAACAATATGTGTTTCCTAAATGTTAGTGCTTGCTGATTTGTTGAGGCCTTGAGTTCCTCTTGTGGTCTCTAGTGCTTTATAAGAAAGAAGCATGGTTACTATTAGTGCATGTGATTAGGAGTGTGGTATTTGCCCCTCTAGTGATGTGAATGTCTTGCACCCATTCCATGTGGGTGTTGTGAAATGCCAATGGTGTTTGTGTTCCCTGGTTTGGTGAAGTAATCATACTTAGGGGTTATGTTTAGCTATGTGTGTGGAAGCACCATACCATCTTTATGTTAATTGCATTATTTTTTGTATATATGTAAGTATTGGAATGATTTAATAATTTGGTAACATCATGCATCGTGAGTCATGTGGTTATGTGGTGTTTTCATATCTTAAGGTGGTTGCTTCATAACCTGTTATCTATCTCCTAGTTGGCCATGACCTCATGTGGAAGTTTTGTTGTGGTTTATGAAATTTCTCATTGTGTGTGCATGTGTAAGAACCGTGTGTAGAAGATCAAATTGGAGCTTGTATTGGACCCAGGAGATCATGAATGTGATATTGTAAGTCAATTAGAATTTGAATTATTCTTGTGTGTGACATCATACATTTCCTCTATAAGTATCTTTTTGCATAAGGAAGTAATTGCATATGTTCATAGTTTGGTAAAAAGGAATTGTACTGCATTAAAGATAGAAATTTTTTGTAAATAAGTAGCGACTGTGTTGCCTTAAATCCTTGTATAAAAATTACTTAGATAAGAAGATGTAGATAACTTAATTGTCTGTGTGTTTCGTGTACATTCTCTAATGTATTATGGACCTTGCGTCCTTGGGTATTGTGTAGCAGATACTCCCTTTTGTGGCTAAAATTAGTCACACTGTGATGTGGATATGTTTGTAATTTGGTTGTTTTAGAATATTTGATAGTTGTTTTATGTGTTGTTGGTGGGCTAACAGTGAATTTGTTTTCTTTGAACTCTCTTATGATAGGAGTGGCCACAAAAACTTCTTTCTTTATAATTGAATTATTGTTGAAAATTGCCAGCATTTTGTGACTTAAGATTAAATTTAATTATTTCCCCACTTGGGCTTGCAATTTTTTTAATTTTTATGGTGGCTATTCCAAATGTTTGTTTTTGTTGGCCCCTTTTCATGCTAAGTCACTACAACAAATCCTTTTGATTAGCTCCCTTTTTTGCTCCCTTTTTTGCTTCCACCCACTGTTTTAATGTATTTTTTACCAATTTTTTTAAAAAGTCGGTGCTATTTATCGGGATGGTGCTATTTTTAGTGTTTTATGTGTGTCATGGTATGATGTCTATATATGGATATATATATGGAGAGAGAGAGAGAGAGATAGCAATAGAGAGAAACTAATTTGTGCCTAGTTATGATGGATGATTATAGAAATTATAATGAGTGTGATATGAACTTGCTATTGGTGATTTAAGATTTAGTCTAGTATAAAGAAAGTAATTTGTGCCTAGTTATGATTTCAATGAAATTTAATTTATGTGCAATTTAATCAATTACATCTCTCTATAATTACAAGTCCTCGCTATTCCATCCACCTTGTCTAGCATAATCTGCGAATTTGTTGTTATGATCTCCTCCAAAAGATATGCTGTGGGAAATGAACCATTTAAGTACTCATGCTAACAAGCATTATCCTATCATAAAAGAGTGATTGTAAGGCACTAGACTAATTCACAATCTTCAGGTTGAGCTTATGGGCTAGATTACATGTATTTTGCATATACACCTAAGATAAGTCAAGGTTTGAACAACTTTGACAAATTTGTACCAAAAATTGAAGACTCTTGATATGAGTTATAATATACAAAGATGCAAATTTCATGTGAAAAGTTTATTTAAAAATAAAGCAATAAAAACTTTTGTTATCGACATCTTTAATTTTGAAGTGGGTATCATACATGAGAAGATACAGTACAAAAACTAGAAAATGAACACAATTGGTGTCGATGTTCTATGCATATGATATTAATTAGTGATTTCATAGATACTTTTCTCCTCAAGCATGAGCGACATTGGTTCTGATTCACAAGAAGGGATATTACTTCAAGCAATTCTAGATTCTAATGCTAAATTTGAATGGCAAATGCACAATTGAATACAATAGGATAACACTTTGGCAAAGAATTATAACAATATCCTAAAACAACTCTTCGATCTAAACACTTTAATCAATACTTTCTTCTCTAGGTCGTCCATCTCTGATCAAAGGAGCCACTAATGCATAGAGTTAAAATAATGTTGTCAATTGTCATTTCAGAATTAATTACTTTCTACACAATTAATGAAAATAACTTTTGCAATGAAATGTACAATTATATATATGCTCACATAATGACTCTTCCAACGCCACTAAGTTTTGATTTAATAGCTACTAGAATCATGATAAAATCTGCCATGACTTGTTAATTACAATTGTATTTCCCCTTCCGATGCCCATGACTACACCTATTCATGTACATTTTGTTCCATGTTCCAGAAGTAAAAAATTAATTGCATACCAATAACAACGTTCTTGCAAAAATATAGATAAGTACAGTTTATATAACCAAATTAACACTATTATCACCTCCAAATCTAACTACATTAGAGGTCATCTATTTGCAACCCCTTTCTTTTCTCATTGATATATCTATTTGTTGTATGTTTTGAATTCTATTTTTGGTCATTTGTTGACATTAATAGAATTATTTGGAAGGGTTTAATGTATCTAACATCTTGATAATTTTCTTTCTTGTAAACTAAATCAGTTTGCTATGTATTTGACAAATTCTCTACGCACTTAACTTTTTCAAAATAGTCTTTTGAAAATAGTTTTAATCTTGTCCAAATCTCTAGACAACTAGAATTGAAGTAAAAGGTTGCCTTATTGCCTCAAGACTAAAGATGGTAAACAATATATAGTTACAAGGAATAGTATGCATTCTACTTTATAAGTAATTCACAAATGTCATCTAAGCCAACTACCATATGACTTGTTGATGCTTATTTTATTTTACTGTTCTAATACATACAACCTTAGACATATGCCTCCCATCATGAACTAGAATTACTACCATATAAATTGCATAACTCATTTTGTATAAGCACAAAATAATCTTGCATAGTTGATTGTTTCATGTTTAGGTTGCATCAATGACCTACTCTTAATTCATGTTTAGTCACGGTGATTTGAAGGAAGATCAAAGTTGCACTCCAAGTAGATGTGTGGATAAAGAAGGGCTTAGTGAAATATGGAAACCTTTAGATTTTGTGATTTTTGTTTTTCCATTTCAAAACTATTTGTTTTCTTTCTTTACTAATAAACATTTATTCAGAAGCCCTTTCCTACACTCAAATCTTCAGTTTTAAACTCACTTGTATGGAAGATGCATTAAAGGTATCAATTATATATGTTCCATGATTTAAATCCATTATTTTGTGGTTCTCAGTATGATAGAAAGAAGGATGTTGTTGCTTCTTAGACTTGTTGCATGCCTTGCACTAGGTCCACAAGCTAGTGGAATGGTATCTGAGGACACAATGGCTCTCATATAAGATTTTTATGCAAGGAATCAATTTAAAATGGTCTGAGGCCTAGCTTTCATTCTAACCTAGGATTCCATCACAATAATGTCATATTACAATCTTTAGATATGTGTATAGTTTATGTGCATGGTAGCAACCATTTAGTAATAATTCCTCACACACCACACTGTAACTGAGATGTGTGAATTCCCTAAAACTATACAGGTTCAGCCCAAACACTATCATAAGATCATGCTTGATAAGATCATGGATACATCGTAGTTTAGGTTTCTGAATGCTTAAGTCCTCCTTTGTCAGATGTTGTAGTTGCAACTGCCAGGTTAGACATGTATGCAAAATGTGGAAGCATAGACAAGGCATGTGAACTGTTTGACAGAATGCCTCAAAGAAATGTGATCTCATGGACTGCAATGACTATAGGATATGCACAAAATGGATTTGTTTAAAAGGCTTTAGAAATTTTAAAGCAAATGCAATTTCCTGGTGTAAAGCCAAATTCCACAACCTTTCCCAACATCCTCCCTGCCTATGTCAAAATTGGAGCTTTGGAATAGGGTATGGACATCCATCAAAACATAAAGAATAGAGGAATTTTATCAGATGTTGTAGTTGCAACTGCCCTGTTAGACATGTATGCAAAATGTGGAAGCATAGACAAGGCATGTGAACTATTTGACAGAATGCCTCAAAGAAATGTGGTCTCATGGACTACAATGACTGCAGCATATGCACAAAATGGATTTGTTGAAAAGGCTTTAGAAATTTTAAAGCAAATACAATTGCCTGGTGTAAAGCCAAATTCCACAACCTTTTCTAGCATCCTCCATGCCTGTGTCAAAATGGGAGCTTTGGAATAGGGTATGGACATCCATTAATACATAAAGGATAGAGGAATTTTGTTAGATGTTGTAGTTGCAACTGCCATATTAGACATGTATGCAAAATGTGGAACCATAGACAAGGCACATGAACTGTTTGACAGAATGCCTCAAAGAAATGTGGTCTCATGGACTACAATGATTGAAGGATACGCACAAAATATGGAATCATAGACAAAAAATGTGAACTGTTTGACAAAATTAAAATATGTTGTAGTCATCAAATCCTCAATCATAACTTCCTCGCAATGAATCAAGGCCATTGTAGAGTTAAGCCTAAGGTTTCTTCTTAGTGCAAAATGAGGATTAAGTTGAGACCTTGACATTAAAGAAAAATATAAAGCAATAAAAAGGATATTGCAACAGGTAATTTGTATCAACACAAATAATATTATTGAAGCATTACAAAATTTAGGCCATAAGAATCATCCTTTTTTAAACATGGATTGCAAATAATTCTAAAAATTTAATAATTCTAAAAATTTAGAAGTCTTGGTCATTAACATTATTGTCTTCTACAGTGTCATCAAGTGTATCATTGTCAATGTTCATATGTTCTTTCAAGCATTTAATATTATCATCATCCTCATCTTGACCTGCATCATTGAAATTTGACTGTAGACCATCTATATTGTTACCAGATGTATAATTTGGATCATCATTTTCTATACCATCCATATTATTGTCTTCCATAACATCATCTAACTCTAGATTGTTGTCTTCTTGTGCCTAAACATAAGCATCTTCAACATCATCATGGATGTCAATTTCTTCGATGTTCTCTAATCCCTCTCTCATTTTGTTGGCCATCATTGATTTGCTCAATATCCACTAATGCATCGTCAAATGCATGCCTTAATCTTGGATCATAATGTATGACAAATATCCATTTCAGGTCCAAAATATCTTAATAGAAAAATACCTGCACATGAACGACATAAATATATTAGATGTATGGTATAACAATTTTATTGATTAATAAACACATGTATATATTTGCAATAAACTATGAATTAATAGATTAATGATCACTACCGCTTCTTGTTTGATTAAAGAAATACCTGCTCATAATGAATTGGTAGAACATAAGGCTCCTTATCCTTCAGTAGGAAACATGAAGAATCTACAGAAAACAATCCACTATGGGTATCATGTCTTCGTGTCCTCTCAAATGCTTCATACTATCTATACTTAAAAACACAACATTTAAAGAGTAGTAATCCAACTCAGTAATTTCTTGTATTTTCCCAACATATTGTAGATTGCCTTCAATTATATTCTTATCTTTTGAGTTTGATCGACTGGATTGCTTGAAGTCAACCATGATGCCACAATCAAAGGTGAAAGGAAGCTAGGTGTGCAGAAATTGCTTCCTACACTAATCTAATGAGGGGAGGAGAGTACAAATTAAAATTTATCCTAATTATTAACATGAGATATTGCAACAAATACATAAATAGAGAAGGTGAGACAGAAGAAGAGAGACACAAGATATACGTGGGGAAAACCCTTATTGGGTGAAAAACCCCACACTCCAAAACCTACACAATGTATTATCTAAACAAGGAATGTTTACAACACACTTGCAATGCAAGCTCTCATGAGTCTTTGATACTCATATCTAGAGATAAACTGGCAGCATAACAGTACCTGTCAAACATGTAATACATCTCCTTTTCGAAGCACATGTTTATATAGAATATACAAGGCAACATTGGTCCTATCTTGGAATGGGCGTCCAACTTGGCCTCATGGCCCAAAACCCATGCCTAAGGACACTTGGTCAACATTGTAGAATGTGCTTGACACTTGTCCATAGATCCCATCCCAAAGAGGTCACCTATTTCCAAAATGGGCTATGATAGATGCTCTTATGACACTTACGATTGTCATAGAATCTGTCATAGCGGTTACAACTTACAACTGTAAGAGAATCTGTCATACACAGGATATATATAGCATATTCTCTTACAACATGTCATAGTCCACCTTGGGGTACTCAAATATGCCTTTTTCAAAGATGCTTCATGACACATGTCTTCACCTGTCTTACAAGCTTCTATTTCTGACTCTTACATGTCATAACTTCGTCATAGGAATCCGTCATAACTGTTTCGATCAAACATTCCTTTACACAACATCCAAGATGCTAACACATGGCAAAATGCTCCTACCACAAAGTGGGATGCCTATCTCCTCATGTGAGGACAAAATTACAAGTTGTCATCTTCCATATAGGATGACACATCCCCGTGCCACATCCCACAATATGACATTATGGAATTTATGATTAACTTACAACATAGGCAATGAATTAATAAATACAAACATATTTATAATGTAAGGAATTACCAAGGTTGAGACACCTTAATTCCCAACATTCTCCCACTTGTCGAACACCTTGTAAGAGCCAATAGAATAACAAGATTTAACTGCTATAGGCCGAGAGGCCCATAGACTCTGAACACCATCTAAACTTCTCTATGCCCACTGGCTTCATCAATGCATCTACAACATTCTTCAAAGTATCTACCTTCTCCAAATTTGCCTTTCCATCCTCAACCATGTACTGTATGAAGTGAAACTAAACATCAATGTGCTTTGTTCTAGCATGGAAAGTTGGATTCTTCGCAAGGCAAATTACACTCTGACTATCACAACTAATCGTAATTTGACCTGCATCAACAACTATATCAGAACACAATCTCTTAAGCCAAATGGATTCTTTACAAGAATGAGTTGCAGCCATATACTTAGCTTCTGTAGTGGACAAAGCAACCACAGGTTGTCACTTACTCATCTAACTAATCGCACCACCAAACAATGTAAACACATAAGCACTGGTAGATCTCCTACTGTCAATGTCACCTGCCCAATCAGAATCTACAAATACTAACTGAATGTGGAGGTCCTGTAGCCTTGCCATGATAGAAAATGGAATACTCTGAAGTACCCCTCAAATATCTAAACACTCGCATAACTGCATCCCAATGTACTCATCCAAGACTAGCCATAAACTGACTAAGGCCTCCCACTACTTGGGCAATATCTGGTCTTGTGCAGACCATAGCATACATCAAACTGCCAAGAACACTAGCATAAGGTACTCTGCTCATGTCCTCAACCTCACTAGGAGATTTCAGATAATCATTAATAGAGAACTTTGTCCCCAATGCAACAGGAACACTCAACGGTCTACAATCTGCCATGTTGAACCTATCCAACACAGTCTTTACATACTTACTCTGGCTTAACCAAAGTTTTCTATTAGTTTTGTCTGTTCTAATTTCCATTCTAAGAATGTTCTTGGCTGCCTCTAAATCTTTCATTTCAAACTGTGCTACCAACTGAGACTTAAAATCAGAAATCATATTCTTACCCTTCGCAATGAGCAACATATCATCAACATATAATGCAACAATGAGAATACAATCACCATCAAACTTATAATACACACAGTGATCCAATTTCAGTCTCAGATAACCAATGGACAACATAAAGGCATCAAACTTCAAGTACCACATCCTAGGAGACTACTTCAAACCATACAAAGAATTCTTAAGCTTGCAAACCAAATTTTCTTTACCTTTCTCTATGTAATGCTCTGGTTGTGACATGTAGATCTCTTCCTCTAAATTAACATGAAGGAAAGTTGTCTTCACATCCATCTGTTCTATCTCTAAATCATAAGCAGCTACAAGAGATAACAAAAATCTAATGGATGTCATCTTTGTAACGAGAGAGAAAATTTCACCATAATCAATTCCCTCCACTTGTGAGTACCCCTTCGCAACCAATCTAGCCTTGTACTTTTCAACACTACCATCTGCACCGAATTTCTTCTTGAACACCCATTTACAACCAACGAGTTTCTGTCCATCAGGCAAAGGCACCAAGTCCCATGTTTTTTTCTTTTCCAAAGAAGCCATCTCATCTTCCATGGCCTCCTTCCAGGAGCCTACATCTTTCATGCCCATAGCCTCTTTCACAGTTCTAGGCTCATTAGTGTTAGAAAGTAAAGCAAAAGCACAACTAGAATCAAGTAATAAATAACCAAACCTATCAGGTTGCTTTCTTGTTTGTGTAGACCTCCTCAATAGCTAAGGTTGAGGTTCTACTTCTTCTTCACTTCTAGAGTTGATAGAGCTCTCCTCATCATCAAGCCTCACAGGGTCTATTGGTTCAGTCTTCTCAGGGGTAGAAGGAAACTGAACTGCATCTTCTTTCTTTTCTGACTGTTCTGGCTGTAGAACAATGGAAGAGGGTGTTTTCTCTCTGAAGATAACACTTCTTCTATACAACACTTTGTCAGTCACGGGATCCCAAAGCTTGTATCCTTTCACACCGACACCATAGCCAATGAAGATACATTTAATAGCCTTGTTCTCCAACTTAGACCATTTCTCCCTAGGTACATGTGTATATGCCTCACAACCAAAAATAGGAAGATGCCTTACTGAAGGCTTCTTACCAAACCACACCTCCATAGGTGTTTTTCCAACAAGAGCTGATGTAGGAGATCTATTTACTAGATAACAAGAAGTGGCAACAACTTCAGCCCAAAACTTTTGTTCGAGGCTTTCTCCACTAAGCATACTCCTAGCCTTCTCCATCAGTGTCCTGTTCATCCTCTCTACAACTCCATTTTTCTACGGGGTATATGGAGTTGTCTTATGCCTTTCAATCCCTTGCTCTTTGCAGAACTTATCAAACTCTACCGAACAAAACTAACCACTGTTGTTAGTTCTCAAACACTTAATCTTTTTACAAGTCTAATTTTTAGCAAATACTTTAAACTCCCTAAAACAACTTAAGACTTCAGTCTTGCTTTTGATAAAATAAAACCATGTCCTTCTACTGTAATCATCTATGAAAGATACAAAATATACAGATTTTGATAATGAAGGAACATTAACAAGACCAAACACATCAAAATGAATAAGATCCAATACACCAGAACACTTGTGAGAACTAGAGTAAAACTAAACATGGTTTTGCTTTCCATAAATGCAATGTTCGCAAAAGTTGAACTCGAGATTACAATCATTTAACCCCTCAACGATGTTTTTATTTTTTAGGGTACACAAACCCTTCTCACCAATGTGGCCATATCTCAAATGCCATAACATAGTCTTTTCAGTAGGAAGCTTAGTTTCCAAAGCATGTGCACAACCATCGAAACTGGTTACAATAGATTTCTTCACTACATGTTCAGATGGTGGGGATGAAGTGACAATAGCTCATCACAATCAACAAGTAGTTCCTCCATCTTTAATTTTCACAACTCAAAATTAGTGCCATTGAATTTCTTAACCTCTAACCTTCTGGATGTGGTTTCCATCTTACTCTGCACAAGACACCCACTCAACCTAAGATTAGCTCAAAAAACCCCTACCCAGTAGCTAGAACCAAAAACTAGCCAGGCTTGCCGTTAAGGGCGTGGTTCGGTGGTGAAGTCGCTCAGTTGTAGTGGCGGCCACTAGAGTTCAAACCCCCGCTAGGCCAATGAGCTCATAGGCTTTATGCCTTCACTGGGCCAACGAGATCGCGGGTTTGAAGTGTTCCTTCTTGGAGATGAGGTCCCTTGTGTTGTGGCCTCACTGGTTCATCGCTCCGAGCAAAAGTGTTAGTGTGGAGCCAGAGGACGTGTCATGCCAGCGTCATCGGTCACATTAAAAAGTTTACCAGGTGCATTATCTTAAAAAAAAAAAATTGGCTAGGCTCTTATACCAACTGAAAGGAAGCTAGGTGTGCAGAAATCGCTTCCTACACTAATCTAATGAGGGGAGGATAGTAAAAATTAAAATTTATCCTAACTATTATAGCAACATTAAACTTTAACATGAGATATTGTAGCAAACACATAACAAAGAAGGTGAGACAGAAGAAGAGAGACACAAGATATACGTGGGGAAACCAGTTATCGAGTGAAAAACCCCACACTCCAAAACCTACACAATGTATTATCAAAACAAGGAATGTTTACAACACAATTGCAATACAAGCTCTTAGTAGTCTTTGACACTCGTATCTGGAGACAAACTAGCAACATAACAGTACATGTCAAACCTGTAATACATCTCCTTTTCCAAGCACTTGTTTATATAGAATATACAAGGCAATATTGATCCTATCTTGGAATGGGCATCCAACTTGGCCTCATGGCCCAAAACCCATGCCTAAGGACACTTGGTCAACATTGTAGAATGTTCCTAACACTTGTCCATAGCTCCCATCCCAAAGAGCTCACCTATTTCTAAAATGGGCTATGACAGATGCTCTTACAACACTTACGACTGTCAGAATCTATCATAGCGGTTACAATTTACAACTGTAAGAGAATCTATCATACACAAGCTATAAATAGCATATTCTCTTACAACATGTCATAGTCCACCTTGGGGTGCCCAAATATGCCTTTTTCAAAGATGCTTCATGACACATGTCTTCACCTGTCTTACAAGCTTCTATTTCTGACTCTTACATGTCATAACTTCGTCATAGGAATTCGTCATAACTATGTCGGTCAAACATTCCTTTACACAACATCTAAGATGCCAACACATGGAAAAATGCTCCTACCACAAAGTGGGATGCCTATCTCCTCATGTGAGGACAAAATTACAAGTTGTCATCTTCCATGTAGGATGACACATCACCGTGCCACATCCCACAATATGACATTATGGAATTTACAATTAATTTACAACATACGCAATGAATTAACAAATACAAACATAAATAATGTAAGGAATTACCAAGGTTGAGAGACTTTAATTCCCAACAGAAGGATTTTCTCTTTACATCTACACTTTCTACATGATAATGTCGACCATATGACCACATTGCTGGATATTTCCTCGCCTGTGAAAGACCATTTATTTCAGTGAAAACAAATATAATTCAATGAATATTAAAATAGTTAATAGTGTCAAAATTGTAAGGAAACAACATTTTGTAAAATTCCAACTGTACCTTTCTTTCACATCCTCTAGACATGTTGATTTCCTCTTCTGTTATGTTTGAATCTATACCTATATCTTCTATTTGATTTTGAATTTGTTCAGTAACCCATTCTAGTGTGCAATCTTTGTCCCATTCCCCAAGCAGATCAGTGGGAAGTGGAGTATTCCTTGGGTTCGATCTCTTAAACTGTCTCCTTGCTTCTAACACTTCTCTCTTTTTATCATACAGAGCGATCCATTTGTTCATCAAGTCCATGTGGTACAGAATGAACTTGTCGAGTATAGCACTTTCGTCTACACCTATTGTACGTGTCAACATGTTTATTTCAAACTCCAAATGTCTGCATGATGTTAATTTGACAAATAAATTACAGAGTAAATTAATAATTGCAAGAAAAACAACCACACTGATCATGAATTTACATACTAATTTCTACTTGAACACCATTAGATTGTGGTTTTTCTCCATCAATAATATTTGATACTCATTCTTCATCCCAAAAGCATGGCCCATCTTTAAAATCCTTACCAAGGAATTCACACAGGAAGAAAAATGCTTCATTCAATACATACCCTTAAGCCATGCAACCCTCTAGATGTGCCTTTTGTCAGACATATCTTTTTAGAGTTTTCATATACCTCTCAAAGAAAAACATCCACCTTATTGATACGACACCCATCAATTCAATGTTTTCGACTAGGTGTATAAGTAAATGGACTTGTAGGTCCATGAAATTTGTAGGGAGCTCCTTCTCAAATACACATACAATTTCTACAATCTCCTTCTTCCATTTTAGCACTTCACATTCGTGGATCTCCTTGGAGGTCACCCACCTAATATACAAATAGTAAATTAGTATGAACCTTTAGTCAAAAATTAAAATGCAATATAATATCTCTATGTCTCTCACACATGAACATTTCATATAACCACATACCTTGTAAATGCTGACAATCGACTTATGGTATTCCTTAAGTCAACTGTAAGACAGGAATCCCCCCTAATTTCCAATGACATGATATGCTATCAAAGACATTTATGAAAAGGTCATTAGTAATTTTTCCTCACACAACAAAATATCAAAATATATTTAGTACTTAATCAATGTTACCAGTAAATGTTAAATGATGATATATAATACCTTCATAAAATTATGAAAATCATGTGTTTTAAATTCTATGATATGTCCATCAACTGTAAAAGCTTTAGCCAATGATGACCCATAGCCATTAGGTGTCCTTATTGAACAGATGACATTTTTTAGTTGGTCTAGCTCTTTTTTTTTTCAAAATCCATGGAGCTTCTGCATATGTTTCATTTTCCCTGTTTGGCCACAAATGTTTTCTATCAATTTTGGTACGCGAAAGAGCAATATCTCTCCTCGAAGACAAGGTGTCCTTCTCTTTGCCTGATATATGTCAAAATATAAAATCTGAGACATTTTTGAAGATGTGCATAGGATCTAATAGGTGAGATATTAATAGATCCTTCCAGTAAGGGAGCTCATAAAATATGGATTTCCTTTTCATTCCTTGTGGCATATTAACTACAACTTGTTCTGTTTATTCAATTGAATCACCTCGATCACAAAAATCCTCGCAAGATTTCAATTCAACATCTTCATACTTCTTAAGCCAATCATCTGGACCCATAATCATGGGAGCGCCTCTATTTTCAACTTTTCCATCAAATTGATTCTTCAGGCGATTTCTAAACTTATGATTTAGTGATAGAAAAACCCTGTTGTTTGTGTAAATAAATTTATGTAGATCTTTAGAATATTGCCCTTGAAATTGTTCTACACATCTTGGACATGCAAATATCCCCTTTGTGTGAAGCCCCACAATTCAATAAGTAATGTTAATAACATCAAAAAATAGTATAAAACTAAGTATGAAAGTTGGGATGGAAATAAATTATGAGTGTAAATATGTAAATATTTTATCTTACCAAAACAAACACCAAGTCTTGGGAAATCATGAATAGTCCAACATAGCACACCATACAACATGAAGGACCTATTTGATGGGGAACGTGATATGTCATACATTCTTATGCTTTTCCATAGTAGTTGCATCTCATCAATAAAAGACGCAAGATAAACATCCATGTTTTTAACTTGATGTTTACCTAGAACAATGAGAGTCAACATAAGGTGCTTCTTTCTAACACTCATCCATGAGGGAATATTGTATACTATCAATCTGACTAGCCAAACACTATAATTTGAGCTTAGGAAAGAGAATGGGCACACTCCATCAATTGCAAGACCAAACCTGATACTACGGGGTTCATCTTTGAATTTTCTTGGCCATTTTTCCTCTATGTGTTTCATTGCTTTGGAGTTGGCCAAAATTCACATGAATCCATCTTTAGTCCTATTTTTTGCATGCCAATCCATCAATTGTTCAAGTGATTTTCAACAAAATATTCAGTGAAGTCTAGGTATAATTGGCATGTGATGTAAAACCTTCTTTGGAACTATAGGACCTTGTACATCTATATGATATCTCTTCTCTTTGCATACAGATCATTCTACCTTGTTTTCATATTCATCTCTATATAAAATGCAATCATTTTTACATGAATGAATTTTCTTATATTCAATCCCCAACTCAACCAACAACAAACGTGCCTCTCTGCAAGTTGATGGCAACACATTCTCTTCAGGGAATATTTTATTTTTTAGTGCCCTGTAAGATTGCTAGAGATTAAATCAATTGAATGTTTGACTTATGATGAACATGTTTCATATGTCAATCTATACTAGGACTATTTATATACAATATATGGTTTTAAATTCCCCTTAAATAAATATAAACGAAGTTGATGAATGTTTACGAATTATGCACACCAATTGACAATGCAAAGTAAGAAATGGATTTCATCTCACTTTAGTAGGGTAGTGAATCCTTTGTCTGACCAACCAAATAGTGACTTGATTTCTAATAATATTAATGTGCATGCCAGTTTTGAAGTTCTACTTACACCCAATTTGAACATGGGTGTCTTTGCTACTTGCTTGATGGAGTCTTTTAGGTTGTTATCATCAACATTACATTGGTGGTAATTACCCCTGCTATCATCGTTACTGTCAAACATATGATCATTATTGTCATCATTGTTTCCATCCCCAAAGAAACCTATAAGCATTTCATTCAATCCTTCTTCATGCACTGCATTTTCACTATCATGATCATCATCATTAAGGCTAGCTAGCATGCATCAGTGTATGCAGATCTCATCAGCAGTTCAAATTTCTCAGCTGCTAGTATTCTTTTCAATGTTGCTCTTTTTTACTTGGTATGGTTTAAAGGATGGTTTGGATCATCCCGTCCAAAGCTTAATAACCCAGTTGGATCTTGGGTATTAGTATGTGTTTCATCAACATCTTCTACCTATCAACAAATGCAAGCATTATTTAATGTTTGGCAACAATTGCACTAAATTCAAAATGTGTCAATTTCAAAGAAATATAATCAAATATGGCTTAAAAAATAAAAATAAAAATTGTATGAACATATATACATCAATTGAATAATGGAACATTATTTTATAGACTACCTTTTTTCTGCAATAATTTAAAGAAAACACAATTTTGACAACATAGTTTATAAAACATCAGTCCACACTCATTTATTATTCTTTGGTTTTCTTCCCTTCAGAACATCCTTAGGGAGACCTTGTTCTTCCCTTTTCTTTCACGCAGGAGTGTGTTTTAAGAAGGGGTAATCAATCAATAACTCATCCCCAATGGTAAGGTCCATAATAGCCTCAACCATTATGAATCTATCAACCTCTCTTTCCATATCTCCATCTTTATCATTTATAACCTCAACAAATTGACAATTCGGTCTTACATTAGGGTCCCTTCCCTTACTACTATTTATAAATCCTGCAATATTTTTGTATGTGTATGCACGTCCATCTATATACATAAGATGACCTCTATTCATTTCTTTTCCACTTTCCAATTGGAGCCGATGTGTATACATATTCAAATTTAGACCATATGCTGACATGGTAGGCTTATATTCTACTAGCCTTCTCCATTCACCACTGTAATATGATGGACCATAATATGACATTAATCTCGTAGTGATTTGTTCTAAATTTTTTCTATGTTTAGATCCCACATGTACATTTTGGATGACAAAGAGGCCTAGATTCACTCCATGAATATTGGAGGATCATATCATGTAGTTGTATCCCCAAAATTGAAACACCTCATACACTCTAGGTAGTTGTTGATCACTAAGCCAAGCGCAATATAGTCGATAATCAAATGTCTCTTTGTAAATTGATCTCAAACTCAGGGGCAAGTCATCATCTCCATCACATTCATTCTCATAGGGTATGTAGTCCACCTTCCCCTTGTCTTTAAGCAAATTATGCATCTTTAAACTAGTTCTTGTTCTGTTACTTGTTTTCATCAATTCCTCATCTTTAGAGCTGGTATATTGGCACATATTTTTGTTAGATGTATCATCTAATGAATGATTATTGCCCTCTAGGCTAGAAGTCGGTGATCCAGGAAACTTTAAACCAAGAACTTTATCCTGCAAGTATCCATTAAAAAAAAAATTAGTTATTTAAATAATATAAAATAATGTTTAAACGAAGTATACATGTTATTTATATCAAATGGGAAAATTCCTTACCACAATTCCTATTGTATTTGAATCGATTGTAGGAGGCATACTACTGACTGGAAGCTCATCATATATGTAATGTCTTTATACAATCACTTGTTTGAATTGTTTCTTTCCATGACATACAGAACATCCACAAACAACAATTTTCTCAAAGTATTCATCCCATGTACTATAGTCCTAACCAACCTCTTGTTCAGTGCAATCATTTGTAGTATCTGCAGGATCCATTGTCATATCCTCTTCCACCCACTGTCATCTACATGATTTAATAGTTTTAGGTCCACATCCATGTACATATCTTTTTCTTTTTCTAGTTGAATGCTCAGGCTCTGCATTTTCTCCAATCTCCATCTAAAATAATCAACAACATGCATTAATTTATGTCAATATTGGATAATACATTATAAATTTCAATAATACTGTGAAAAAAGATGGACGTATCACAAAATGCCATCAGATCATTTTTTCCTAAGTTAAGTAAAAATTTGAGTACCTGATGTCCCGCTTCATCCATTGTGTCCTCATTTGATATGACACGATATGTTGCCATGGCCTCATCTGGCCCCTATAATACACAACATAGTAAATAATGTTTAGTACACCAATTATATCATTTCAACGAATATGCTATCCAACACAAAACCTCACTTTAGTCATATATGTGACATATTCATATCATGTTTTGGCCATCCTAATTTTCAAAATTTTCCCTTGATCATAGAATCACATTTAATCACCATTCCTGTACATTTTCAACCAATAAGTTTGATCTCAGAGGCCTCATGGACAAAAAAATGAGTTTATCTCCTCTATGTTGTAGCATTTGTGAATTCATAAACACCTTCCTCCTTTGGTTGAGGTTGCTTTCTCTTCTTACCTCTATTGTATCTGCAGATTCTATTGTCATATCTATTTCCACCCACTTTACTCTCTGCAATTTAGTAGTTCTACACCATCCACGTCCTCTCTCCATGGCCTCCTCTAGATCCTGTAATACACAACAATGACAATAGTCACATAACAGCTATGCACCAAGAGGTTAAAAGGAACCAATCAAGATAACCACACATGAACAACAAATGTGTCCTGACAGATTATATAAATTTCCTATATGTTTGCATTTATCCTCTAACCTTTCTACATTAGCCCTCAATTGTGCAGACCTCCTAGTTGTTATATGTAAATGACTTGTATCCTTGCATTCCTATTGGCAAATATAGTGAACTGATTTGAATCCTTGTATAACCAATTTGTAGGTACAGTGAATTGATTTGAGTTTTTGCATTCACAATTAAAAAATCATAGCGAGATAGTTTGAATCCTTGAGTTTTAAGTAAAATGAAATGGGTGAGACTAGTGCCTTGTTGGGTAAATGGAGTCAAATGAAAATCTGAGATAAATGGCTTATATTTGGTAGTAATTCTAACTATTTGGCACACTAATATTGGTTAATAACTTGTATAACCATGCAAGGAAATAATTGATAGACTCTTCTTAATAATCCAACTGACACAACCAGGTTACTTGTAATTTATCAAAAAGATCTTTAATCCCTACTTGAAGGAACCAATTGAATAAATCAAACAAGAACAGTAGATGATATCAACTTGGAAACAGAATGCCAACCCTAATTATGTGGTTCTTCTTACTGATCCAATTAATACTCCCAGATTACTGTGATCTGAAAATAGTGTTGGTAAGATTTTTGGGATATCTTCAATGGGACTCTTGGTATCACTAGAAGTAACATAGGGGAGAGGACCTAATTGCTGAGCATGTTCCAATAGCTATGATAGTGTTTGTGGACTTAAGGCTCAATATTTTTAAAACTTTAGCACTAGTAGTTGTAACTTTAAGGTTGTTAGTGTTGACTATAAGTACCTATAATTGAATGAAATGTGCCCTTTAGATTTAAAAGCAACCAATTATGTGATGCCACATCAGCACACCAACAAAACATGACTTAATGAACAACTATTGGTCCACTTTTGTTTCAAGAACTATTAGACACCTTAACAAAAAGCATGTTGAGAAACTATTGGTCCACCTTTGGTCAAGAGCATTGCCCTTAGACCTCACTCTAGTTTTAAAAAGAAAAAAATAAAAAACATTTTGAACCATGCTAGATGGAAAAACAATTTTTTTTTTAATTTTTGACTTTTTTCCAATTAAATCCCAAATATTTGAATTACATTTATTCTTCTAGTTTGTTAAGTCAATCTTTATCCTAAGTAATGCTCCTATGGCCCTAGCAGAGATACAAACACATGGCTCCACAAAGAGATAGCAATTTTGGACTAAATGATACAAACTTCTTTCTACCATAATTCATGATTCCATATTATAATTTTTGTTTTTGATGCCATGGATATCATAATTGATAAGTTTTATATTCCTAAAACACTTTGACAATATTTATATATCTAAAAAATGATACAAACTTCTTTCTACCATAATTAATGATTCCATATTATAATTTTTGTTTTTGATGCCATGGATATTATAATTGATAAGTTTTATATTCCTAAAACACTTTGACAATATTCATATATCTAAAAATGTTGTTTCTTTTATACTTGATCTTAGTAGCTTCTATTAGATTAGTTTATTGTGTCTTTAAAATTTATTTAATAAAGGATGCATGAAACCAATTTTAAATCCTTAAAAATCTCTTTATTTAATTGCCTGGTCTTCACTGAGTTTTGACCGAATTTGAGCATAGAATCTGAGGTCAAAAAGAGTCCAAACCAGTTGGATCAAACCATCATAAATTTTTATATGGCAGGCAGTTGTGACAAGAATCAATACTAGAACCTATAGTAGAGGAACCATCGTAAATTTTTATATGGCAGGCAATTGTGATATATCAATTTAAATAATAAGGAAGCACTAAAATGGAGGCAACCAAATAATTGAATAACTTTAACAAACAATTGATACCAATATGGCACCACAGAATCAGAGATTTTCCATTAACTTCTTCAAAATTATGCTTGCAACATGGTCTTTGAGTTTGTAAATATTATGGAACTTTTTCTACTATCTACCACTACTAGCTCCTCTCTTCCCCCTATATCTTTTTATCAAGTCTTGGTCTCTCCTTTTATATGAGAGGCAAACAAGCTTCAGACCCATTACAATAGAAAAGACATTAACTGTTCATAACTGTTAAGAAAATACTTTTAAAATTAACAAAATGTTTTTAATTAGAAAAGACCAATCTGTTATTCATCGAATAGAAACTCGTGACCATTCAAGGCCTGAGCAAGGCATTCTATTTTCTGATGTGGTATCTCCTCTTCACATTCAATCCTCTTCAGAACCTAAATATGTTCATAACTATTAAGAAAATACTTTTAAACTGAACAAAATGTTTTTAATTAGAAAACACCAATCTGTTAATTTATGAATAGAAGCCTGTGACCATTCAACGCCTAAGCAAGGATTTCTATTTTTCCATAAGGTGCTTCATTTTTCTGCTAGCTAATTTACTCCCTCTGAAGAATTCATGGCGGTGTCAGTCATATCAACTGGTCTGCACAGGAACATATTAATTTCAGATAAATGTTCAATATACTCTTGTTTTACATATGTGTCAGCATTAAGGGCTATCCCTTTCATGTCATGCTCCATGTTCATCATTTTCTCAAGATACTTGTGAATATTCTGCATGACCATATCTTCATTATTGATTTCTTGTAAAGCAGTATTTAGAACAATGGATACATCTTCCTTCCACTCTTCATATTTTCACGGTTCTCCAGTATCATCATGAATTGAGGGAGTGATATCAAAAGAATTCAACTCCTTATAATTTATTATGATACTTTTCATGCATCTTGACCAACTTATCATACATCTACAATCCTTGTTCTATTAAAAGTTTTTTGTCTGAAAGTTCCTCTTTCCTTTCCATCATCCTCTCCTGCAATCTTTTGTTTTCTATAATGGCTGAATATGTTTGTTGGAATGATTTCCAACAAGTATCTACACATTCCCACATCTTTTTGAACCTTTCTTTTATTATTTTAGAGGTCATGGTGTATTTGAGGTTCTTTACTTCCCTAAAAAGCTTCTCATATTTTTTCTAGGATTTAGCATGGCATTCTTTCCAATAGATTACATCTGTTAATGCATGTATCATTTCTTTGTCTTTTTGGATCCGTGGGGAATGTACCTCAGATGCAGAAGAAGAAGCTC
The DNA here is from genome assembly GCA_027924645.1 of Cunninghamia lanceolata. Lineage (NCBI taxonomy): Eukaryota > Viridiplantae > Streptophyta > Pinopsida > Cupressales > Cupressaceae > Cunninghamia > Cunninghamia lanceolata. The sequence goes on along the minus strand of BSBN01001486.1, from coordinate 186,745 downwards.
TTTTCCTTGTGGTTTTCCTTGATTAATTTCTCAATCTGGGCCTTAGTGAACTTTGCTACATTAACATTTAGTTCAGCAGTTTCCAAGGGATTTGTGTCTCCTATTCTTTTGACTAAGAGGTGACCAAACATTTGATTTGGGTCACTGGTTATTATTGGTCTCTTATCTTGGGGATAAAAAGACCAAATCAATAAAGTGGCTTCATTTGCATTATACCCCGACCTTGAGTTATATACTTTATCACTTGCTTCCTCTATCAAACTCAATGTTTTATCTTCCCTCCTCCTGAAAGTGTCAAATACAATGGCAGATCTTGTATCCCAACCTAGCACAAGTAATACCTTGGCTTCTTACAGTAGTTGTCTTCCTCTTTCTGGAGTAATAGACTCCATTTCTCTGTTAATCGCTTTTTTCAATTCCTCCAAGGTGGCAGTTTCTTGCTCAAGGGTTGTATCTTTCATTTTTTGCCTCATTTTATTTCCTTGATATTCATATAAAAAATATTTAAATTCAGGAGTCTTAATAAATTCATCAAAGACAAACTTCTGAGTAGCCATAACTCTGATGTCATCAGACAAATCCTCAAAAGTCTCAAATTTTACATGGTTCAATTCTACAGGAGGCTCATAATGTGGAACATAAGAAGCACTTATTGTTTGCATTTGTTCAATCTCATCATCACTCACTTCTTCATCTATATCTGTATCTACAGAAAATGATACTTCAGGGGTTGACTATGAAGGTATGTGAGTCAGTGGCTGCACCTCTTGAGCTTGTGTCCCAGAGTATCGTATGTAATCTGTATCAAAAGCAATTAAAGGCACACCCTCAATTATCTCATCTGCATGAGCAATAAGTTGCTCAACTCTTGATAGTGGGTCTTCAATTTCAGAAAAGGCTCTTGAGTATGAAGTAACATTCTTGCATTTCCAATCCTCTGCAAGTAGAATTTTATTAAATATAGCCATTCTATCTTTAGTAGAGGCTTCGTCTCAATTTCTAATTATATCTACTTCTAAAAAAAGATGTTCATAACTAGACAGACCCTATGAGACCCTGGATCTATGAATAAAACCCTTTGTATCAAAACCTTTTCTTTCATCTCCTATTGGGAGATCATACTGTGCTAGTTTGGCATTGACTTCTTCATAACCCTCATTCATGACTATTGTGAATTCCCCAAAGCAGAAAGTACTAGGCATGAATGATTGTTTGTTGGTCCTCTTTAGATGAAAAGCATTAGGTTTAGCCAATTGTCTCACAATTTCTAAGTATGCAATTATGTCTGGGACAACCCTAGGCAATAGATAAGGGGAACCCTCAAATCCATAGACTCGTATCATGTTGCAGTCTAAAAAGGCATACCAATCTCCCCAGTTATGATTCACCTTAGTCTTTGGATAGTTTTCCTTTGGCCTAAGAAACTTTTGTATACTAGGAGAGAGGCTATAGTCATGAGAATGTCCCAATAGTTGCATTAAAGGCTTCACAAAATATTCTTCAAAGAAAAAATAATGAGATCTGTCAAAACGACAATCCCACAGTGAAGTCTACATTTGCACTGGTTTTGGGTCTCCATTGACAAACGAGTCCTGAATTTTCATCTCTGAACTCCAACATCCTCTACCATGCCCTTCATGCAAAAGCAAATGCATTAACAAAGAGTAGTGTTTGAAATTAATCTTATCACTATTATGTTTGATTTTCTCCAATCCATGGTTCAGAGCATTATCTATGTAACTTGCATAATCAAAAGGCCTTGCTCCCTTTGTTTGAATATCTCAGCTAACACCATAGGTGCAATTGACATTTGTGGGGGAACCTCGACCTAAGACTTGACCAACAACATAATAAGTGTAATGAAAGTACTCTGCAAATAATTCTTCAGAAAATGGAGGGTTCTCAGCATTGGAAAATTTCATCATCTGACCCTTGTCATCTTTTAGCCTGTGTAAAGCTAACTTGCCTCTCTTATAACTGGTGTCCATATGCCTATACTCCAGCAATAGGTCTCTAACTGTAATGGGTGTGTCAAAGCCACATTCTAATTGAAAAACATTCGCAATGAAATCCTTGGAAAGCACCAGTATATTGTCACCAGTGTGTGATCTAATAGTTCTTGTTTTCGGGTCATATTTCCTAGCTAAGGCTTTAATCAAATCCACGTTGATAAAGACATTAGACACTATTAGCCTTGCTAAATTTAACCTCCAAGGGTTGTAGACAGGTTCATACCTATATTGTTTCTTGAAATGATATAGAAACAATTGATACCCTCGAAGAGGGGTCCAAACATCTCCTAACTCCTTATAGTCGTCTATTAATTTATCTATGGAGGGATTACTCTAGGCACTTCTTTTTGTTCTCGACCTAGATCCTGGGCATTGGTCAATTAAATCTTGATTCAGTGATCTTTTATCGACCTTCTACTTTTTATCTTTATGTTTCTCTTGATTATTTTCCATAATGTAGACTCCAAAGCTTCTACACAGTATAAATTTATAGTCAGGACCGATATACTTGAAATATATTTCTGGTCAGCCTTTTTCTACTCCTTGCTCTGTGAGAGGTCAAAATTTCTTTCTCCTTCTTTCTTCAGCCAAATCTTACAGGGGTGGAATAACTTATTTCAATCTCAACTCATAAATGCACCATCGATGTGTATCTTGCCATCTAGCTAGTTTATTAATTGTAAATATTTGACTGATGTCTTGGAATGTTACATCAATCTTATCTAACAATCATCATTGTATCGTTGAGACTTTGTTTTATATTCCACCGAAGTCCATCCCTTCCATCGATAAATTTCCTTTTCTCGGTCCATCGGTGAGGTTCCATATGAAGTTACCACAATGTGCCCTAGTCCGGCTGATGTTCTTCATATCCTCAATGTTTTATAGTTATTTCAAGCTATCGGTGGAAATTCATCCTTAGTTCCAACAATCCTTACATGCTACAATGATGCTTTTGCCTTTGTTGGTTTTATCGGCATGTCAAGGGAGCTCATATATAAGTTCTGTCGAAGTTGACATGTTTCGGGGATATAACCTTCTTCAGCCAAATCTTACAAGGGTGGAATAACTTATTTCAATCTCAGCTCATAAATGCACCATCGATGTGTATCTTGCCATTGAGCCGGTTTATTAATTGCAAATATTCGATTAATGTCTTGGAATGTCACATCAATCTTGTCTAACAATCATTGTCGTATCGCTGAGGCTTTGTTTTATATTCCACTGAAGTCCATCCCTTCCATCGATAAATTTCCCTTTCTCAGTCCATCGGCAAGGTTTTATATGAAGTTGCCCTGATGTGCCCTAGTCCTGCCGATGTTCTTCATATCCTCAATGTTTTATAGTTATTTCGAGCTATCGGTGGAACTTCATCCTTAGTTCCACTGACCCTTACATGCTACAATGATGCTTTTGTCTTTGTTCATTTTATCGGCATGTCGGGGGAACTCGTATATAAGTTCTGCTGAAGTTGACATGTTCCAGCAATAAGCTAACTCCTATCAAGTTCATTGGCTCATCAGTGAGGGTGTGATATGTATTCCACCAAAATCCACATGTTACGGTGATATAACCTTCTTCTACCAACTTTATCGGCATATCGGTGGAACCATGATGTGGTTTCCACTGATGTCTGCATGTTATCTTGATAAGCTCATTTTATTACATTTTGTCGGTCTATTGGTGGGATGACCTCAAAGGTTACCCTGATAGATCGTTGTTTTTCTGATATAGTGATACCATATCTTTATTGGGCCATCGGTATAGCAAAGTGAAAGGTTCCAACGATGGGGTCACATTGGGCCGATATGTTCTTAGGAAAGGCAAAGGGTATAATTAATGGAATGGATATGCAAGACTTCGGTTAATTATGGATTCTATAACACAATTGATTACTATTATGAGATTAAGGGTATAATGTTCTGATCTTGGTTGAAATGGGGATGGATAGAAGTATAGAAAAATTGTGAAATTTTCCTGTCCCACCAAGGTTTAGGGTTGAGGGTTGAGGGTTTACGGATTATGGTTTAGAGTTGAGGGTTATAGTCCCATTAGAGAACAATGTCCTCGCACATGGACCATGTCGAGTGCCCTCATTGATGTTTGTAAGGGATACATGGAAGGCAAATGGATTAGGCAGATAGTGGATTATGATGTGGATTTTAGAGGGGAGAAAAGTGGATTATGATGTGGATTATATAGGGAAAATAGTGGGTTATGTCGGACTTATGCCAAAGCATGGACCATAGGGATGGTATGTGGAGGGTATGTAGGATAGTGGATGAATGATGGTAGATTTTTTGGCTTTATCAGTAGAGGCATCTAATTTTGCATTTCTGGATCCCTTGAGGATGGCAGAATGAGTGGAAGCTTTAAGTTAAGCTTTAAGATTAGGGTTGAGGGTTGAGGGTTGAGGGAATAGGGTTTAAGGTATAGTGTTGAGGGTTTAGGGTTTAGGGTTTAGGGATTACGGTTTAGAGTTGAGGGATTAGGGTTTAAGGCATAGTATTGTTTAGGGTTGATGGTTTAGGATTTAAGGTTCAAGTGTTGAAGGTTGAGGCTTTAGGGATAGGGTTTAAGGTTTAGAGATAAGGGATTAGGGTTTAGTGTTGAGAGATTAGAGTTTAAGGTATAGTGTTTAGTGTTGGGGGTTTAGGGTTTAGTGTTGATGGATTAGAGTTTAAGGTATAGTGTTTAGGGTTGAGGATTTAGGGATAGGGTTGATGATTTAAGGTTTCAGGGTTGAGGATTCAGGCTTTAGGGATAGTGTTTACGGTTGACAAATTAGGGTTTAGGGTGGAGGGATTAGGGTCTAAGGTATAGTTTTTAGGGTTGAGGGTTGAAGGTTGAGTTACACTGCAATGAAAGGTTATAGTCCCATTAGAGAACGATGTCCTCACACATGGACCATGTTGAGTGCCCTCATTGATGTTGGTAAGGGATACATAGAAGGAAAATGGATTAGGCAGATAGTGGATTATTACGTGGATTCTAGAGGGGAGAAAAGTGGATTATGACATGGATTATGTAGGGAAAATAGTGGATTATGACATGGATTATGTCAGACTTATGCCAAAGCATAGACCATAGGGATGGTATGTAGAGGGTATGTAGGATAGTGGATGAATGATGGTAGATTTTTTGGCTTTATCAGTAGAGGCATCTAATTTTGCATTTCTGGATCCCTTGAGGATGGTGGAATGAGTGGAAGCTTTAAGTTTAGCTTTAAGATTAGGGTTAAAGGTTAAGGGTTGAGGGATTAGGGTTTAAGGTATAGTGTTGAGGGTTTAGGGTTTAGGGTTTAGGGTTTAGGGATTACAGTTTAGAGTTGAGGGATTAGGGTTTAAGGCATAGTACTATTTAGGTTTGAGGGTTTAGGATTTAAGGTTCAAGTGTTGAGGGTTGAGGCTTTAGGGATAGGGTTTAAGGTTTACCGATAAGGGATTAAGGTTTAAGGTTGAGGGATTATGGTTTAGTGTTGAGGGATTAGAGTTTAAGGTATAGTGTTTAGTGCTGAGGGTTTAGGGTTTAGTGTTGAGGGATTAGAGTTTAAGGTATAGTGTTTAGGGTTGAGGGTGTAAGGTTTAAGAGTTGAGGCTTCAGGCTTTAGGGATAGTGTTTACGGTTGAGGGATTAGGGTATAGGGTGGAGGGATTAGGGTTTAAGGTATAGTTTTAGGGTTGAGGGTTGAAGGTTGCATTATGCTGTAATGAAAGGTTATAGTCCCATTAGAGAACAATGTCCTTGCCCATGGACCATGTTGAGTTCCCTCATCGATGTTGGTAAGGGATACATGGAAGGCATATGGATTAGGCAGATAGTGGATTATGGCGTGGATTCTAGAGGGGAGAAAAGTGGATTATGACGTGGATTATGTAGGGAAAATAGTGGATTATGATGTAGATTATGTCAGACTTATGCCAAAGCATGGTCCATAGGGATGGTATGTGGAGGGTATGTAGGATAGTGGATGAATGATGGTAGATTTTTTCGCTTTATCAATAGAGGCATCTAATTTTGCATTTCTGGATCCCTTAATGATGGTGGAATGAGTGGAAACTTTAAGTTTAGATTTAAGATTAGGGTTGAGGGTTGAGAGTTGAGGAATTAGGGTTTAAGGTATAGTGTTGAGGGTTTAGGGTTTAGGGTTTAGGGTTTAGGGTTGAGAGTTTAGGGTTTAGGGTTTAGGGATTATAATTTAGAGTTGAGGGATTGGGGTTTAAGGCATAGTACTATTTAGGGTTGACGGTTTAGGGACAGGGTTTAGGATTTAAGGTTCAAGTGTTGAGGGTTGAGGCTTTAGGGATAGGGTTTAAGGTTTAGCGATAAGGGATTAGGGTTTAGGGTTTAGGGATTAGGGTTTAGTGTTGAGGGATTAGAGCTTAAGGTATAGTGTTTAGTATTGAGGGTTTAGGGTTTAGTGTTGAGGGATTAGAGTTTAAGGTATAGTGTTTAGGGTTGAGGGTTTAGGGATAGGGTTGAGGGTTTAAGGTTTAAGGGTTGAGGCTTCAAGCTTTAGTGATAGCATTTACAGTTGAGGGTGGAGGGATTAGGGTTTAAGGTATAGTTTTTAGGGTTGAGGGTTGAAGATTGCGTTATGCTGCAATGAAACATTATAGTCCCATTAGATAACGATGTCCTCGTGCATGGACCATGTCGAGTGCCCTCATCGATGTTGGCAAAGGATACATGGAAGGCAAATGGATTAGGTAGATAGTGGATTATGACGTGGATTGTAGATGGGAGAAAAGAGGATTATGTAGGGAAAATAGTGGATTATGATGAGGATTATGTCAGACTTATGCCAAGGCATGGACCATAGGGATGGTATGTGGAGGGTATGTAGGATAGTGGATGAATGATGGTAGATTTTTTGGCTTTATTAGTAGAGGCATCTAATTTTACATTTCTGGATCCCTTGAGGATGGTGGAATGAGTGGAAGCTTTAAGTTTAGCTTTAAGAATAGGGTTGAGGGTTGAGGGTTGAGGGATTAGGGTTTAAGGTATAGTGTTGAGGGTTGAGGGTTGAAGGTTGCGTTACGCTGCACTAAAAGGTTATAGTCCCATTAGAGAATGATGTCCTTGCCCATGGACCATGTCAAGTGCCCTCATCGATGTTGATAAGGGATACATGGAAGGCAAATGGATTAGGCAGATAGTGGATTATGACGTGGATTCTAGAGGGGAGAAAAGTGGATTATGACATGGATTATGTAGGGAAAATGGTGGATTATGATGTGGATTATGTTAGACTTATGCCAAAGCATGGACCATAGGGATGGTATGTGGAGGGTATGTAGGATAGTGGATGAATGATGGTAGATTTATTGTAGAATGGAAGGGAACCATAACCAATGGTTCCACACATCCCCATAAAAGTTGAAGCTTGTGATGTGGAGGTGGTGTAGGGTGCAATGGAGATGTTTGCTTAGGAGATGGATGATGAAGGGCTTTAGGAACCCACATAGACTTAGACATTTTATTACTTTTGTTTTGCTTGTGGGATGGAATGTTTTGACACTTTTGAGTGGAATGTAAATTTGAGATGGGAGTAGATGGTTGGGATTTTTTAGAGGTAGATACCTCATTTAACTTGATTTCTTGTTGCTTAGGTACCCATACCATTTTGGTTTTGGACTTTGCTTTTAGAGGTATGGGCTTGGATAATGTTTTTGGATTGATTTTTCTTTGACTCTTTATTTTTATGTCCCGAGGTATGACGACCCTTAGGATGTTTGGCTTTATCAGTAGAGGCATCTAATTTTGCATTTCTAGATCCCTTGGGGATGGTGGAATGAGTGGAAGCTTTAAGTTTAGCTTTTGTTGTGATGTTCACAACACGCCCCATTATGCTCCTTAGCAAAATAGGGACCCCTACTGATGTTTTGCTTTTTGCTTCTGCTTGTGTTTTTTCTGCTTTCTGGCGGTTTGGTAAAAATGAAGGTCAGGTGCATCATCATCATGATATTGGATTAGGTTGGTCATCATCATGAGGTCAGTTTGTCAAAGTTCATATTTTGTTGCTGTGACCTCATATTTAGAAAGAGCTTGAAATTCCATGCAGGTTTGCCTTTTACTTCACTTGAAAATTCGTCCATATGTGAAAGTTATGCACGGTCAAAGTCTTAGTCAAACCTGATATTCGCAGGAGGATCATCATATTTTTATATCCTAAGTCATGTTGTCAAGATCATCATGATCTTGGTCTATCACCCAATAAAAATCATGCAGTCGCAATATCCGGACGTCAATCTTAGGTGGTAGTACCCTTTACCCGTCAAAAGGCCTTATGCGCATCGTCAGCATCATGATTTTTTTTAGGAGGGTCATATGTTATAAACTCAGTTTTGGTTACATGAAGAAGGACCTCATCATCATATTTGAACCCCCCCCCCCCCCCGATAATATCCTGAGGTTCGAATATCATGATGACATCAACTTCAAGTCAAGGTAGGTTCCCCCGTCGAGCGGTCTTTGTATCGCGAGCGTCATCATGATATCTTTGCGTCGCCTAAAATTAAAATATCATGCTGATAATATAAGATCACCCTGACTTAGAAAATCCATCATCGGCATATTTGCATGCGCATGTTATAATCCTATCGCAAGGTCATCATCATGATATTTACTGAAGTTCGAAGATGATGATGACGACTTATTATCCTCCTGGTCTCCTTTTGATAATCATGACCATCATCTCGATCTTTCACAAAAGGGTCATATTCGCTGAAATTTGCTAAGTGCTGGAAGCATCATCATGATAATTCGAGAAAGAGGATCATCATCTTCATATCCTCCTGATCTCCGGTTAGCAAAATATCATGATGATCACCCTATCTATTCAGAGGAGGTCGATATTGCATTCCTTAAACAGCATGATCATTTTTTACAATATCACCCTAGCGCAAATATCATGATGACCTCAACTTATCCTTGTGCTCTGAAAACGAAATATGATGATGACGTCATCATGATAATTCGATGAGGAGGGTCATCATCATATTTTCTATCCTGTCATATTGTCAATATCATCATGATCCTGTTTGTTCACCCGACATTTCGTGAAGTCCTCCTGCCGATGAAGTAAGACCTTTTGAAAACATCCTGATGATCATCATCATAACATTTTCCCTTCGGCAGGATATTTTCTAAAACATGATCCGGTTAGCGAAATATCATGATGACGTCATGTTCTAAGTTTAACGAAGGCTCCGGATATCATGATGACGTCATCCCGATCTGATAAACGAAGAAGTAAATATCCTGATGATCATCATCATCACATTTTTCCTTCAACAGGATATTTTCAAGCACGATCCGTTTGCCGAAACATGATGATGACGTCTTATTCCAAGTTCGACAAAAGCCGCAAATATGATGATGATCATCATCATCATGATCTTTCGAGAGGGTTGCCTTGGCCGCAGGAGGATCATATTACGTTCATCATCCTGATCATGCTCCTTAGGTGACCCGATATCACAATTGTCCCCCGATCTTAACTGAACATGATGATGACATCATCCTTAGCATTTCAATGAAGCTCGAATATCATGATGACGTCACCATCATCTTCCTTTCCTCAGCAGCAGGATTATCTTCATATCCTCCTTTTATCCTTCATCATGATGATGATGATGTTGTTCTTTTTTCCCAATACGCAGAAGCGAAATATCATGATGATGAAGTATATCAACCAACATGTTTTTTTTGACGCACCGACAGCGATGGTCATGCCGATGGGCGGGAAATGAAGCGGTGGAGTTTTAAAGTGTTTTTTTTGGCGCCTCTAGCATTTTTTCGGTCAGCGATGGTTGACCCGTGAACTTTGAGTGGTCTGAACGCATTTTTGACGCGTTTTGAGAGGATTTCTGATCTGATTTTTTCTCCATCTTGCGCAGTCACCTGGGTTTAAACGCTTATTTTATTTTCCTGCTATTTTTTGTGATAAATGTGAAACTCATTGCTTGTCTTGTCTTGCAGGCTTGCAGTTGAGGAAGCAGCTGGAAAGTCAACACAGTGACCTCATGGAGGAAGAAGATATGATCTCAGGAGCAAGAAGATAAGGATGAAATGCTAAAAGTCAAGGCCATTCAAGTGAAGAACAGAGTTGCAGCTGAGAGTATTATCACAAAAAGACAAACAGAAGTTATTACCCAGCTGCCGGAACTTCTCAGAAGGGGCAATATTTCTCCCAGATTTGACCACTGCTCAGAGATATTCTTGAGAACTGGTTCACCTGTATTTATTGCTGTAACCAGGGGTTTGAACCAGGGGTTTAGTTAGGTTTTTGCTGTAGTGAGGACAATCAGAATGTCTTTATATTGTGCCTCTCTATACTGTAATACTTTACAACAGGGGCTACACACAGAGATTCTAGGAAAACACAGCATGTTAGCTTAGCATAGTTTAGAAGTAGAAGAAGGAGGTCGCCTGTTTGTCTGCAGTAAGGTGCGTGTGGAATGTCTGGCTGCCTTACTGTATCTGTAAAGCTTGTAAGTTCTCTGTAGTATGATCAATGAAACTAAGAGTCATTCTTACATTGTAAATCATGTATGGCTATTCGTTTCTAATACAATAGAATCTGGAGTTCTGCATCTATCTTCTAAGTGTTCTCCTGCTCTTCTTTGTGTTTTGAAATATCTTCTTTGAGAGCTTGCAATTTTAAATGTATGTTTGTGAAAATGCTCAGAACTTACATTTAGGGTTTTTTACTGTGGATTTGATCAGATTATTGTAGTGTTTACATAGTGCATAATAGAAACAATTAGATCCTTCGGTAGATTAAATGAGGTATAGATTAGATCTTTCTAACTTTTCCCAACCCATCTGAAATATCTAGCTGAAAACATAGAAATCTAAAGGAAATTGTCTCAAATTTGAAGAAGCATGTATAACAGAGCCATAAGTAGACAGTTTTCATAAACAGATAAAGAAGAAAGCTGCAAAAATCCAAGAAAACCATCTAAAACTTGCAGCCCAGTATCACTCTTATGCAAAGGAATGAAAAGCATTGACATATCTCATGACCTTTTTGCATATTCTTAGGCCAGTAAACCACAAAACAAACCTAAACTACGTAAGGCCCCTTGAACATTACAGCTTCACATTGACCAACTGAACTTGACCAAGCGAACCATTGTAGACTTGGGATTAGTTGAATCACCAAATGATTCCTTCTTGTCTTTCAAGTATAGTTTCAGTTCATTATATGTGAATTTCAACTTATTGTTATGATTGCATCAAAACAGTCATCAACAGCTTTAAGATTAGGGTTGAGGGTTGAGGGATTAGGGTTTAGTGTTGAGGGATTAGAGTTTAAGATATAGTGTTTAGGGTTGAAGATTTAGGGTTTAGTGTTGATGGATTAGAGTTTAAGGTATAGTGTTTAGGGTTGAGGGTTTAGGGATAGGGTTTAGGGTTTAAGGTTTAAGGGTTGAGGCTTTAGGCTTTAGGGATATCATTTATGATTAAGGGATTAGGGTTTAAGGTATAGTGTTTAGGGTTGAGGGTTGAAGGTTGTGTTATGTTGCACTGAAAAGTTATAGTCCCATTAGAGAATGATGTCCTCGTGCATGGACCATGTCAAGTTCCCTCATCCATATTGGTAAGGGATACATGGAAGGCAAATGGATTAGGCAGATAGTGGATTATGACGTGGATTTTAGAGGGGAGAAAAGTGGATTATAATGTGGATTATGTAGGGAAAATAGTGGATTATATCAGACTTATGCCAAAGCATGGACCATAGGGATGGTATGTGGAGGGTATGTAGGATAGTGGATGAATGATGGTAGATTTATTGTAAAATGGAAGGGAACCATAACCAATGGTTGGACACATTCCCATAAAAGTTGAAGCTTGTGATGCGGAGGTGGTGTAGGGTGCAATGGAGATGTTTTCTTAGGAGATAGATGATGATGGTGCTAAATTAGGTGCACTTGGCACCAGTTTTGGCATCCCAAAGAGATTACATTTAGGGCTGAAAGTTGGTGCAAAAGTCAGAGCTAGTAATGCAGAGCATCCACCACTCAAACCCTAACACACAATTTCAAATGTATGTCGATGCATTATTGAATATGCATACAAACTTCATTTTATAAACCCTTCTCTTTACCTATCGGTAACACCTAATACTATCGGCCACTATGCTTGGTATCTCCCCGATGCTTCACCTCACGCTAACTCCAAACTCCTTATCGCTGAGACTCCTCCTATCGGTGAAGTCTTCATTCCCTCTGCCGATCCCCACTCTCTCACCAATGCATCAGTCCAATGTATGTCTTAACATACATGCAACGACGATATACAACCTTCGGCTATACTCTGACGGCCAACACATGCATCCAAACCAATGTATGTGCACATTGCACATTCACGACATACATACAAATCTTAATCTGTTCTTTCGGTGCCCTTACCTATGACTACCGATCAACTCTTGTATCCGTAGACAAAAACCCTTTCAACATACATTCTGGCTACCACCTTGGCCAATCACCCTTTGCATCATTTGGCAATGTATCTTTCATTGTATCTTAACCACATACAACCACAAAATGCAACAGACAGATACACAGAGACTGTCTCACTCATACAACTACGGTATACACACAAACTATCTTCGACATACAAAAGACATATACTCATAGGTTGTATAACCTGATATACCTTTGCAACATACAAACCCTAATGTGCATCTACGGGATACACACAACATTCATCTACGGGATACACAAAAACTGTATCCAACATACATTTGCAGTATATATAGGAATTGTATATTTGATATACTTAACCTTGTATATTCATAACATGTATTTTTAAATATGCATTTGACCAAATCTTGACTTCTTTGTATGCCAACTAGGAATCTTGGACTTTCTCTCTCCTTTGTATCTGTGATAGACAAATGCAAGATACATAGAACATGCAAAAGTGATATATTCACAGATTGTATATCCTTCATGCAAAAGTGATATACACACAATTTGTATGTCTCTCCAACCCACACAGATTGTTGCTATTTTGACCCACTTTCAATTCATGATTTCCCAGATCTGTTCCTTCTTCCAACATGTAGCCCTCTACACTTCGATGATCTAGCATAAACCCATGCTAGGAACCTTTAACAAAACATTGTATCTGATTCTGCAATGCATGAACATGAAAAAAAGAAAACAAACATAAACCCTAACTATTATGTACACAACCATTCCACTGATTCAGAGAATCAACTGGTGGAATGGATAAACGAATCCATCCGACCTCAACAAAATGATAAATTTAATACCTAGAAAATAACACAACAGGATCTTATATTGATGTTTTCAGAAATGTTACAGATGCTCTGTCTACAACTTCACAACTGAATTGAACTACAACTAACTACCACAATGTACTCTACTCTATGTTCATTTGATCATCTGGGGGGTATTTATCTACTTACCCTCAGTAGTACAGACTTGGTTCCCAATGGCTGGGAGACACTTCCAATTGGCTGGGAGATCTAACTGACTAACAAACTCTTAACTAACAACCTAAAAATAGTAAGCATTGGTCAAACTGACCTTATAACATTGAAGGGTTGTTTAGAACCTTATTGAAAATAGAAAAATAAACATAAAACAACTAAATGCCTCATGGAGGCCACTATGGGTTAGGTGCACCTGCACCATACTCCCCAATTTGAAAAGAACTCATGTCCCATGAGTTAAGTCTTTGACTGAATCCACCTATATCTTCTGCTATCACATATTTGCCCCATGATCTCTGGACTACAACATGCTGCCATGGAGGCAAATACTCATGCCTAGCACTGTAGGCTCTTCTCACATCTTGCTGGTCATTCTTTCAGACCATCATCTCTGTCTAAATATGGACAGTGGAAACCTCATTTACTGCTATGGCAAAATGTGCCTGTCTTTTAACTTTTAGAGGGTAAACAATAGTCCCTATGATGATTGCATCCTTATCATCCCAATCAGCCTATGGCTATGTACAAACCTGCTTCCAGACCTTCTGCTGATCCATCTGATCTCTATCAGTCATAACTAAAATCTTCTTCAAACTATGATCTCCTCTCCTTGAGATATCCTCAACTACCTTTGACTCTGCTATAGGCATCTTCACAAACTCCTTCTTACCTACCAAAATAATCTTACCTATTATCTTTGCTTCAGCATCCTCCTGTAATGATATCAACAGAATATTTCTCCCATCCTTCTTGATGGTGTAGGTATTAGCATACCCATCATACAATGTTCTTTGATCAAATTGCCATGGCCTACCCAATAGTAGGTGACAACATTCCATGGGCAATATGTCACACAAAACTCTATCTTGATACTCTCCAATCTGAAAATCAACATATGCCTGTTCATATACCAAAAGTGATTGACTATCATTTACCCAAGATGCTGTGTAAGGATTTTGATGTGGAATCCTTTCCAGTTTCAGTTTATCCACCATTTCCTGAGATACCATATTATCTGTTGAACTAGAATCTATTACTACTTTGCATACTTTACCTTTTCTTTTGCAACTGGTCCTAAAAAGTGCTCTCCTTTGTAACATGTCCTTAGATGTCTTCAGGATTGTTCTCCTTAACATCAATGCTTCTCTTTGCTCAAGATACACATAACGTTTATTAGTGTTTGAGCTGGTCCCACTTTGATCATCAGATTCTTGGACTAGATTTGTCCTCCTTTCTCCTACTAAAATTGTGGCTTTTTCTGGACATTTGAATGCTGGGTGACCATATTCACCAGAAGTGTAACACTTTCCTGAGAATGTATTGGAACCTCTTCCATTGCCAAATCTGCCTCTTGTGCCTTTCCATCCACCTCTAAAATTAGACTGTTCTTGTCCTTTACCATCCTCTTCTGGATTCTCATTGGCTTGCCTTGTTGTAGGAGTGGATCCTCTTCCTCTAAAATTGCTACTTCTTCCTCTCATGGGCTTATCCTGTCTCCTTTTCATCTTCTCCTCAATCCTGATTGCCAATTGATAACATTCTTCCACACTCCTAGGGTTAGCCAAAACTAATTCATCCTGTATATTCAATCTCAAACCAACCAAATATCTATCAACCTTTTCAACCTCATTCTCATGATGACCAGACCTCATACTTAACTTGTAAAATTCCTCAGTATATGCCTTCACATCCATTTCTTTTTGTCTTAAAAATTGAAGCTTTTTAAACATTTGAACCTCATAATCCTGGGGTAAAAATTTACCTTTAATCCTTGCTACATCTTGTCCCATGAAGTAATCTTTGACTTACCTTGCTTTCTTCTCTCTAACTGTACATAATCCCCACACCAAAGCATGACCTGTCAATTTGGTCTTTGCAATCTTTACCTTCTACTCCTCAAGAACTTCCTCACATTCAAAGTGATTATCTAGTGTAGCAATCCAATCAAGCAACTCTTCCTCATTTAAACTTCTAGTGTACTTTGGAACATCAATCTTTACCTTAGATTTTTCATTCTTGACTACCCTTAAAAGTTTTGCAAATCTCTAATCTTCAGCATTCAGTTCTTCATCTACCTCTTGAAATTCTTCAGCATCATCTTCTTCCTTTTCTGATTCACTTTCTTCTACTTCTCTTCTTTTGTTTTTCTCCAAGGCTGCAAGCCTAGCTTGAAGTGCTTCAGCAAGCTCTTTCATCTTCCTCATCTCCTTAGCATGTTTTTCCTTCATCTCCTACAACTCTCTGGTAGTACAATTACCTTTAGGAGGCATCTTGTCAACCTCTCAATCCTTCTACTTCTGTCTTCTCAGTGACAGAATCAACACACAATAGCCCAAACCTTTTGCAGAGCTCTGATACCACTATGATGCAGAGCATCCACCACTCAAACCCTAACATATAATTTCAAATATATGTCTGTGCATTATTGAATATGCATACAAACTTCATTTTATAAACCCTTCTCTTTACCTATCGGCAACACCTAATACTATCGGCCACTATGCTTGGTATCTCCCCGATGCTTCACCTCACGCCAACTCCAAACTCCTTATCGCCAAGACTCCTCCCGTCAGTGAAGTCTTCATTCCCTCTGTCGATCCCCACTCTCTCACCAATGCATCAATCCAATAAATGTCTTAACATACATGCAACGGCTATATACAACCTTCGGCTATACTCTGACAGCCGACACATGCATCCAAACAAATGTATGTGTGCACTGTACATTTGCGACATACATACAGATCTTAACATGTTCTTCCGGTACCCTTACCTACGACTGCCGGTCAACTCTTGTATCCGCAGACAAAAACCCTTTCAACATACATTCTGGGTACCATCTCGGCCAGTCACCCTTTGCATCATTTGGCAATGTATCTTTCATTGTATCTTCACCACATACAACCACAAAATGCAATTGGCAGATACACAGAGACTGTCTCGCTCATACAACTATGGTATACACACAAACTATCTTCGACATACAAAAGACATATACTCATAAGTTGTATAACCTGATATACCTTTGCAACATACAAACCCTAATGTGCATATGCAGGATACATAAAAACTGTATCCAACATTCATTTGTAGTATATATAGGAATTGTATATTAGATATACTTAACCTTGTATATTCATAACATGTATTTTTAAATATGCATTTGATCAAATCTTGACTTCTTTGTATGCCAACTGGGAATCTTGGACTTTCTCTCTCTTGGGATAGACAAATGCAAGATACACAGAACATGCAAAAGCGATATATTCATAGATTGTATATCCTTCATGCAAAAGTGATATACACACAATTTGTATGTCTCTCCAACCCACGTAGATTTTCATTGTTTTGACCCACTTTCAATTCGTGATTTCCCAGATCTATTCCTTCTTCCAACATGCAACCCTCTGCACTTCGACGATCTAGCATAAACCCATGCTAGGAACCTTTAACAAAACACTGTATGTGATCCTGTAATGCATGAACATGAAAAAAAGAAAACAAACATAAACCCTAACTATTATGTACACAACCATTCCACCAATTCAGAGAATCAACTGGTGGAATGGATAAACGAATCCATCTGACCTTAGCAAAATGATAAATTCAATACCCAGAAAATAACACAATAGGATCTTATATTGATGTTTTCAGATGCTCTATCTACAACTTCACAATTGAATTGAACTACAACTGACCACCACACTGTACTCTACTCTATGTTCATTCGATCATTTGGGGGGTATTTATCTACTTACCCTTGGTAGTATAGACTTGGTTCCCAGCGGCTGGGAGACACTTCCAATCGGCTAGGAGATCTAACTGACTAACAAACTCTTAACTAACAACCTAAAAATAGTAAGCATTGGTCAAACTGACCTTATTACATTGAAGGGTCATTTAGGACATTATTGAAAATAGAAAAATAAATATAAAACAACTAAATGCCTCATGGAGGCCACTGTGGGTTAGGTGCACCTGCACTTGTTAGAAATGTCAACTTTAGCGCCGACTAATGAATCCAAAAAAAAATTAAAATTCACGCCAGCATTAAAACAGACCACACAAAAAAAACACAAATAATTTAATACATTTAAGCCCACAACACAGTGTACTCTGCCTCTGTTTTAGGTTTCTTGTGAAGAGACGACTTTATTATGTCGAAAACAGAAGTTACTGAAAAGTTTTTACAACGGATCCGTGAATTTGTATTTTATTTATTTTTAGTTCTAGACATCCAAAAGATAAAATATTGCTTTAGCTAGCTACTAAATTTGGGGTTTCTAGCTACCTCAGCCATTCAATCAAGCTTGTTCATCTGCCTTTTAGCAAGTAAGTTAACTCTTGACCTAGTTTTTTATCGATTTTGATATAATTTTGAGCTCAAAGAAATTTTTTCTAAGATGTTGTACTCACACTTTAGGGTAAATTTGAGTGGTAATGTTGTTATTTATCCTCACTTGCAGTATAACTTATATTTACCATTTTTAGAAGGCCTGTTGAATAAGGTCTCTTTGTACATCATACCCAAAATACAAGCTGTTAAGTTTTGTTTTTGGCTACATATTTGTTTTTGGCTACGATTGGTCAAGCACGCTGTTAATTCATTCCTAGCTATGATTGCCTCCATAGACTGGATGAAAATAATTTGCCCTAGGTCACCTAAAAATGTCAAGAAATAGAGGGAAGGGAGCAAACTCTAGCCACAATCAGGTAATTCACTGTCAATTTATAGATTTGTAAATGTTTCAATTGTTTCTTTGATTTTTAGTATTTAGTTTTCTATTTCTAAATTTAAAAAAAGAAATTTATTTTATATATATATATATATAGGGACATGAGACTAACAAAGATAAAGAGGCATTGGCTTCCATATTGGGGGTAGACGCAGTGAACAAATTGGATGGTATTGACTTGACAATACTTGCCAGATACATAGAAAAATGATCTAGTAAAGCCCCTGAAACATTGCAACCAAATCAACAGTGTCAAAGGGAATTAATTGATTCCCCAACCAGTCATGGATCAGGCAAAAGATCTAGGAGGAAATCAATAACAGTAACCTCTAAGAATGTGGAACAGGGAGTAGAGGCTTCCAATGTACCAGCCACTCCTGGGACATAGACTTCTTCAACCACCATGCCATATTTTGCATCTTGTTGGTAGCTACGATACCAAGATAGAATACAATGTGGTTTCAAGGGAAGTCTGAAAGATAGATGCTGGAAAAAAGTTTGTGAATAGGTTGAAGGAATCATGCCTTCAATGGTTCAAAGACCATCTACATTTGCCATTCTCAAAGATACCCATGCACCTGTAAAAAGCAGTTATCCAAGACATGGAGACTGAATTTGGCACAGGTTGGTCTGTAAAGAAAATAAAGCTACGAATGTCTCAAAACTGCAAGAGATTTCAGTGCAACCAAACAAAAAAGATAAAAAAAATCCCTCTCAAGCAAAGGCTCAAAAAAAGGCCAATTGATGTAAGTCTCAAAGTATGGAAAGAGCTTGTTAAAGCATATGAGAAGTCCGATGCATGGAGGAAATCTGGTGAGGAGAGTATGCAGGTGTTTGAATTTGCTCATAAGATTATATCAAATTTATTAAACATATTTTAAATTTTATTTGTGCTTTACCTAAATTGAATTAGTATATGTTTCAGGACAAGGCCTCCGGGGCTAGGCTTGACAAACTTCATGCCACTCATCACAGTGGCCAAAAAGGTTTACAGGCCTTGATTTGTACATTTGTAAGTATATTTAATATGTTAAATGATATTTTTTTTATTTCCTAGGAAAAATTAAATGATTGCATATTAATTAGTTTAACTAGTCCATGTGCCATGTTTTGACAGGAGGAGAAATATGGCCAGCAACCAATGCAATTTGAAAAGGAAATGTTACAAAGCAAAAAGTGGACTGATTTTGTAATCTGGATGGAGAACGAGGTATCAATAGTTTATTTTCAATAACTTAGTTGGATATTGTTGTGTTAATATGTCAATTTTCATTTCTTGTGTTGAGTTTCAATAATCTTTGAAGATGTTATAGAGTGATACTTGAGACAAACAGTTACAGTTGTACTCTATTTGTTGTGTTTGGTTTCTATTGGTCTTCTTGTCTTTTTGACTCAAGTGGATCGTTACTCATAGGTCACTTGTCATTCTTGTTGATCATGTGGATGTAGTTATCATTGATTTTTCAGGTGGTCTCCTAAGTGAACAGACCAAAGGGTTTATCTCAAGTCTTTGTTTCCTAACCTTTTTATTATAAGACTTAAAGGGGAGCGTGCATTATAGTTACGTTGTTGGTTATATTTCAAACCTTTGAAATATAACAATGGACATTTAAATTTTAATATGCATATTGTTGAGAAGGAGCCATCATTAGCAGTAGGCATTAACTCTCCTCTACCATAATAGCTTTGGGAAGTACTAGTCTTTAATGTGCTTGGTTTTGGGGTATGTGAGGGACAAAAGGAAGGAGTAGGGAACCATTTTGGGGGGGAATTCTTGTTTTTGCTTTGGGGTTGAGGAAGGAAGGTTGATGGTTGGACTATAAGTGATTTAGAGGAAGGGAGACTTTGGGTGTACTCATCATGTTGGCTGAGTGTCTTGTTGTTTGGGTTGGAGACTAAGATTCAAATCGCCAACTAGTCTTCTTCAACTAAACTAACCTTTCTTTGAAGTAAAGCTCCTTGTCATCAATTCTTGTAAAATTACACTGACCATTTTGGTGAAACATTTCCTTTAACTTGTGTAATTGTATGCGGTCTTGTGAAAGCCTATGCTAAAGGGTTTGGATGAGGAAAATATTGTTAACTGTGAGAATTCAGACTTAAGATCATGGGACTTATGAACTATGGAAAACTGTTGGTTATTGTGTTTTGGATTTCTATCATGAAGGAAGATACATTAATTTGGTCACATTTTGAGCTGGAGTTTCAAACCCTGGCTAGAATTACTAGAATGCTATCATTGCAACATACCATGAGTCTTGAGGAAACCTGGCCTGGTTTATGGTTATCTTTTTTTACATGGTTGTAACCCTAATGATGTTTGTATTTCACCTATAACTTATGTCCACTCTCTCAATTGTGGATGCGAGGTCTTCTTGGGATTAATAATGCCACTCCTAGGTGGGCTTTTGGGATGGTTTTGGATCCTTGGTTTAGGTCAACTTGCCCCCCAACACTCCCTCCAAGGTTATGAGGTTTACATTACTGAAGCCACAATGGAATACAAAGTTGAAACAACACTACATGATTGTATTTGATTACTAGTTGACTCTTGGAAAGAATGGGTTTTATCAATTGCATACAGTTGTGTAACTTTGCAATAGTTGTATTGTACTTGTAACTAGAATAGTCGATTGTGAAGGCATTTGTTTGATGACAATGACCTTTGAGTTCATTGTAATGACTTGTACTAAATTAGAAATTTGATTGCAAACTAGTATTTATTAAATTGGAGACTGTTTGTGAACAAATTTATCTTAGTATGGACTTCCCTATGTTTGAATGTTTGAGCACTACCCACGTAATAGTAGATATTATGTACTTGTGATCACTACATCATTTGGATAGAGGACTCATAAATGGAATATAGGACCTTTTGTTTCATTGTCCATAAAATCCTAAGGGTTGATTAAGTTATTGTGCATGGATGTAAATGGAAACTTTAAGCTCTCTGAAGGCTTTCTTATTGTTTGCAAAGTAGCATTAATTTATTATTTTAATTGTGGAAACATCTTGTGGACACTATTATGGTGTTGACTAAGGAATTATTTTGTAAACACTAGAAAGGTCTATGGATGTCAATCATAGAATGTAACCCTACATTTGGAAGGAAATTGTTACTGTAGATGTGATATATATTGTACAGTGGTATCTGGTCTATTGCATGACATCTTTAGTAGGAGGTACCTTCAAATTTCTGTAGCATCATGTATGGGCTAAGGTACCGTAAAGCTAAGTGTGCATTGTATGGTGTTATTATATTGGAGGTTGTTTTATGCAAATCTACAGTGATATAAGGAGACTCAACTCTCGTCATTTCATTGCACAAAGTGAGTGATAAAACAACTACCTAGTTTAAAATTGGCCCTTCTTTAAGCAACATATGTAGCAATGAGACTTAGGATTCTTGAAAATGAGAATCATCCTTCTCCCCATACAACCCGCTAACTAGGGCCTCTCTGTTTACGTACATGGTTGACCTCCTTGCCATTGTTGGCTATCTTGAAGACACCCTAAACTTTATCATTGAGATACCTATTAAATTTGTGCTGGTTGTATGCATGTGTTTTCTTGGTGCCTATAGATCACATATGAATATAAGCTTAGGAGTATTTACATCAACACTGCTTTTTGATTTGGATCCTAAAAATGTTGCACAACTTATGTTCTTCTCTCAAACATCTATCCACAAGTGGGCAGGTGTGGTGAGGTAAGGAGATTGATGAAAGATAGAGGAATTAAAAAAAATGCCCAAATGCAGCTAGATTGAAGGGCATAAAACGGTACATGCTTTTTTGTGTAGGAGATAGATCACATCCATAGACAAAGGAGACCTATGCAAAGTTCGAGAAATTGGCTTGGAAGATGAAGGCGGCAAGTATTTTCTAGATTCAAGAATTTACATAATGCTGTGGAAGGATGGGAAAAAGAATTATTTCTCTGCCACCATGGTGAAAAGTTGACAATTGCATTTGGTTTGCTAAACATGCCCCATGGAACAACTATTAGACCTTTATCTTAAGGTTACTCATGAACCTTAAGATAAATAATTATTGAAAAAAAATTGTACATTCATTAATGGCATGTAAGAGAATTTAATCAACTGCTACTTAAAAACTCTTTAATGTTTCTGTCTAATGCAGGTTATTAGATTAATAGTGAAAAAGAACATACATTGACCATTTAATTTGTGGCACTTAATGTTATGTAATAGAATTTATAGTTGATAGTTAAATTGTATAACAAATTTTTTTATGATCTTTAGTAACATTTATTAGAATTGTTGCATGTTTTACATCATTGGAATGACATACTAACTGTAACTTTTTTAAAATTTTATTATGGTATGCTCACTTTGATATGATGTAATATGATTATGGTTTCATTTCATATGTTGGAATATTAGATATATAATAGAAAAATAAATTATTACATGAAAGAAATAATAACTTTTCATTTTAAATATTTGTTTTTGTAGAACACGGGTCTTCCAGAAGATGAAGATGATCCTGATGATATAGATCCAAATTATATTGGTTCTGGTATATATCACATGGTAGAGGATGATGATGATGTAGATACAGAAGACAATGAGGCCAATGACAATGATGACGACGATGATGTTGATCATGATGATGATCACAATGGTGATGATGATGATGAGGCAGTTGCTGGTAGTAGCCAGTGACATTCATGATCATATAGACTGCATCATGGATCATTGTTGATATATCGTTATGATGCCTCTTTTCATGGTTACTATCATATGTATCATTTTCACGGCCTGCAGTACCATATTATTGAGTTGTATCATTTTCACATGTATCAATTTGACTTATATCATTTGGACATGTATCATCTTGACTTGTATCATTTTGAGTTACATAATTTATCTAATGAAGGGGTAAATCACAAAACACACAACATAAATTGACCATAGAAAATAGAACTTTCTTTTATTGATTTGGGCAACTCATTACATAACATAAGCTCAATTACAATCAGAGCAATCAATCCTCCATAGGCTACAAAACACTACAGCTACACCTTACTAGGCTCTGCAATCTTCTTCCTTCTGTAACCCCCAAATCAGCTAGCGTTTCTGTTTTCCTACCTATTCTTGACTCTACACTTTCCCCCCTTAACTCTACTACTACCCAGGGTTCCCAAAATAGTCATAAATAGCACTTTTTAGCGGCTTCCAGCTAAATTTCGAAATTTGCAACTCCCTCCAAAAGTAGGTCAACTTCTGAGAAGCATAACTTTTGATCTAGGTGTCCGATTGACGAACCGTTTTAAGTGCCAGAAAGCTAGCGATGTGAACTATCATGATGGAAATCCATGAATAGATTTTTGTCAACATTTTGGGATGTTATGGGATGTTTTAGTGCCTCATATCTCATTTCAAAAAATTTTAGGGGCTTTTCAGAAAACAAAAACTTTAATATCTTTCAGCTCACAAAAAATCTTTGACTGATTCCTTCACCAAAGGTCTTATATTTCCATTATGTAGCTTTTTGTAAGTTTCACTTCAATCCATGCCCAAATACAAACTTTTCTAAAATGGTAGGTAAACTTTCCAAAACTGGCAGTTTGCTATTTTTAGTAGTTTTGGAAAAACTGAAAGTCCTACATCATTATTCAAGAGATTATGGAACCAGAAATACTAATTATGGAAAGAAACGAAAACAACTATAATAATTTTGAAGCAACGTCTTTTTGGGTGATGCAAGATTACCCTTACACCACTGGATGCTCCTGCATCAGACACCTAGGGTAATACGAGAAGTGACCCTGTCACATCTCAAGTGTTTGTTTAAGGAAAACCCAAAGGGGCAACCTCTACCTTAGACAGCCAAGAAGAATATTCAATGAGCCTTCCTTTCCATTTCACTAGATATTCTTCATATTTCCTATTCTGACTACTCATTCCTACACAGCTATCCAAGATCTCTTCTATCTCCTCTGTTGAAGTAGATGTCAGAATACTCCACTGTTCTTCTGTCGGTCCATCCTCTGCGCCACCTTCATGATATTCTGTTAAATCAGCAATGTTGAACACAGGGAAATATTGATCCCACTTAGTAGCTCTACCTCATATGCATTTCTTGAATCATGTTTCTTCAGGATTCTGTATGGTCCAAATTTCTTCATTTTCAACTTATTGTATGTTCTAATTGGGAACCTTTCTTTTCTCAAGTGAACCATGACTTCATCTCCCACCTGGAACTCCTTATGTCTCCTCTTCTGATCTGTCTTAGCCTTGTACTAAGTATTCATCTTATTAATGTGCTTTCTCACCTCTTCATGCAAATTCTTAAGATGTTCTACAAAGTCTTCGGCTTCAGCACTTGTCTTTTCTCCTTTGTCCAGCTTCCTTAACTCAGAAGTATTTCTTGGACTATTGCCATATACAATCTGGAATGGTGATTTTCTAGTACTCCTATTGAAAGAGTTGTTGTAAGCAAATTTTGCCTGTGGTAAAATTAAATCCCATCCCTTGGGCTTATCTCCTACTAAGCATCGTAGCAGGTTACCCAAACTCCTATTCACCACTTTCGTTTGTCCATCAATCTATGGATAGTGTGCAGAACTGAACTTCAAATCTATCTTCAACTTCTTCCACAATGTCCGCCAGAAATAACCAACAAACTTGGTATCTCGATATGAAACTATGCTCTTTGGTAGACCATGTAGTCTCACCACTTCCCTAAAAAATAACTCTGCAATATGAATAGCATCATTAGTCTTCTTGCAAGGAATAAAATGTGCCATCTTCAAGAATCTATCCACCACCACAAAAATGGAATGATGTCCTCTCTATGTCCTTGGTAAACCAAGAACAAAATCCATACTAATATCATCCCATGGCTTCTCCGGTATAGGTAATGGCTGATATAGCCCTGACTTGTTCCTTTTGCCATCTGACACACTCTGTAACTCTACACAAGTTTCCTCACATCCTACTACAACTGTGGCCAATAATAATTTTCACCGACAATGGCAATGGTCTTATCTCCACCAAAGTGTCAGCCTAATCCCCCACTATGCTTCTCCATCAAGTTCTCTCTCATGGAACTCCTCGGAATGCACAATTGGCTTCCTCTAAACAACATGCCATCTTGGATTATGAAATCCAACCATTTTGTCCTATCCAAAGTAATAGGTTCCAAACAAGCTTTCCAAGCCTCTGCAAAATCTAGATCTTCAGGATACAAACTTTTGAGGTCATTGAACCCAACAACCTCTATCTTCATTTCTGTCAACAAATTTTGCCTTCTACTCAAGGCGTCTGCAACTCTGCTGGACTTCCCACTCCTGTGCTTCAAAACAAAAGTATAACTCTCCAAAAACTCAACCCATTTTAAGTGCCTTTGATTTAACTTTCCTTAACTATTAAGATATTGTAAAGCCTAATGATCAGTATATAAAACAAATTCTTTTGGCAATAGATAATATCTCCATTTCTTC
Source organism: Cunninghamia lanceolata (assembly GCA_027924645.1). Taxonomy (NCBI): domain Eukaryota; kingdom Viridiplantae; phylum Streptophyta; class Pinopsida; order Cupressales; family Cupressaceae; genus Cunninghamia; species Cunninghamia lanceolata. Next base: position 161,051 of record BSBN01001486.1, on the reverse strand, counting down.
AAAGCCTAAACTATTGCATAAAATTCCTGATCATAAACAGAATACTTTTTCTTGGCATCAATAAGCTTCTAACTAAAATAGGCAATGGGCTTACCTTCTTGACTCACAATAGCTCCTATGCCACTACCACTAGCATCACAATCTACCTGAAATACCTTATTGAAATCTGGAAGTGCCAAAACAGGTTGTTCTACAACTTTCTACTTTAATGTATCAAAGCTCTTATCTGCTCATTTAGTCCATCTAAACTCTCTTCTATCCCCTCTCATTGTCTCAGTCAGGGGTGCACAAATGCTACTAAAATTCCTAGTAAACTTTCTGTAGAAACTTGCCAAAACATGAAAAGATCTAACCTTTGTAGCACTCCTCGGTGGAGGCCATTCAATGATAGCCCTTACTTTTTCTGGGTCCATCTTAAGACCTTCCTCTAAGACAACAAATCCCAGGTATACCAACTCCTTCTTTGTAAAACTACATTTCTTCAAATTAATCAACAACTTCTCCTCCCTCATCTTCTCTAAAACTCTTCTGATATGCATCAAATGCTCATCCCAAGTCTTACTAAAAATTAAAATATCATCCAAATAAACAATAACAAAAATTCCTAAAAATTCTTTCAGTACCTCATTCATGAGCCACATGAATGTGCTCAGTGTGTTGGTTAGCCCAAATGGCATGACTAACCACTCATACAAACCCTCCTTTGTTTTGAAGGTTGTCTTCCACTCGTCTCCTTCTCTGATATGAATCTAGTGATACCCACTCTTCAGATCAATCTTCATGAAGTACTTGGCTCAACTTAAACAATCCATTATGTCATCCATTCTAGGCAATGGAAATATGTACTTGATTGTGATCTTGTTGATGGCTCAGGAATCTGTACACATCCTCCACTCTCCATCTTTCTTCGGTGCTCGTACTGTAGGTACCGCACATGGACTTAGGCTTTCTCTTATCAATCTCTTCCTTAACAACTCCTAAACTTGTCTATTCAACTCTTCACTCTTTGTTGGAGTCATTCTACGGGCTGCCTTGTTTGGCAAACTAGCTCCTGGTATCAAATCCATTTGATGACTTATCTTCCTTACTGGTGGTAAACCTTCTGGTACATTATAGAGATAATGTCCTAAAATTCTTCCAACACATTTGAAACTTCTGGTGGTACATCTTCACATTTCTCTTGACTAATCTTAGGAATCAATGCAAAGCAATGACGTTCATGCTTCATACCCTCCAAAAATTTTCTACCATCTACCAAGCATATTCTGGCAGTACTACATACCTTTTCTTCCACCTCCTTCAAGGGCTTCAATTTATGATGAACTCCATCCTTTGTTAGGGAATATGTGTTTGCATGGCCATCATGGATAGCGCTCCTATCATACTACCATGGCCTCCCCAATAACATATGACATGCATCCATCGGTATCATGTCACACAGCACCTCATCATGGTAGTCACCAATATTGAACTTCACTAAACACTGCTCATTGACCAAAGCTCTATGGTCCTTCTGCAACCATGCAATCTGGTATGGATGTGGATCCTTTCTTCTTGTTAACCATCTCCTCTGAAACAAGATTGTCAGTACTTCCACTGTCAATAATAATAACACAACACTTACCTTCACATTTGCACCTTGTGCGGAATAAACTTTTCCTCTGATTGGGTTCTTTCTCCTCATTCAACAAAGTTCTTCTGACAACTAGGGTTTCTCCCCTTTCAGCATCTTCATAACGCTCAAACTGTGCATCTTCATCTACATGTGCAACTCGTGCATTACCTTTAGGTCTTCTATTCATCCTTCCTTGATGTTGCTGACACTCTTATGCTCGATGCCCTTCTTCTCCATATTGGAAACAAGTTCCTCTAAAACCTCCTCTTCTATTTCCTTGCCCAGGTCTACCTCTTCCTCTTCCTCTTTGCTCACCATTACTCTGGTCACGAGGGCGATAGGCATTATCTCCTCTTTGATTTCAACTGGTGTCAATTTCTTCAGTTTTCTTTGAATCTTCATTTCAGCCTCCATAGGGTCTTCCACCAGTCCTTCCACCTTGACCTCTTCCTGTTTGCTCGCTGTCGAATCTTTTATTTAGCTTCTCTTCCACCTTCAGGGAAAACTGGTATGCATTTTCTATGGTGGTCATTCTGACTAGGCTCAGCTCCTCTTGAATACTTGACCTCAACCCATTAATGTAATGGGCTACCTTCTCCTTGTTGGCCTCTGCATGACCGGTTCTGATAGTAATCTTATAAAACTCTGCTATATGCTCCTTAACAGACTTGTTGCCTTGCTTCAATCCTTGCAGCTTCTTCAGCAACTCCATCTCATAGCCCATAGGAATGAACTGCTTCTTTAGTTTCTCCACCATCCGATCCCATTTGGTGATCTTTCCTTTTCCTCTTCTGTTCCTCTCTAACTGGACCTCCTTCCACCAAATATTTGCATGGCCCTTCAACTTTGTTTTTGCAAACTTGACCCGATCTGGGTCCTCCACATCTTTATACTCGAAATACTCCTCCATGTCATTGATCCAATCAATAAGCTGTTTCGGATTCAAATCTCTAGAATACGTAGAAAATTTGATCCTAGGCCTCTTTCTGATCTTTGAAATGGTCCTCAACAACCTAACTTCTACAGGATCTCTTGCAACTTCTTGTTCTTCCTCAGATAGCTCTTCCTCAACTTCATCTTTGCTTTCTTCTCTTGTTCTCAGCTCAAACCCTCTTCGTATCTCCTCTTGAAATGCATCGATTTACCTTTGTAGGGCTCTAAAACCCTCTTTCGTCAAAGCATTCCTCCCAATACGATTTCTTCATGGATGCATCTTAATCTCCATAGCAAACCCACAACCTCAAGTCCTAGCACAAACTACCTCGTGATCGGTGCTCTATCTACACACTCAGGAACCCTTGCTCTAATAACACTTGATGAAGGGGGTAAATCAAAAAACACACAACATAAATTGAATATAGAAAATAGAACTTTCTTTTATTGATCTGGAAAACTCATTACATTACAGAATCTCAATTACAATTAGAGGAATCAATTCTCCACAGGCTGCAACACACTACAACTACACCTCACCAGGCTTTGGAATTTTCTGCCTTCTGTAACCCCCAAATCAGCTAGGGTTTCCATTTTCCCACCTATTCTTGAATCTACACTTTCCCCCCTTAACTCTACTACTGCTTAGGGTTCCTAAAATAGTCATAAATAACACTTTTTAGCGGCTTCCAGCTAAATTTTAAAATTTGCAACTCCCTCCAAAAGTAGGTCAACTTCTGGGAAGCATAACTTTTGATTTGGGTGTCCGATTGACAAACCGTTTTAAACGTTGGAAAGCTCGTGATGTGAACTATCACATCAAGAATCCATAAATAGATTTTCATCAACTTTTTAGGATGTTATGGGATGTTTTAGTGCCTCATATCTCGTTTCAAAAAATTTCAAGGGATTTTCAGAAAACAAAAACTTTAATATCTTTCAGCTCACAAATGATCTTTCCCTGATTCCTCCACCAAAGGTCTTATATTTCTGTTATGTATATTTTTGTAAGTTTTCACTTCAATCCGTGCCTAAATGCAAACTTTATTAAAATCGTAGGTAAACTTTCCAAAACTAGCAGTTTGCTATTTTTAGTAGTTTTGGAAAAACTGAAAGTCCTACATCATTATTCAAGAGATTATGGAACCCAAAATACTAATTATGGAAAGAAATGAAAACAACTGTAATGATCTTGAAGCAACATCTTTTTGGGTGATGTAAGATTGTCCTTACACCACTAGATGCTCCTGCATCATTATCATTTTTACTTATATCATTTGTACATGTATCATTTTGACTTATGTCGACTATTGGATATGTATCATTTTGACATGTTATTGATCTATTGGTATATTTGACTTTCACTTGTTTTATTTATATATGATGATGATCTTATCAGTATTGACTTGTCAATTTATATATATTGAAAGTGGTCGATAATTTTTGGATGGATATTTATTACCTATGATGATTTTAATTTACTGCAGGATGGATGTTGTAAAATTTAATTAAATTATAGATATTTGACTCACTTGTTTTAATTATAGATGATGATCATGTTATAATAATTATCTTGTTATTTTATAATAATTATCTTGTTTTTTTATATAATTATCTTGTTAAATTGGAAGTAAAACCCAAAGCAACAAAGGAGGTCATAATGGAAGCAAAACTTGGGGTCAATTAGGAAGCCAAAAAAGAAGCTATTTTAGACGCCATACAAGAAGCAAAATATGAAGCATGACTGAGAGAAAAACTAGAAGCAAAAATGGGAGTAGACATGTCCAAGAAAAACTGGAAGCTAAATTGGGTGTCAAATCCGGCGCTAAATTGGAAGCAAAATTGGAAGCAAACTTGGAAGCAAATCTAGAAGCAAACCTGGAAGCAAAATCGGAAGCAACATTGGAAGCAAACCTGGAAGCCAAACCGGAAGCAAAAGTGGAAGCAAAACTAGAAGCAAAATAAGAAGCCAAACCAGAAGCAAAATTGGAAGCCAAAGTGGAAGCCAAATCCAGCACTAAATTGGAAGCAAATCTGGAAGGAAAATGGGAAGCAAAACTGGAAGCAAAAATTGAAGCAAAACTAGAAGCAAAACTGGAAGCAAAAATTGAAGCAAAAGCAGAAGCAAAACTGGAAGCAAACTTGGAAGAAACACAAGAAGCAAAATTAGAAGCCAAACTGGAAGCCAAATTGGGTGCCAAATCTGATGCTAAATGGGAAGCAAATGTGGAAGCAAAATGGGAAGCGAAATTGGAAGCAAAACTAGAAGAAAACCTGGAAGTACAACCCAAAGCAAAATTGGAAGCAAACCTAGAAGCAACACAAGAAGAAAAACCAGAAGCAAAATTGGAAGCCAAATTGGTGCCAAATCTGGCACTAAATTGGAAGAAAATATGGAAGCAAAATTGGAAGCAACACTGGAAGCAAAACAAGAAGCAAACCTAGAAGCCAAACTAGAAGCAAAATCAGAAGCCAAATTGGGTGTAAAATTTGGCGCTAAATCTGGTGCCATATCCAACTGTTGCTTTCCAATGCAAAAGTCAGCACTAAATCTGACGCTAAATCTAGTACAAAAGTAAGCATACAAAATTGCATCAAGTTTTACGCCGGACAAAGTGTTCAATTTCTGAACTCAATTGCACAAAAATCTGGCACTATTTTAGGCACTAATGGACTATTCTATTGTAGTGAGTGTTGTTTCTATCATATTCATTTTGAGCCTCTAATAGCATGTACAAGGGAAGACTCTGCGGAGAATTGTACTTGCATGTTTGGTAATTAGTTGGAACCATAGTGAAAATAAGAGATGAGATGTATTTTTCCTTGTTAATATGTGAATGCAATTCCCTAAATCATTTGAAATTCTCAAAATATGTGTGATTGGTTATAAGTAGATCACATGATACGTCTTAAGGTGAGGAATTGATGTCCTTCTTGTCTTTATTGAACAATTGTGCCTATCTTATAAACAATTGCTTAATATGGATGTGTATGTTGGCAATAGAAAATTACAATACTAATATGTTATGTTTCCACCCTAGTCTGTGACTTCCAAGAATAAGTTAAGTTTTAGGGGGGAGGATGTAGTGCACCTCCATTCTCACCTTGGATGTGTAGGTGGTCTAGCTAAGGAGCATCAAGGTGAAGGTAAAATAATAGGAATATTTAGGGTATGTTAGATAGTTGATGTTGCATGTTATATGATGTTGGTAGATGCTACATTCATGTTGGTGACATTCCTAATTATCCTCATGTGGTTTAATATGACAGTTAGTATGTTTTATCGATAATGTTTGTTACGACACTGATATTTACTTGAGTTAGGCATGTGTTATGAAAACTTTATGGACTTAATTGATTAGGTGGATCAATCTTATTATGTGCATCACACGATTATCTGATGATGTTTCTTATCTGGTTGATCAACTATTGATTATTATGCGTGATGTGGTTACTTGTTTGATGTGTGTTTGTGAGAGGAACAGTGTCGCATTACTCATGCTTGAGTACCCTGCTACGCTGCGATTTCCTTTCACGGTGTGTTTGATTTTATGATTATATCTACATCTATATGTGTGACCAGTTTTTGGTTGCTACAGGTTGCAGGTATCAGGCATCGACTCCGCCTGAATTGACAGGTCTGAGCATGCCTTAAACCCAATGGACACTATTGAACGGAGATGACATATGGTCCCCTAGTTAGTCATCATCCTTGAAAAGGATGAGTATCTAGTTTACACCCAGTCAATGTTGTTTGTATGGGTGTAATGGTCAGTCATTGTCATTGTGGTCATGCTTTCGATCGTGCATTGTGTCAGGTATTGTTCAACATTTGTATTATTTAGTTTGGCATTATTTGATTGTTGTTTTGGTTAATTATTGCATTAAAATAATATTATTAGTTATGAAAGAATTTTTGTTAAATAAATATAAATGCCTTTATGAGAATTTGAGTTTATGGAAATAAATAATTAAAAAATAATAATAATAAATGTAAATACTAGCTAAAGATAAATAAATTAATTAATATAATTAAATGTTGTGTTAAGTGGCAATAAAAATAGATAATATTTATGATTTGTCATAAAACTCATATATAGTAAATACTAAATAAATAAAAATAAAAATGATTCTTGTCTAGTTGTAAAGGAAATAAATAAGATAAAAAAAAATATATTGTCTGGTCTGGTTGTAAATGGAAAAAAATAACAAATTGTAAGGGATTTAGGCAAAATTTATTGCCTTTAATGAGGGGAATCTTCTGGAAGATATTGGGGGGATTTTTCTCTCATAATAATCTTCAGCAAATGGAACTTTTGGGGAGAGAGAGTAGATGGGAGAGATAGGTTTGTGGCTACAGTAGTTGAACCCGGCATCAAATCTTTAGCCCAGTCAAGCAAGCAAAATTAGGTTCCTTTGGTTCTAATTTCTATCTCAGTTTTCTGTTGAAGCAAATTTTGATTTATGATTTTTCTTGTCGATTGTAATTTGGTTGAAAGGTTAGAAGTCTTGTTATCATATCCAATTGTGCATGTCTGTATCATTGCATTTCAAGGAATCACCGATTGAAGTGACTGTCTATCTCTCACCCACTTCATCTCTATTTTTTTAGTCTGTTGCATCAACCATAACTTTATTTTTATGAACTTGGTTCCTCTAATATTTTTATATATGGTGTAAAACTGAGTTATCCAAATCATATCCAAAAACCAGCCTTACCCAGTTTGTCATTTTGGAGATATGAATATTTTGTGACTGTCTATCTCTCACCCATTTCATCTCTATTTTTTCAATCTGTTGCATCAGCCATAACTTTAGTTTTACAACCTGGGTTCCTCTAATTTGTTTATATATGGTGTATGACCTAGTTATCCAAATCATATCCGAAAATCAGCTTTACCCAGTTTATATTTTGTGACTGTCTATCTCTCATCGATTTCATCTTTGTTTTTATAGTCTGTCGTGGTAGCCATAACTTTATTTTTTCGAACTGGGTTCCTTTAAATTTTTTATATCTGGTGAATGACCTAATTATCTAAATCATATCCGAAAATGAACCTTACCCAAATTTTTATTTTGGAGATATGAATATACTTTGACTGTCTACCTCTCACCTATTTTGTCTATGTTAAAACAATTAGTTGCATCACCAATAACTCTACTTATTTTGGTTGTTTGTTAGGTTATAAGAAGGCTATTAAATCTATATAGAATAGAAGTAGAAGAATTAAATTTGGATAGAGTGATTGTATATTAATGTTGATAAATTTAATTCAAAATGATATTGATTTTATTATGATTTATTAGTAGAAATATGATAAGTAGGTTTGGAATTTAAGTTTGTAAACAATGTATTTAAGATTTGATTTATAAGTTTATTTTAGAAATTAGTTAATTACGAGTGGAATTGTATAAGGTAAATGGAACTTGTGTAAATTGTATTCGTGGTTGTAATAGGGTCATGTTGTCAAGGTTTAGTTTTCCTCAGGCATAAATTAGTATGTCCTAATTTCTTGTGTATGCGATGTTGTAAGTGAATTTTGATGTTAGATCTATAGGAATGTTTTGTTGTTATGTATTTCTTTCCTCTCAAGCTAACCTTGGAACAAGGTTCTTTCATTTTAACTTCGGGTTTTGTATCTTGTGATTCTAACTAGTGTAAGAGATTTATAGCATTCTAATATTATAGGCTTTTAGTCTTGCTTATACAGTTATACTTAATAGTATTTACAAAATTGTCTAGATTATTAATGAAATCTACATCAGTTGTAAATAGTGTAAATAATTGTTGTGTTTAATTTGTATGTCTTAGGGTTATTTGCATGTTGTTTGCATTCATTTTAATTAAATGAAATTAAAATAAGTCTTGAAAATTATTAGTTAAAGCTTTGTATTGTTGAGATAGATTCACTTTATATTTGTTAGATGATTGATCATGAAAATATTGATGAAGGATCTTAGTTTATGATGTGCATCTGAGAGTGAATGTGATGTGAGACTATTGCATTTAGTGGTGTCAAGTGTTTGTGTCATTTGGGGAAGTTGTTTCCAGAGGCCTAGGAGGGTGTGATTGTGTAGGGGTTGGCTATGTGTGCATCATGTGAGTTGAATGAACTGCATGCTTGAAATGTTGCCTCCTATTTATGTTGGTATGATACATGTGCAAGATGGATAATGCCTTGCTCAGTGTACATATTCATGTGGTTATGATGACTATGCAAGATGGATAATACCTTTCTCTGTGTGATGTGAAATGATGTGTATTTTGTGTTGTAAATACATCATGATGAGAATGTGATAGTTCATGCTTGGTTTATGTTTTGGGACAAGGATATAAGAATTTGTCCCTATGATTATGTTTTGTATGCAAGAAGATAAATACCTTACATTGTATATGTTACTTGTCATTGTGATGGTAATTGTCTTGCTTCATGGATAGGGTCTTCTAGATGCAGGTAGGGGAGTGGCTTTCAATGTGGGGTTGGTACCCAAAGTGACTGCTAGGATAACCCATTGGAATTTTTTAATCCAATGATAACATAATAATAAATTTAGAGGGTTAGGTAGTTTCCACACTAAATAAGATAATTGGATGTCTCACCCATGCCTGTAGTGCTCGTTTAGGCTAAGGATGGGATGAGAAGGCCATGGTTGGCAAGATCAACTTCCTTGTCCTCACGAAAGGAATGTTGGTTCTGCATGTGTCACCCTATGGGGTCGGTGTCTAGTGAGAGACTGCTAGGATAACCATAGATGGGGGTTAGACGGATAGGATAACCCATGGATGGGGGCCAGCGTCCGGTGAGAGACTGCCAGGATAACCCATGTTAGGACTATGTGATAACACTCTTCCCTACTACATCCTAGCATTCCCTAAGTTTGTTTTCCTCTTTTATTGTGTGATTGCGTTTGGAAGTGTTGTTTGAGTTGTTTATGATGTTCATATTGACCTATGTTGTATTGGAGTCATGTGTAGTCCTTGCACCTGTTAGCTTATTGTCTTCTTGACTATTTGCTTAGTGGGACCTTATTGTTATCTCCTAGTACAGAGGGTGGACCTTAGGGTTCTACATGGTCAGGTGGTTGTGCTTTTATCTCTATTGCTTTCACATGCTGTTGTTCATGTGCAAGAAGAATGTACCTCTTATATCATATTACAGATCTTGTTCTAGCTTGAGGAGACAGATACTTATGTTCATATTCTAGTCTTATATATCAGTTGAATCATGTGTTGTTATCTTGATGTATGTACTCCAATGTAATCAGGAAAGTGATATTGTAAACAATGTAATATTGTACTCTCTTGTAAAGGAAATTGTATATGTACTTGTATCCTTTTTGCAGGATCTTCATGATTACTTATTTGATGATATAATATGGAAATGTATGTGTTTATTCATTTGATGCAATTAGATTAGAATGAACCAAGGTTGTTAGTTAATTGATAATGTTGGTTAGATCATGTTAATAGTTGTTAGTAATGCAGTCGTGGAATCCCTAGAGGATACAGTTTAACTTGATGTATGATTAAATATGATTTACATTTCTTGTTATTTCTTTCTTGAAAAAAAAAAAATGGTCCTTTGTATTGCATAGTTGAGTTGTTCCCTAGGGTTTCATGGCGAGGTGTTATAGGAATGACTAAACTGAGCCAATGCAACAAAGCATGCAAGCTATACATCTAAAGTTAAAGTAAAGAAAAGGAACATATGAGGATATTGATATCCATCATTGCCTTGAAGTGTTGGTGTTGATCCTCCTATCTGCAGCTTGATCTTCATGTTTTCAGCCTTTTGCTCCCAATCAAAATGATGAACCTACAATGTTGGAAAAAGTTTTATTAGAGCTCTAGATATACAAACTCATCATATGCCTTATCAACAGATATATAAACTTGCAATCAAGATGCATCAATACATTGGATCATTATCAAACATACATGTAAAGATTAGATCATCAGGTGAAGGCCAAATCATCATGAGAAAGAGCATTGAACTTTCAAAGATATGTTTTTAAGCTAACTTGTTTGTTCACTATGCAGGTATAGGAGAAGTCATGTCCCTGATTCATTTTTTATGAAATAAGCATGTGGAGAAAATGGGTTCTCATAAGGGTTGAGCCCAGTATGCTCGGAGTAATAACATTAATGCAGAGATATTCAATTGACCAAACATCATGGTGTTTTATCACAATTCATGTTGTTGCTATATCAGTTAACAAGTACAAATCATCTTTTCAAAGGGTGCATCAAGTGTAGAATATCATGCATATCATTCATGCATATGAAAGATACATTAAACATATCAAGTGGAATGACATTTGTAGTAGCAGTGAGAAGAAGAAGTTCCAAATCTTACATCCACCATTGACAAGTAGGGTGAGGAATTGATATAAAGGACAGTGAGATAGCAAGCAATAAATACAAAACAGTAGGCTATGAAGTTAAATGAACCTTAAAGAACAGTTGAAAAGCTAACAATAAAGATTCACCATGCTACAGCCATCAAATGGAACAACTACCATGAAGATATAAGGCAGAAGGCATGCACTACATGGAGAGACTTCTTACCTTATTCCTCTTTACTTTTCAATGAATACAACTTGTGACAAAAAGTAATAAACACAGTGGAATTAAAGATATATAGTCAAGAGGAACATCTATAAGAAGAGCCTCTTTTCTTGGTCATACTCAGTCAGGGACATACCACATAGATAGAACAACATATACAAGATACAAATGAACAGTGTGATTACATCATGGAGATGCCATGCCTTCTACATATTGCAATGTTCATATTTCGCAAACACATTGTCTCAGCCATGAAGGAGATACAAAAAGATGGTATACATTTTACACACTTTCATCATTGAGCATGATCACATACAGAAAATTATGCATGGAGAAATGAATTATGACAGAGATGATTAATACAAGAAGAGGAATGTTTCATATGGTTTTTCTTACATATCATTTATTCCAGCAATCAAAAGTTAGCCTAGAGAAGAAAAAAATTGCACAAATATTTATCACTTTCATTATGAATAAAGTGTAAACTTGATATGGAACATTTGACCATTGCAGTGAATGATATGAGGAGTAGATCTTCTCATGATAACACCAAGAGCACAGTCACAAAGACTATAAATGACAGTCAACATTCAATGAGGAAACTAATCCTAAATGATAGTCAATAATTAGAGGATAATAAACCATTCAAAGGCAAAGAAGAAATAGTATACACGAAGACATCCAATGGAAATGAACATATAGGACAATCATAAAGGACAAAGCTTACAGATGTGGAGGTACCTTTTGGAGCAACTGGAATAGTCTTTTTTGTTTTTTTGTTTATATCAGGTATAGAGGATAATACAAAATACCAAAATATAGTGTCAAATATCAAAATACAGTGATCTTGTTCTATATATAGATGAAGAAGGAGTATATGTAGTTCTCTATCACAAATACCAGGAGGGTCTTAGCATTGTTTCCTCTTCCAAAAGACCACATTACATAATGCAAAATGTATAGGTGAAGCAGCAGTCATCATGATTGTCTCAAAGACAAAAAGAATGGTGGTGTTTCAAGAACAAAGATAAGAAAATGTGTTAATTATTCACAAAACCCCATGGTTCATTTTACCCTTTTCTTGCTACAAGAGGGAGATTTCACGTACATAACCAGAAGACAAATCAAGATAATACAGTGGTAAGTCGAGTAGTAGAGCTAACTTTTTATGAAAGATAGAGAGAAGAGAATACTCAGAAAGTTCAAACCAAAGTGCAAGAAAATCTTCATTCTACAGGTATTTCAGTATTTTTGTCATGGGTTGAGCTCTTTTCACATAGAGCTGAGATAAGATGCAGATAAACCATATATATGGGTAGCCATGGCCGCAACCTAAGAACAAGTATTCTTTTAAAATTTTAAAACCCATAGGAATTGAGCAAGCATTTCTAGCTTATAAAAAGAATACACTCAGAAATGATGCAGAGAATGAAGGAAAGATTACCTTGTTACCCGGGGTGAAGAATACATGCTCATAGGTCGTAGGTGTGCTCACAAGGGAACTCTAAAAGTTTTAAAACCAGTCAGCCATGATGGCCTTAAAACAGAAGCAAAACAATCATATTAAGAAGGTGAAGCAAAGCCAAATATACCAGAGAAGAGAAACTATCATGACCGCGGCCTATAGACACATTTTGCATTTAGAGATAAAGAAAAATGGATCAAACTGGTGTAGATCAAGCTTACCTTGATATTTCCTATTGAAGTCATCGAGAGAATACATCAAGAAACCTCAAAAATTGTAGAGAATGATGAAGAGTTCTTCAAACCCTAGTAGGCATTGCGGTGGCTTAGGAGGAGCGATAAATAATTATAAATGAAAATGACAAAGTGAGGGTTTCAAAACCCTCTTTTGATCAAAAGCTCGACTGAGCTCTTTTCCTCTTTTGACTTTTGTTTTAAAAATAATCATTATTATCCATTTGACACCGTGGTCAAGACTTCAAAAGTCTTGCAAACCTAATGATGCAACCCAATAATGCCACAAGGGCCCCATAAAGGTTACCTCTTTCTTCCATTTTTCCTTCAAAGGTTAGCTTAAACAATGATGCAAGGTTGAGGCCTTATGCCTTTTATTATTGTTTGCAAAGCATGGAGATAGAAGTCAACATAAGCAATGATTTGAAGGTGAGGTTTATACCTTATAGTGCATGAGGAGTGATAAGGTGCTACATCTATAAATGGTATGATATGTGATAAATATGTTGGAATTAGTCACGACAACTGAGAGGGGGGGTGAATTAGTTGTCCCCAAACTTTAACCTTTTCTGCACTTTTAATCTTCTTTCTTAATTTACAAACAAATTAATGATGTAAACATTTATGCATGAATCAACACATGAATAGAAACAACATGAACATACAACACCATAATTTTTGACATGGACAACCTAGTTAAGGGAAAAACCATGGTGGGGGTTAACCCACAAAAATGCGTACCCTGTTAAAAGTACATAAGAAAATAGAAGGCACATACCTTTGGGCGCACTGCCCAGAGCTCACTGCTCAAAAGGAGGCTCACTGCCTATAAGGAATTATGATTTACATAGAGATAATGAATTGGGAAATAACATCTACATTCATGCCTGATTCAGTCCCTTTGAAGGCTCACAAAATCTTCTGCTTCTATCTTCAAATTCTTCTTCACTGATTCTTCACTCTGTACTCATTTCACTTCTCTTCTTCTCTGCTCTGCTTTTGATCCTTTCTTTGGATTTAATTCATTTTGTACAAGGATGACTTTCAACAACTCTTCAACAAGTATTTATACACTTCATCAACCTTGGAATGATCAACAAGGTCGACTTAATGCATATCATTACACTATTGGCCAAATACAAATGAGACTTGAATCATCCTCTACACATACACCATGCTTCATAAAATGCTCTTAGATCATTTGCAACATGCTAGGAACATCCGGTCGGCTAGGAACTGGGAAGAACAATAACCTCAAAGAAGAAATCTTCAACAACAAGCTCAAACTTCAATGTGGACCTCCAACATAGTAGCCACATGATCCAGAGACTTCCACAAGCACATTGAATTCACCAATATCATCCACTCTATACCAAATTACCAGAATCATTTGTATCTTCCTCTGGAACCTCAAGAACACTGTCTACCATGATTGTCAAACTAGAAAGATAGCTTGCGAACCTCCAAACCACAAACCACTTGTATCGATGATACACACTGACTTCCCAAATATGCCTCTAGATCCGCAAATTATCATTTTATGTTACTAGAGCAATCCGGACCACTTCCCCATCACTTTGTCTCTCCTAAGTATTGCAGGAACCATTTCTACTCAGATGGCCATAACTTCCTCAAATCTTAATGTGAACTTCTCAAATCATAACTGGAGCTTCTTCAAGTAGACCTCTACACATCCATATGATCCACATACATTGTTTGTCATTAATTTTCTCAATATCCTTAACAATCTGGGCTTCTATACAGATAGCAAAATAGGATACAGTTGACACTAATGGCAACAAGGATATGTTAACATCAATGACAACACCACTTAGACACATATTTGTAACAATCTCCCCCTTTGTCATTGATGGAAACATATGATGTGAAAAACTAAATTCAACCATTAAGACAGGAACTTCTCCCCCTTTCTCTTATCACACATGCAACCACTTTCTTCATTGCTCCCCCTTTCACCAGCAACTATTCACTTCCATGTTTTTCACATGACTTCTCTCCACCTTTGACATCAATGGAAAAGGGCACATATTTGCTATCTTTTCTTCCCCTTTTTATTTCAGACTGATCTCTAAAATTTGCATACTGACTACTCCTTAGAGTAGTATCTTCTCAACATCAATCTGGATCTCAAGATATGACTAAGAATTCCACTGGACTGATGCACATAAGTGCATCTTAGTTCTGATCAGGAGTAATAACCCCAAACTTCTATCTAAGATACTCAAAAGTATCCTTAGGAAGAGGATTAGTGAAGATATCTACAATCTAATCTTTGGAAGACACAAACTCCAACTTGACTTCATTCTCATTTACCTTCTCTCTCAAGAAATGAAACTTGATAGATATATGTTTTGTCTTTGAATGCAACACCAGATTCTTTGAGATGCTGATTGCACTAGAATTATCACAAAAGATTGTGACTGGCTCCTCAAACACAATTCTAATGTCCTTCAATATTTGCTTCATCCACAGAACCTGAGTACAATTATTTATTGTTGCTATATACTCTGCCTCTGCAGTACACAGAGATATTGCCTCTTGGTTTTTGCTCATCCAAGAGACCAATCTTCTTCCCAAGAAGAATGCACCACCACTAGTACTTTTTCTGTCATCCACATCTCCTGCCCAATCAACATCTATATATGCATGAAGAGTGAAGTCATTATCCTTTGGATACCACAATCCATGATCAGTTGTCCCCTTGAGGTATCTAAAAATTCCTTTGACTGCCACAACATGGGATTCTTTTGGATTAGCTTGAAATCTGGCAACAAGTCCAACTGCATTCATAATGTCAGGTTAGGTCTAAGTTAGATAGAGCAATCCTCCAATCATTGATCTATACCTTTTCTGATTTGCTTTGGGGGAGTCATCATCTTTACTTAACTTGCATCCGGTTACCATAGGTGTACCTACTGGATTTGACTCTTCCATTCCAAACTTCTTCAATAATTCTTTCACATAATTAGACTGAGATATGAAGATACCTTTATCAAACTAAGATATGAAAATACCTTTATTTGACTAAATGATTTGCAGACCTAGAAAGAAATTCATCTCTCCAAACATTGACATATCAAATTCACTTTTCATCTGATTAGCAAATGCTTTGCACATACATTCATTTCCACCAAAAATGATATCATCAACAAAGACCTCAATAATTAGAATGTCATCATGATTAATCTTGAAGTACAGATTTCTATTAGCAGTACCTTTGCTAAATCCTAGCTTAAGAAAATGCTTATCCAATCTAGCATACCAAGCTCTTGAAGCTTGCTTGAGTCCATACAAGCCTTTTCTTAATCTACAAACCATATTTCCCTGATCAGTCAACTAAAATCCTTCCGGTTTCTCAATGTAGACTTCTTCCTCCAAATCTCCATTCAAGAATACTGATTTGACATCCATCTAATATACTTTAAAATCTCTAAAGGCAGCAAATGCAAGAAACAATCTAACTACCTCTATCCTTGCCACTGGAGCAAAAGTTTCTTCAAAATCAATACCTTCCACTTGAGAGTAGCCTTTACATACCAACCTTGCCTTGTTTCTTGCAACCTCACCATCTTCATTTAGCTTATTTCGGAAGACCCATTTGGTTCCAATCACATTTTTGTCCTCAATTCTAGGAACAAGATCCCAAGTGTGATTCTTTTCTATTTGCATCAATTCTTCTTCCATTGCTTTAACCTAGTTTTCATCTTTGCGGGCTTCACTTACTAATTTAGGTTCAATCTTTGAAATCAAACAAATCTCTTCTTGATCTTCAGCAAATCTTCTCCTAGTTCGAATACCTTTATTTCTATCTCCTATGATTTGGTCTTCAGGATGATTCATTCTTACATACCTTGGGGTTTTGGGAATTGTTTGAACTTCTGTTTCTTGAAATTGTTCCTCATCATCTGCACTAACCTCTTGGGTTACTAGAGTTACTAGATCAATTTGGATCTGAGTCTGAATTTGAACTTGCTTTCCTTGACTTTCATCTTGATCATCTAAATCATATTCACAGTACCTAGAATGTCCTTCTTTTCTTTCATCAACTTTAACATTTGAACTTTCGACAATCTTTTTCAACCTCTTGTTGAAGCACTGGTAAGCCTTATTTTGAGTAGAGTATCCCAAAAATATTCCTTCATCACTTCTTGCATCAAACTTGCCCAAATCCTCATCTCTTTTGATATAGCATTTACTACCAAAAACTCTAAAATATCTCACAGTAGGATGATGACCAAACCATAGTTCATAAGGACTCTTACCAGAATTTCCTTTGATCTGCACCCAGTTAAGAGTGTAGACAACAGTCCTCACAGCTTCTCTCCAATAAACTTGAGGAACATTTGTTTCCATCATCATGGTCCTGGCAGCTTCTTGAATGGTCTAGTTCTTCCTTTCCACAACTCCATTTTGTTGAGGACTCCTAGGAGCAGATAACTGTCTTTTTATTTCATTCTTTTCACAGAAAGCATCAAACTCACCGGAAGTAAATTCTCCACCTCTGTCAAATCTCAGACACTTCAGTTTCCCACCAATCTCATTTTCAACCATCATCTTGAACACTTTAAACATATCAAGAGCTTCTGATTTTTCTTTTAGAAAAGTTACCCACATCATCCGGGAGTAATCATTAATCAGCAACATGAAATATCTATCTCCTTACACACTCCTAATTCTAGCAGGACCACAGAGATCGGTATGTACCAGTTCCAATCGCCCACTAGAAGATTGTTCTTTGCTTTTGAATGAAATTTTGTTCTGTTTACCCAATTAACATTGTCTACATATGCTGTCAGGTTTCACAAGTCCTGGAGGATCTCTTACAGCCTAAGTGGAACTTATTTTGATAATGTTATCAAAATTCACATGACACATCCATCTATGCCATAACCAACTTTGATTTGTCCAAGCAATCAAACAAATTTTACGAGAACTACTTAAATGAAAGATGTTACCTCTAGTTTGAGTACTGAATGTAATTTCAGTTCTAGAGCTCTCCAAGATTTTGCATTTTCCATCCTTGAATCGAAGATCATAACCCTTGTCAACCAACTGTCCAACACTCAGAAGATTATGTTTCAGTCCTTCCACATACAAAGCATCATTTGTGCAATTCTTACCATCAAAAGAGATGGATCCTTTGCCACGAGTTCTACCAGCTGAGTTGTCTCCAAATTTCACAAGCCCACCTTCATATTTTTCAAAATTCACAAACTTACTCTTGTCACCAGTCATATGATGAGAACATCCACTATCAATCACCCATTCATACTTTTCAAAAACCTAAGCAACCAAGGCACTTTCCATATTTGCACAGCTAGCAGATTCAGTAGATATTGGATCTTCTTCTTTAATAGCAATGAACACCCAATCACCTTCTCCCTAATCAGATTCATCATCTGTGACTCCTTCTTCTCCAGCTTCTTGGACATAGTAGCAATTCTTCTGACTTTTGTATCTATTAGGGTTTGGTTTTGAAAACCTCTCTAGACACCTTGAGGTAAAATGACCAATCTTACTACAAGCAAAACATTTTAATGGCAACTTTCCTTCATACTTACCAGATCCTCTTGGCATTCTTTTGGCAATAAGAGCTTCAAGATCTGCAGTCTCAATTTCATCATCTTCAAGATCCGTCCTTGTCTTCAAAAATCTGTTTGATCTTCCTGAAGAACTTTCTCCTAGATCATATCTTTGCTTTCCATATACACTAGCCTTGAATGTAGATTCAAACTTAGGGAGAGAGTCACCAAACTCACTCATTTCAAATGCTAAGAGCTTGCCAACTAACTGATCCCTTATGACAGTTGTTACTGTCCTGATTTCTTCAATGGCTGCAACCTTATGCTTGTAATCTACCGGTAAGGATCTCTACACTTTGTCAACAATTTCTGATTCTTCCAATACTCTACCTGCATTTTTGATACTAGTCACAAGTTCATTCACTTTTTGCATGTAGGAAGTAATGTTTTCATCTTCACTCATTACCAATCTTTCATATTTACCCTTCAGGCTTTGTAGCTTGGCACATTTAACATATTTGTCACCTTCATATAGAATTGCCAACTTAGTCTAGATCTTATGAGCAGTTGGCAAATCCAAGACATTTTCCAGTTCGGTATCAAATAGGGCACTTAACAATGCTTCTTTGGCTTGAATGTTGTGTTCGGCATCTTCTTCTCTGCTCTTTTTTTGATCCTTTCTTTGGATTTAATTCATTTTGTACAAGGATGACTTTCAACAACTCTTCAACAAGTATTTATACACTTCATCAACCTTGGAATGATCAACAAGGTCAGCTTAATGTGGATCATTACATTGTCGGCCAAACACAATTAAGACTTCAATCTTCCTCTACACATATGCCATGCTTCATAAAATGCTCTTAGATCATCCGCAACACGCTAAGAACATCCGGCCAGCCAGGAACTGGAAAGAACAGCAACCTCAAAGAAGAAATCTTCAACAACAAACTCAAACTTCAATGCAGACCTCCAATATAGTAGGCACACGATCTAGAGACCTCCACAAGCACATTGAATTCACCAATATCATCCACTCTATACCAAATTACTAGAATCATTTGTATCTTCCTCTGGAACCTCAAGAACACTATCTGCCATGACTGTCAAACTAGAAAGATAGCTTGCGAACATCCAAACCACGAACCACTTGTATTGATGATACACACTGACTTCCCAAACATGAATCTAGATCTGTAGATTATCATTTTACGTTACTGGAGCAATCCGGACCACTTCCATATCACTTTGTCTCTTCTGAGTATTGCAGGAACTGATTCTACTCAGATGGCCATAACTTCCTCAGATCTTAATGCGAACTTCTCAAATCATAACTGGAGCTTCTTCAGGTGGACCTCTACACATCCATATGGTCCGTATACATTGTTTATCATTAATTTTCTCAATATCCTCAACAATCCAGTCTTCTATATAGATAGAAAAATAGGATACAACTGACACTAATGGCAACAAGGATATGTTGACATCAATAACAACACCACTTAGGCACATATTTGCAACAAAATAATGCATGGTGAGATATGTATCTTTTGCATGGAGTCATAAGGTTCTTTTCGCAAGTTATGGTAATTGGAGTTATAAGGTGTTTTGATATGTAATGCATGTATGTATGCAAGAGAGACATAAGGGAGTAAAATAGTGATATTTTGTAACTCTTGCATGCATGGGGGTTTTATTTTGGCATCATCATTGGATGCATTAATATAATTATGCAAATCCAAAAGGAGATACAAGGAGTCTTTTATACTTTTTGCATGAGATAGAGACAATAAACAAATATAAAATAAATAATAAAGTAATGAGTTATAAATTACTTTATTATTTATCATAGAGATGCAAAGATAATAAAATGGACAAGTCTAAAATAAATAATAAAGTAAATCACCTTGAGAACTTTATTATTTATTTTTACTTTGTTTACATATCCCAAAATCATGCAAATTTGGAGGATGGAGTTAACTGAGGTTCTTTGGAGTTCTTTGCATGGTTTTTGGGTCAAAATTGGATAGTTTGTTCCACCTCTTGGTCAAACTAATAGAGAGGAGTAGTTTGGAGCTATTTTAGCTCAATTTGGGTCAATTATAGCCCTTATTTTTAGGGATTTTCATGCTTGCTCATGGATCAGTTTTTGAGAGATTATTTTTAGAGGTAGTTGACTACAGTTGACCTTTCTAAGTCTTTTTGAGAGGGCATATTATATATTGTAAGAAAAACTTAGGTTTTTCTAGTTCTTGCCTCTTTGCTCTCTTACACATTGCTGAGAGAAGAAGGTTTTGTAATTCATATTTTGTAGATTTATAGAGATTACAACAGGTTACAGGTTCTATGCTTTCTCTTTTTATGCAAGTGTTCCTTTACTTTTTAGCTGAATCAAGTGTCTACCTTTTCATTAGTGTTGCTTTTGTGAATGATTTGATGAGATTTTATTGTGTTTAATATCAAAACCTTTAAAATCATTGTCTCATTTGTACTTGCATGTACTGAATAGCATTGAAATCACAGGTCTTAGGTTGTGCAATTGGAATAAATTTTCTTTCATGTTGTGAAAACCCTATTTTCCTTCAAAAAGAAAGTTATTTCCAGCCTCCCTTAGAATCATTTTTGTGATCATATTGCCAAAAGTGGATTGTGTGGATAGATTTTTTGAGATTCATTATGAATTAGAGTTACAGTTTTCCCATCAAATTAGGTGCATCACCACACTTTAAGTTTCAGTTTTAGTGATTTCAATAGATCCTTTCAACCCTTTTCCTGCCAATATATTAATCCATTGAAAAATTACAAGGGAACCAACCCATAATCTGGAGGTTCAAGATCACCATAAGTCATCCACAGCCTGAATTTAATCCCATGTTACAAAGGATTGTTGAGCTTCACAGCTTTGCATAAACGGGTGCAATCCTACGCGTTAACATTACCCTTTGCCAAACCTTTTACTTTTGGCCTCCTTTCTGCCATTATCAGTGAAATGCCTTGTCATCAAACTTGAGGATTTTTAAACTTTCCTTGAGTTCATGATTTTTGAAAACTGCCAACAAAGCCCTTGTCTTCTTTCCTCTGCCTTCCTTTATCAGGAAATCGCCTAATCGGCGAACTTAAGAATTTCTAAACTTTGAAAAGTTCACGCCATTGGGAAATCGATGATAAATTCATTCTTTGATCTCTTAGCCTTACACATTTTTTTAAGAAGCCCACTACCTAGCCCCTTTGTTGGTGAATTGCCAAATTGGCAAACTTGAGAAAATATGACCTTTTAGAAAAGTTCAAGAAGCATGACAATTGCCTATAAAGGAGAACTTCTTCCATGCCTTAGTAAAATTTTCAAACTTTTTCCACCTTATTGGCGAATCGGCCAGTCGGCGAACTGGTCAATTCACGAATGTGAAGTTTTTCTGACAAAGGCCAAAGGGGGGCCAAAAACTAAGGCAAAGACTTTGAAATTTCTGGGATTTTCTGGGTTTTCTGCAAGGATTCTCCCTAGGAATTTTTAGGGATTTTTGGAGAGTTTTACACTTAATTTTGAAGGATTTTAGGCATTTTTAAGGGATTTCATCAAGATTTTCAAGGTGGAGTATTTGGCTCTAGGAAGAGGAAAATAGGTCAACAGGAACTTGCATTATTTTACTAGTGTGTCATTGATATTTGTTTATCAATAAACAAATTTGACTCATTATCAAGAAAGTCACAAACTTTCCCTCTATATATAAAAGACCCCCACATTATTTTTTAGCTCCACCCATGTTTGAGATATTGTAAATGTAGGTTAAAATGAGTAGATTATGAAGACCAAATCTATAAAGGACCAAATCAAATTGAGATAAAGCATCCTTGGACTAAATCATGGGGATGAATTGACAAGAATTAATCCCTATCATTATTGATGAATAAATTGGGATATTACAACACCTTAAGATTATGTGATGAAAATACCATTATGATTGTTTAATCAATTCAAATTAACAACATTGAAAAAACATGAATCAATACATGAACCACAAACACACACAAGACGTAGATTTATGTGGAAAACCCATTTAGAGAAAATCCACTAGCAAAAGGACATTTACAATTATTTTCATAACAAATATTACATCTAATATAATAGGTTGTCTCTTGTGTAGTATTTCAATCTATAGATAAAACATACAACATCATAATAGGTCTAACACACCTTTAGGACAAAACACATAAACCAACATCTATCTAAAATTACATCCATATAAGAAATTAGATATAATTATCTTCATGAAATACCAACTATCTATCTAATTCCCATGTATAATATGAATATTCATACAACTATAACATGATCATGTACCATGATGTCAACATACCTCACTTTATCTCTAACATGACTTCTCCACTTAGATCATCAATGTGTATTAGTAGCCACTACTACTCACACTTGGTCAAAGGCTATTGATGAACTCTTCCTAAACTACTTAATATCTTCCAACACTACAACCAAACACTATCCATAGCTTGTAGTAGTGGAGATAAATACTTGATTGATATTACTTATTTAAGGTATCATTAATCATCCTCTATAACATCACGATGCTCCTAAATGTCACTACATGTACTCTAAAACCACCACAAGTGCACCTACATTGTCATAAATACTTGAATAACTTAAATTAATATTCTATAAAGAGTTCTCAAAATGAGTTGTGATTGCAACCATAGAAACACTAGTATTAGAAAATCTTCCATGCTAAACTATAACACCTAAAACTCACTACAACTTAATACATAGCTAATTTTATTTATTTAATTATTTGTTACCAAACATTTTCAACATGAACTAACACAAGTTTATCAACTTCTCTTTGCTAGAAACTCAACTAGGAATTCTTTGCAAATGAATAAAACACCATAGTTCCAACATTCTCCCAATTAATACTTATTTTTAGATATTTTGTATCATCCTAAGAAATTAACCTCATGCATTGGAATGGGATAAACCCATTGTATCCTTGCATCATAAAAGCCTAGGAGTACTTACAATAGCAGTACTTACAAGATTTGTCAAAGAATCAACTATACTTACCTAAGCATTACTTTCCTCCATCTAAAACTTACCTGTCTCAATTATCTCTCTAAAAAAATGATATTACACATCTACCTATTAGTTCTAGCATGGTAAACATGATTCTTATCCAAACAAATTACAATCTATGAATCACAATTTGAAACACCACATGATTCTTAAAACCAATATTGTTACCTAGTCTTTACAACCACATAGATTCCTTGCAAGAACGTGTTTAAATCGCATCTACTTTAGTTGTGTACAACTTAACTATCTACTCTACTTACTCATCTAACTTACTTCCATGCCAAATGGAGTAAAGACATATCCAATTGTTGATCCTTGATTATTTAGATCACCAGCCGAATTAGAATCAACAAACCCCTATGTATTTAGCACCTTGATAACATCATTAGTACCATGATAATACAAATAGTAAATCTAGATTTCCTTTCAAGTACCTAAAACCTCTCTTAACCTATGTCCAATATTCTCTTCCAAGCTTTGACATGAACCTACTTAGAACTCCTACTACTTGGGAAACATATGGAATTGTATAGACCATTACATACATAAGGGTTCCTACCACAATTGCATATGAAAAATTAGACTTGTCCTCTAAAGCCTATATAGACTTAGGACACTATTTCAAGATCAAATTAGTGCCTACCAATAAAGGGATACTTATAATATTAGTATCATGAATGTCAAATTGCTACAAAATAGTCTCACGATACTTCCTTGAGTTTAATTGCAACTTCCTATTATCCATGTATATATGGATTTCCATACCAAGTATGAATCTTGTAGCACCTAAATATTTCATTTCAAATCTTCTAGACAATTGAGCCTTGAGTTCCCTAATCAATGCCTTATTGTTTCGAATGATAAGCATATTACCAACATATACAATAATGACTGAGACATGACCTCCAACCTATTTGTAGTACACATAATGATCATCATGTAATAATACATATGAATCAAACCTTTGATACCACATACATAGTTATGACTTTAATCTATAGAGACCTTTTTTATTTTACAAACCAAATGCTCTTTCTCCTTCACCTTGAATTCTTTAGGCTAGCTTATATAGATTCCCTCCTCTAAATCTCCATGCAAGAATGTTGTCTTCTAATCCATCTACTCCACCTCAAAATCCTAATGGAATTAGACATAGAAAAGATCTCACCAAACCCTATTCCCTCTACTTGGGAATACTCTTTTGCCACTAAGCATGTTTTTACCTCTCTAATGTACCATTTACATAGAGATTCTTCTTGAACACCTATTTGTAGCCAATGGGTTTCCTACCTTTAGTAAAATCAACCAAGTCCCAAGTCTTATTCTACTACAATGGCATGCCATCTCCTTTTTCATGGGATTTATACAAATCTTGTTCTTCTTAGAAGAGTTCTTCTCTTATAGATTTTGTTTAATTGGTACAAGTTAGAGAAAAAACACACCCAAAGTCTAGTGGACTCTACTTGCCAAGTGACTTCCACTATCTTTTAGACCATTCCAACTAGATACTAGTGGAGAATTTCCTATTGCAACTACATTTTGTTCTCCAAAGTTTATGCTAGATGTACTTTCCTCCTCTCCATCCATACTATCATGTCCATGTGTTTATTCATTTACAAATTTATCATGTTTCCCTATTAATTTATGTTCAAAATACACCTTATTGCTATCCTTTGCCTTTGGTTGTTTCTCTCTAAATAAAAATCTAACTTTCTCTAAAATTACATCCCATGAATAAAGAATCTTCTAGGCTACTAGATTCCAAATCTTGTGGCCCTTCACATTCTCACCATACCTAATGAAAATGCATTTTTCAACTTTAAGTCCAACTTAGACCATTTTCTTTTGTCACATGAACAAATGCCTCACAAATAAAAACTCTTACATGTGTTCCAACATGTTGTTCAAATTTCATATGGTGTTTTCTCCTCAAGCATAGAAGTAGGAGACCAATTTTTAAGGTAACAAGTAGTGTTAACCACCTCAACTCAAAACTCTTTTCCTAGACTAGCAATACTTAATAGGCTTCTAGCTCAATCCAATAAGGTTCTATTTAACCTTTCAACCACTCCATTCTGTTGTAATCTGTAGGGTGTTGTCCTTTGCCTAAAAATATCATTGTGCTTATAATATGCATCAAAATATTCAAATAAAAACTCCCCACCATTGTCTAACCTTAGCTCTTTTATCATCTAATTTTCTACAAGAGCTTTAAATTCCTTAAACTTGTGAAACACCTTAGACTTTTTCCTAAGAAAATACACCTAAGCATGTCTATAATAATCATCAATGAAAGAGACATGGTACCAAGACTTACTAATTGAGTGTACATCCATAGAACAATAGATATCATTGTGAATTGCTTCCAATACATCCCTGACTCAAGTGCTACTTGAAGCAAACCAAACCCTATTTTTATTTCCAGACACATAATATTGACAAATTCAAACCCAATAGAAGAATATGAAAGACCTTGGACCAGCATATTTTTACTTATCAAAGTTTTAGGCCTTTTTATCCAATATGACATAACTAACTTGATGTCATAACAATTTTGATTAAAGTTTAATGACATTGGCAGAGATGCATAATGTTGATGCTTCCAACTTGAATAGAGTTCCATGCCTCATACCTTTTACTAGAACTAAATTGCCTCTTTCCAATCTACACCAGAGTCAATCATCTTAGAGATAGAAATTAATTTATAGCTAAACCTAGTATATGTAAAACATCATAGATTTTCCTCACTCTCCCATTCATGAAAGACACTTTCACCTTTCCTTGACCAAAAATCCAAAGAGAGTTCTTATCACTAAGGAAATCTTATCCTCTATCACACTAATTATAAATAGAGTACCACTCCTATAAAGATTCATGTGGTATGATGCACTTTAGTCAATTAACCAAGAATCATCACCAATACAATTAGCATAACAAAAGCATCATTGGCATACATATTAGTGTTAGAGGATCTATCAAAGGAATCATCCCTTTTTTATATTTTTACTTCTTATTTATGTGATTTGTCTTGCCACAATTCCAACATTTCACTTTAGGTTTATTAGGAGACTTAGACCTATCCTTACTCTTTTACTTCTTATCTCCACCACCCTTCTTCTTACTCCCTCTATCCTATGACCTACCCCTTACAACTAAGATATTAGTAGAAGAATCATCCATGGAATTTCTCCTGATATCTTTATTCCAGAAAACTTCTATGAGCTCTTCTAGTTTGGCTAAAGAACATATACTATTAATTATCATAACCATTTTCCCATGAATTAGGTAAGGAACATAATAGAAAAATTTACTTATTCTCTCCATCTAACTTAATGCCCACTACCATCAACTAATTCAAAATTAAAGGGTGATTAAGTGGCATTGAAAATACTAAAAAATAGACTTAATCAAGTTCATGTGAAAATTTGAATGGATTATCTACACAATTTGAAAAATATGTAAGAACAAAATTTGTAGAGAATTGAATCTAGTTTATGGGCTACTATTTTTTTCAAAAAAACTAAATTTACTTGGTGAAAAATGAATATGTCAATGAACAACTATTAAATTTTTCAAAAAAAAAAAAAGTGGGTGTCATTCCAGCCAACCTAAGTATGAACACAATTTTTTATTTTTGAATCTTTCAAAATAAGTAAAGGACTCATACTTGGATGTGACACATTTTTTTTTGAAATTTTTTTCCAAGAAAATAATTAGTTATGATTTTTTTACTGTGAATTTTTTAAAAAACTAAAAAGTAATTTTCCAGCCAACCTAACTCGATCAAAAAAATTGGAATTCAATTTTTTTAAACCTATCTAGCTAGAAAAGCATAGAGTGTGACACATCTTTCAGATTTGAAAAAGGTGAAATAGTTTGAAAGTTATGGATGTTTTTCAATTAGTGTGTCCATCAGGATTTTAGACACACACTATATAAAAAATTATTAATAATTGTTTAATAATATGGTAATCAAGCAAATTTTATGTTTTTAGAAAGCTGGTAATTTCTTCAATAAACCCTTTTTATTTTATCAAACTTGAATTAAAAAATTCATCATCATGGAGGGTGAAGTTAGAAGAAGAGGGTGAAACCTATAAATACATTAGAATTGTGAGAAAGTCAATTATGACAATCCCAAGCCTAAATCCAAGGCATTCCCGAAGCATAACGGATATCTATTATTAAAGTAATGGATATCTGTTCCTAGGAAATGGATATTCATTTAGACCAAGTGTTGAAGCACTTATAGGCTCCATATGGGTTAAATGAGAAGTTCCCAAAATCCTAGAGAATCATAATTAGCCCACTTAGTGGGGGTAAACCTAGACAAGAACTCAAGAGAGCTAGGATAAATAGGAGTAGGTGTAAAAATAGAAGCAAGTGGAGGAATATCAACATTAGAATTAAAGAGAGTGTCACTATAAGCATGAGGGAGTCAATCAATGCCAAAGGAAGGAGAATAATAGGAGGCAAGGTAGAAACAATAGTGATGAAGTCCTCAGGAACGCTAGAAGATGTGGAAGGCTCAAGAGGATTTATAAAAGGCTATATAAGGTCCACAACATCATCATATATAGTAGGGTATGATGTGGAAGAAGATAAGAATGCATAGGTGGTCATAAGTTTAGTTTTAGGTGGTTGAAAAAATTGAAGGGAAAACTCTGGTAATGATACATCTAGTATTGATTTATAATGTGTTATGATACATATCTAGTATGATTGCTATTAATCATATCACACCTCCCTCACCTCTGCATCATATTAGTAGTGGTTCATTGTGCTGGGGGACGGAGTGCCAAATTGACTACGGACTATATATAGCTATAGCCTAAGCCTAGTCTCCCAGGTAGATATATAGGGCTTGACCTATAGGGATGGAATCGAGGGCGCATACAAAGAGAGACGGGCCCTATCTTGATGATATATATTTGGCATGTCATGTTGGTCCTATGTCCATAGATTCAAGTGCTTTGAATGAATTACCTTGTTTAATACATGATGATGAGTTTAATGATGATCATTTTTCTATATCTCATGTTAAACCTATGGACACGTATAATATAGATATGTATGCCTTACCTTTACCTAGATGTGATGATGATTCACCTCTATCCATGCCTAATGATATACTTGTTGAATTTAATTAACTATCTATGATGATTATCCTAGTGATGAGATTTATGATGATTGTACTTCATCTCTCACTAGTGATAGGCCTATACATGATACACCTTGTTCAACTTCACATGAGGTCATTACCTCCAATGTAATTCATGATGATCCATCTTCTCTATCTTGTGGCTCATGGTCTATTGATGATATGTTTAGTGATGAGCATAGTGATATTTATTTATCTTCTTATGATGAGGTTAATTACTCTTTGTTACATGATTATGTGATTTATGATGAAAATTCTCTTAATACACATATGTTAGAGTCATTTAGTGGTAATGAAGATGTAAAGATACATGCTAGATAATTGATATCTTCAAATCATTCTTCCATACATGAGGGTAAGTGCAAAAAGATAGGGGGCCAAAAAAGGGGTCTTAAGTGGTCACTTTTTTTCTGAAATCAAGAAATGTTGGCTTTGGATAAGAAATTGAGCATAGTTACACTCAAAATTTGGAGATGCAACCAAAACAATGTTCGTAGTACTCCGAGTCTACATTCTAAACTACTAATTTTTTTTTAAAATGGTATAGATTAAGGGGTTCAAAAGAGGAAGCCATAGAAATTGGTGTTGTTTCTATCAAAAAAACATAACATAGCATGTTTTGTGGCTCCCTCAAAAGGTCAACTTTTTTTTGGTATTTTTAAAATCACTTTAGTGAGAAATTAGCTGACAGTATGTAGTTTATTCCCATTTTTTCTGATATTTTTTTGATGAATATTTGATTTTTTACTAATTTTCAAAGTGGACACATCCTAAAAAATAGAATTTTGGTCGTGCTACCCCTATAAATTTTGAAAACTAATTGAAAATCATTTTTTTCTTTTTTTAATGTGTAGAATGGAGTCTAGTTTCTAAATATGTAATGTTTTTGAAATTTCAATGAATAGTTAATTTACAATGAAAAAAAGACCAAATAGTGGTTTTTGTCCAAAAATGAACACACAAACAAAAGAAATTAAAGATGAAAGGCTTAACATTGTCAAAATGTGAAAAAAATCACATCGTCAAATAGCTAAGAGAAAGCCTAACATTACCCAGGTGTTCGATTTCTTTGACCTTGAAACACATGCAAATTTAAGGGTTAGCATGAACAAAATTATGTGAAATCCTGTGGAATATGGAAAAACATGTCTCTAGACATTGGGAAGGCACTCCAAGCCTTTGGGTTGGAAATCCAAAGCAAATCCCAAGCCCAAGGCTTGGGATTCCCAAAGCAAAACATAACGTGAGTGTGTTATAACGTGCTCGCGTTATGTTCAACTTTGCATTTTTCCTTTTCCGTAGAAGTTTGTAGACTATTTGTCATGTTTGCAATAACACGTGCGCGTTATAATGCACTCGTGTTATGTCCGCCTTGAATTTTTTATGTTCAAGGTTATTAATCATGTATGTATGTATGTATGTATGCCTATATGTATGTATGTATCTATGTATGCCTATATGTATGTATGTGTAGTGTCGAGGGTAGAGGAGGGTAGAGATGGGGGTGAGCCATATAGGGGAGGAGAGGGGTGGATAAGGACTGAGTGATTAAGGTTTAAGGTTGAGGGTTGAGGGTTTAGCGATAGGATTTAGAGTTTAGGGATAAGGGATTAGAGTTTAGGACCTTGAGGGATTAGGGTTTAGAGTTGAGGGTTTAGGGATAGTGTTTAGGGTTGAGGGTCGAGGGATTAGGGTTAAGGTAGAGTGTTGATGGTAGAGGGATTAGGGATAGGGTTTAGGGTTGAAAGTTTAGGGTTGAGGGATTAGGGTTTAAGGTATAGTTTTGAGGGTTGAGGGTTTAGGGATAGGGTTTAGGATTTAAGGTTTAAGTGTTGAGGGTTGAGGATTTAGGGATAGGGTTTATGGTTTAGGGATAAGGGATTAGGGTTTAGGGTTTAGGGATTAGGGTACCATAAATTATAATTAGGGATTAGGGCTTATGGTTTAGGGACTAGGGATTAAAGTTTAGGGTTTAGAGATGTACAATTAAAGGGTACCATAAATAAACTAGAATTTAGGAAGGGTTGATAAAATTTTGTGAATCATCATGGGCTGGAGATTAGAGATTTTGTTGTGTTCAAGTACATATCCAAGTCATAATTGAAGGTTAAGATATTTCAAAGAACAGGGTGTGTGAAAAACATCAATGCTCTTCGGCTTATGAATACCAACATTGATATAGATAAAAGATGCCCTTCTTCTAATAGAGTATGTAGTTTAAGTCAACCGATGTGTAGCAAGTTGTCGAATGAGTTGGTTTAATGGGCATGCCTCCTTCTTTAAGGCCTAGGTGGGCAGGAGTGGGATGTACAATTAAGGGGTATCATAAATAAACTGGAATTTAAGCAGGGTTGGGAAAATTTTGTGAATCATCATGGGCTAGAGATTGGAGATTTTGTTGTGTTCAAGTACATATCCAAGTCATATTTTAAGGTTAAGATATTTCAAAGAACAGGGTGTGTGAAAAATATCAATGCTCTTCAGGTTATGAATACCAACATTGATATAGATAAAAAATGCCCTTCTTCTAACAGAGGATGCAATTCAAGTCAACCAATGGGAGGCAAGTTGTTGATCTTGAATTGGTTTCTGATGAAGAAAACAATGATATTGTTGAAGCAATGGAAGAAAATCAAAATTGTAAGTCTAATTTAATTTATTTCAACTTTCAAAGCAGGTATTTGAATTGTATCTTTACCTAGAGGATTGGTATAACAAAAACTTAATTATGTTACAAGCCTTTCTTTGAAGAACCCTGGACATTATGGACCCTATCATCTAGAAAAGCACATGATAGTGAACTCTGTCCCACCTTTCAAATCAAATATTTACCTTTTTATTCAATGAAAATGAAGTCACGGAATGTAAACCGATCATGCATACTAGTAAGATCAAATTATCCGCCTTCTATTCTTACTACTCTTACTTTATTAAGAAAAGAGTGTCAAAAAGAATGGGTTTAATTGTAAGCTAACATAAGCAAAGTAGTTTTGTTATTACATTTTTCTAAGGGATCTCTAATAGTCTAATATAATGCAGTCTTCTATAATATGAACATCTGCATTTGTGTGAATGCTAAGCTTTAATATAGTAGAGTATTAAATCAATGCAACCAGCTATTTATTAGGTTAAAATAACTTAGTTTTTGTAATGGTTTGGGAATGTAGGAGTTGCCAAAAATAGGTGAATGCCCTCTACAATTACCAAGAGAAAAAAGTTTAGTAGTTCTTGTGGATAGAGCCAATAAACAATGGGAGATTATTTGCCTATTTCATAACAATATACCTCCCCTAAGTGTGGGGTGGACAGCAAGAAACATAGATGTACCCCAATACAAATCTTTTCTCATAATGATCATCCTTCTTATTTCAACTGTTAATTACTTAATGTGGATGTACAATACGCAAAGCTTTTCTCATAGTGTGTACACCTATTGGGATAATGAACCCCAAATGGGCCAGAAAAACATGTCATATAACATTACTAACATTAAAAAAGTTCATAGCCATTTTTCTGACATATTCTTGCAACTCAGATATCTTTAAGAGAAGAGTAAAAAATGATGGGTTTAACAACCTAACATAAGGCAAAGCAGTTTTGTTGGGTTTAGGGATAGGGTTTAGGGTTGATAGATTAGGGTTTATGGTTGACAAATTAGGGTTTAATGTTGAGAGTTGAGGATTGAGGGTTGAGGGTTTAGGGATAGGGTTGATGGTTAAGGGATTAGGGTTAAAGTAGAGTGTTGAGGGTAGAGGGATTAGGGATAGGGTTTAGGGTTGAAGTTTTAACGATTGAGGGTTGAGGCTTTAGGGATGAGGGTTAAGGGATTGGGGTTTAAAATATAGTGTTGAGCATCAAGGGTTTACGAATAGGTTTTAGGGTTTAATTTTTAAGGGTTAAGGGTTGAGGGATAGGGTTTAGGGTTTAGGGATAAGGGATTAGGGTTTAAGGTATAGTGTCGAGGGTTGAGGGTTTAGGAATAGGGATAGCGTTTAGGGTTTAGGAATGAGGGATTAGGGTTAAGGGTTGAGGGATTAGGGTTGAGGGTTGAGGGATTAGGGTTTAAGGTATAGTGTTGAGGGTTGAGGGTTTATTGACAGTGTTTAGGGTTGAGGGTTGAGGGATTAGGTTTTAGGGTTGATGGATTAGGGTTTAAGGTATAGTGTTGATGGTTGAGGGTTTAGGGATGAAGGATTAGGGTTTAGGTTTGACGGATTTGCATTTAATGTCAAGGTTAGGTTTAGAGTGTCAAGGGTAGAGGGATTAGGGATAGGGTTTAGGGTTGAAGTTTTAAGGATTGAGGGTTGATGCTTTAGGGATGAGGGTTTAAGGCTTAAGATATAGTGTCAAGTGTTGAGGGTGTTGAGGGTTAAGGGATTAGGGTTTAAGATATAGTGTCGAGTGTCGAGCTTGTAGGGAAAGGTTTTAGGGTTCAAGTTTTAAGGGTTAAGGGTCAAGGGATCAGAGTTAAGGGTTAAGAGATTAGGGTTTGATGTTGAGGGTTGAGGGTTTTGGGATAGGGTTGAGGGTCAAGGGATTAGGGTTAAAGTAGAGTGTCGAGGGTATAAGGATTAGGGATAGGGTTGGAGGGTTTAGGGATAAGGGATTAGGGATAGCATTGAGGGTTTAGGAATAGGGATAGTGTTTAGGGTTTAGGGATGAGGAATTAGAATTGAGGGATGAGAGATTAGGGTTGAGTGGAGGGATTAGGGTTTCGGGATAAGGTTTAGGGTTGAGGGTTGAGGGGTTTAAAGTATAGTGTTGAGGGTTGAGGGATAGGGTTTAGGGTTGACGGATTAGAGTGAAGGGTTGAGGGATTAGGATTCGATGTTGAGGGTTGAGGGTTGAGGGTTGAGGGTTGAGGGTTGAGGGTTGAGGCTTTAGGGTTTAGGGTTTAGGGATAGGGTTGAGGGTTTTGGGATAGGGTTGAGGGTCGAGGGATTAGGATTAAAGTAGAGTGTTGAGGGTATAAGGATTAGGGATAGGGTTCGAAGGTTTAGCGATAAGGGATTAGGGTTTAAGGTATAGTATTGAGCTGGTTGAGGGTTTAGGAATAGGGATAGCATTTAGGGTTTAGGGATGAGGGATTAGAATTGATGGATGATGGATTAGGGTTGAGGGTTGAGGGATTAGAGTGAAGGGTTGAGGGATTAGAATTTGACGTTGAGGGTTGAGGGTTGAGGCTTTAGGGTTTAGGGTTTAGGGATAGGGTTAAGGGTCAAGGGATCAGAGTTAAGGGTTGAGGGATTAGGGTTTGACGTTGAGGGTTGAGTACATTGAGGTTCGAGGGTTGAGGGTCGAGGGATTAGGATTAAAGTAGAGTGTCAAGGGTATCAGGATTAAGGATAGGGTTAGAGGGTTTAGGGATAAGGGATTAGGGTTTAAGGTATAGTATCGATCCCATTGAGGGTTTAGGAATAGGGATAGCGTTTAGGGTTTAGGGATGAGAGATTAGAATTGAGGGATGACAGATTAGGGTTGAGGGTTGAGGGATTAGGGTTAAGGGTTAAGGTTTAGGGTTGAGGGTTGAGGTATTAGGGTTTAAGGTATAGTGTTGAGAGTTTAGGGATAGGGTTTAGGGTTGAGGGATTAGAGTGAAGGGTTGAGGGATTAGGATTTGATGTTTAGGGTTAAGGGTTGAGGCTTTAGGGTTTAGGGTTTAGGGATAGGGTTGAGGGTCGAGGGATCATAGTTAAGGGTTGAGGAATTAGGGTTTGACATTAAGGGTTGAGTACATTGAGGTTCGAGGGTTGAGGGTTTTGGGATAGGGTTGAGGGTCGAGGGATTAGGAATAAAGTAGAGTGTCAAGGGTATAAGGATTAGGGATAGGGTTGGATGGTTTAGGGATAAGGGATTAGGGTTTAAGGTATAGTATCGAGCCTGTTGAGGGTTTAGGAATAGGGATAGCATTTAGGGTTTAGGGATGAGGGATTAGAATTGAGGGATAACGGATTAGGGTTGAGGGTTGAGGGATTAGGGATAAGGTTTAGGGTTGAGGGATTAGGGTTTAAGGTATAGTGTTGAGGGTTTAGGGATAGAGTTTAGGGTTGAGGGATTAGAGTGAAGGGTTGAGGGATTAGGATTTGACATTGAGGGTTGAGGGTTGAGGCTTTAGGGTTTTGGATTTTGGGTTTACGGATAGGGTTGAGGGTCGAGGGATCAGAGTTAAGGGTTGAGGGATTAGGGTTTGACATTGAGGATTGAGTACATTGAGGGTTGAGGGTTGAGGGTTGAGGGATTAGGATTAAAGTAGAGTGTCAAGGGTATAAGGATTATGGATAGGGTTGGAGGGTTTAGGGATAATAGATTAGGGTTTAAGGTATAGTATCGAGCCTGTTGAGGGTTTAGGAATAGGGATAGCGTTTAGGGTTTAGGGATGAGGGATTAGAATTGAGGGATGATGGATTAGGGTTGAGGGTTGAGGGATTAGGGTTTAGGGGTAAGGTTTAGGGTTGAGGATTGAGGGATTAGGGTTTAAGGTATAGTGTTGAGGGTTTAGGGATAGGGTTTAGGGTTGAAGGATTAGAGTGAAGGGTTGAGGGATTAGGATTTGACGTTGAGGGTTGAGAGTTGAGGCTTTAGGGTTTAGGGTTTAGGGATAGGGTTGAGGGTCGAGGGATCAAAGTTAAGGGTTAAGGGATTAGGGTTTGACGTTGAGGGTTGAGTACATTGAGGTTCGAGGGTTGAGGGTTTTGGGATAGGGTTGAGGGTCGAGGGATTAGGATTAAAGTAGAGTGTTGATGGTATTAGAATTAGGGATAGTGTTGGAGGGTTTAGGGATAAGGGATTAGGGTTTAAGGTATAGTATCGATCCTATTAAGGGTTTAGGAATAGGGATAGTGTTTAGGGTTTAGGGATGAGGGATTAGAATTGAGGGATGACAAATTAGGGTTG
Organism: Cunninghamia lanceolata; assembly: GCA_027924645.1. Classification (NCBI taxonomy): domain Eukaryota; kingdom Viridiplantae; phylum Streptophyta; class Pinopsida; order Cupressales; family Cupressaceae; genus Cunninghamia; species Cunninghamia lanceolata. Next base: position 125,558 of record BSBN01001486.1, on the reverse strand, counting down.
AGGGTTGAGGGACTAGGGTTTAGGGTTTAGGGTTGAGGGATTAGAGTGAAGGGTTGAGGGATTAGGATTTGACGTTGAGAGTTGAGGGTTGAGGCTTTAGTGTTTAGGGTTTAGGGATAGGGTTGAAGGTCGAGGGACTAGAGTTAAGGGTTGAGGGATTAGGGTTTGACGTTGAGGGTTGAGGGTTGAGTTTCGAGGGTTAGGATTTAGGGATAGGGTTAAGGGTCGAGGGATTAGGGTTAAAGTACAGTGTCGAGGGTATAAGAATTAGGGATAGGGTTGGAGGGTTTAGGGATAATAGATTAGATTTTAAGGTATAGTATCGAGCCCATTAAGGGTTTAGGAATAGGAATAGTGTTTAAGGTTTAGGGATGAGGGATGATGGATTATGGTTGAGGATTGAGGGATTAGGGTTTAGGGATAAGGTTTAGGGTTGAGGGTTGAGGGATTAGGGTTTAAGGTATAGTGTTAAGGGTTTAGGGATAGGGTTTAGGGTTGAGGGATTAGAGTGAAGGGTTGAGGGATTAGGATTTGGCATTGAGGGTTGAGGGTTGAGGCTTTAGGGTAGGGTTGAGGGTCGAGGTATTAGAGTTAAGGGTTGACGGATTAGGGTTTGACGTTGAGGGTTGAGGGTTGAGGTTCGATGGTCAAGGGTTTAGGGATAGGGTTGAGGGTCAAGGGATTAGGGTTAAAGTAGAGTGTCAAGGCTATAAGGATTAGGGATAGGGTTGGAGGGTTTAGGGATAAGGGATTAGGGTTTAAGGTATAGTATTGAGCCCATTGAGGGTTTAGGAAAAGGGATGGTGTTTAGGGTTTAGGGATAGGGTTTAGGGTTGAGGGATTAGAGTTAAGGGTTGAGGGATTAGGATTTGACATTAAGGGTTGAGGGTTGAGGCTTTATGGTTTAGGGTTTAGGGATAGGGTTGAGGGTCGAGGGATCAAAGTTAAGGGTTCAGGGATTAGGGTTTGACATTGAGGGTTGAGTACATTGAGGTTTGAGGGTTGAGGGTTTCAGGATAGGGTTGAGGGTCGAGGGATTAGGATTAAAGTAGAGTGTTGAGGGTATAAGGATTAGGGATAGGGTTGGAGGGTTTGGGGATAAGGGATTAGGGATAGGGTTGGAGGGTTTAGGGATAAGAGATTAGGGTTTAAGGTATAGTATCAAGCCCATTGAGGGTTTAGGAATAGAGATAATGTTTAGGGTTTAGGGATGAGAGATTAGAGTTGAGGGTTGAAGGATTAGGGTTTAGGGATAAGGTTTAGTGTTGAGGTAGACAAGGAGTGACTGAGAGACATAGAGAGGGGAGAGGTAGAGAGGTAGAGAGGTAGAGACGTGAGATATTGTAAGATAAGTGAGATATAGAAGATGAGCTGATGGAATTAGAGGTGAGATATTGTAAAGTTGAGATACGCACAAATATTTATGGATCAATCTATAGTAGGACAAAACACGAGTGCGTTATAACGCGCTTGCATTTTGTCCTACTATAGAAATGGTAAAAAAGTGTTGACCCCCATGATCCAGGCCCACATGCTCTATTTTCATGTTGATTATGTGCATGCTCCGACAAAAAATAAATGCTTTCATGCTATTGGGAAGTTCACATGCACATTTTACACATTCTACCACATTTGCATGATATTTCCACCACCTTTTCTGCTTTGCCAACTTGAGACGGAGGAAATAACATAGTTTTCACACCAAGTTTGATATATATCTATTCAAGTTTCAATTTATGTAGTGTTGCAATGTTAATTGTGATTCAATTTTAGGAATTTAACATTATAGATTGGTTAATAGTATTGTTGTTAGTAATTATATGAGTGTTATTCAATTTAACATTAAAAAGGAAGCAAGTGGTGAAAAACTCAAATTGTTGAGGAGTTTGATGCAAGAAGAAAAAAACACTACATAATTGGGTACTCTCTCCATTAGAATCTTCATTTTTTAGGTATGTCAAGTCTTTACATGCATGTTCTTTACATTTTCCTTAATTCTATTTGAATTACTTTATCATGCTTTATCATACATGTTTAAAACTCTTCACATTCCCAATCAAGAAAGCAGCCTACAATCTCACATGATGCCATGTATATTTTCTACACTTGGGCTCTTTAATAATTATGTGTAATAAACAGACCTTAACATACCATGATGTCAAGCTATACAAGAATAAATCCTTACAACATAATAAAAATACAATCCCACTATTATCTTGTCATATTAACAAGTTAAAATACAAATGAATAGGTGCCAAGATCATACAAGTATGCACATGACATGATGATTTGTATGCACATATCTTGGGCTAGGACATTCCTTATGCAATTATTCATGATGATTTGTACATGCACATGACACAACAATTGTTGTCTATTCCTTCACAAGCCACCCAAATCCTAGTATCCCTAGTACCAACAAAACACCTCAATTCCAAATCCTAGTAGCCCTAGTAACATGTTGAATGACATATATTTTAGTTATTTGTATGGATTCATTTCTTAGGAACTAATATTGGTCTCTTTATCATGCTACAGTCAAATTCTCCATCATGCCAAGGAAACGATCAAGAATTAAACCAACACACGAAGAGATAGAAGCTAAGAATGTAAAGAAAGTAGTGGCTATGAGGGAACTTCATGAGAAGAGGAAATTGGACACGATAAATGAAAACATGCCAATTGAAGAGGAACCACAACAATCACAAAGAGATATGGTATTGGCGGCACAAAGAGAACGAATGCAAAAACTTCGTGCTACGAGAGATTTGAATACCATAGTTGGAGACACATCCTCTACCATAAGTCAACATGTAGGGACACCATCTACTACATCTCAAGTTGAGAGTACATCATCACTCACATGTGATGAAGGAGGTACGCCATCGTTCCCACCTCAACCTCAAGGTATGTCATCTATTCCATCTTCGATCGAAGGTATGCCATATAGCCCATCTCATTTAAATATTGATGAAATTCCTAATGTTCAGATGAATTTATCTAACTTAACACCACCTAGAATTTTGCATAGAAAGCCAAAGTATTTGATTGATATTGATGAGAATATTTTGTAGCCAATGGAAGGTAAGATTCCAAAATGCACTTGTAGAAGATATGCTCATAAGATTTGGAGATTGTTCTTTGAAAAGTTAAATAAGACTGCAAGATGTCAACTATTCCTTGAAATGATGCGAAGTATAAAGTATAGGTCCATCATGAAGATTCTTGGGTTGAGAACATTACAGGCTTCAAGTGAAAAATCTATTGTCAAGAATCTAATGAGTGCATATGAGAGTGTGGGTAACACCTCAAGCACAAAATATAGTAATGAAACACGGCATGTGATTACATCAACTATAGTAAATAGTCAAATGAGAAAAGCTCATCTCATTAGAAAGATGAGTCAAGAATTGAGAATTAATAGGAAAACTTTATCAAGAGCCATTGGAAGACACCAAAGAATTAAGGACACTAATGCCAATGAATTATGGGCATTCTCGGGGAGACCACCATGAAAAGATAAACCAACTATTGAATCATTGAGATCACTAATTGAAGACTTTTGAAAGAAGTACACAAGGGTATCTCTGAATCAAAGGGATGTGGTAAGAAGGAGAATCAATAGTCAGAACCGTGAGCCACATTCAAAGCATTTTTTGGATGAAACTCAAAAACAGTGTTATGGTAAATTTCTAGAGAAGTATCCTCAAATTAAAATTTGTCAAAGATATTTTGAAATGCTAAAACCTTTCTATGTCAAGATAAATCACACACGCACTACTTGTTGTTGTAGATTACATATTGAATTTTCTAACCATTTTGATGTTTATAGGTCTATATGTTTAGATATGCATACTAACAATGTTTTGCAAGGTTGTGTCATACGTGCCCCACCAACATCTTCAAGAGACTTCATATCAAGAATTTTATGTGAAAGAGACAAAGGTCAAATATTCTACAATAAATTATGCTTGGATGGCACATGTCATCATTGCGGTGGCTTGCAACATTTGCTAATATGTGAACACATGTGGTTGGAAATGAACTAGTAGAGTTTTGCAAGTATAAAATAGTGGCATACAATACAAAAGATGGTAAAGAAGAAAAGAGGTGTGAATTGGTTATTAAAAAGATTCCAGTGTATCAGTTTATGCCTCATAGTGTATGAGTATGCAAGACATGCCCATAGAGCTCAATGGTTGGACTTGCAATTCAAGTTATGCAAGGACACATTTTTGGTTGGTAGCATTGTTTCAGTCGTTGACTTTATAGAGAACTACAGTCTACAGCCACAGCGCGAGGTGCAATCACAATATTACAACTCCACATATGTTTCTATATTTGTGCACATCGCATTGATTCATGCGAATGATAGTATAGAGGATGACAGAAAGATCATAAGGGAGTATCATTTCTATATTAGTGATAATCGCACACATTCTACAGAATTTGTGCAAGGTTTCTTTCAGGTGCTCTACAATGATTTGGCTAGAAGGGGCATATCGTTCAGTCAGCATATCATATGGTCGGATAACTATGCATCACAATTCAAGAACTCACAGAATTTCTATTAGCTGAGCAAGAGGCATAATTTTACAGGTATTCAGTATATGTGAAACTTTTGTGAGGCTGGGCATGGAAAGGGGGAACATGATGGTGTAGGAGCATGTATCAATAGAGCCATAGCATGAGAAGAGTTAAAGTATAAAGACAATGCAAAGTTGACAGATGCAAAATCAATCGTCGAGTGGTGTAATGCTTCCATGGGTCTAGGTAATGAAGGTAAGTCTTCAGTTCGTAGATTTTTTTGGTTGATAGATGATACTAACATTGCACCATATGAGGATTGTTCTACACTAACAGGATCAAGTGAGATACACTCTTTCAGAAGCTCAATTGTAGGTTCATGGACTATCCATATGTGAAAGATGTCATGCTTTTGTTCTTCCTATACAATTCAAGCCTGGGATGAGTGTGAGTCAAAGAAGTGGGTTGATGAATGGCAGTTAAGTTATCTTAGCCCACTTGACACTTATCGACCCTCGACGGCACTGGAACTAACACAAATAGAATCATTAGTTGACTTTGACCACATATCAGATCTAGTTCAACTAGGTAATATATCTATTTGCATAATTTTTGAAATTCCTAATGTCATCTTACTTTGTAGTGTTTTTGTAATGTTGACTAATTTCATCTAATTTGCTACACATATCAATGTAGGGCACGTATATGCAGTTATTGCAGATGAAGATAATGAAGAGGGAACAGATTATTACTTATGTCGTGTTGAGGCCAAAAAGAAATTAGAGGCCCCAGTGATAGATGGAGAAAACATCGGATACCCTACAGGATCAGTGATTATTACTGGAATGTGGCTTAGAAGGTACCCACATAAGAGTGTTAATGTTTGGTTGTTTTAGGACTTAGACACGCATCAGAAGATTCTTCATTACTCGAACCTTGTCGTGAAATCCAATGTTTATTTGATACAGTATCGAGGTAGACCTTTGAAAAAAATATTGTGGAAGGTGCGTGAGTCTAACCATGAAGCAAAACTTGACACAATAAAGAGTAGAGTAGACCTGGATGGTTCATTGGATTAATTTGTAAGTATTCACATTGATTTTGTAAAGTCATGTTACATTGAGTTTTAAGTATGCACATTAATTTGTAAGGTTTGTCTATTTTTATTTCCTGCTGCACTTTTACACATATACACATTTTTACATCATCATGTTATGCTTCATGGGGTTAGACCTAAGTGATGGATGAAGTTGATCATGAGAATAATGTATAAAATCTAGGTAATGTATAAAATATAGGTGTCTCTAGGTTTCTTGGTTTCTAACTAGATAATAGGTGTCTCTAATTGTGATGTAGAGGCAATGGGATAGTTGGAGGATGGCAAACTAGATAAGGTTTCCTTATGCTCTAAAGCCCAAATTTCATGATCATTATACAAAAGTGGGAACAATAGTTAGAGACTCTGAATTCTTCATGGAAAAGGTGATTTCAGATGTTATGGGACCCATTCCAATCATTGCCAAAGGTAGACCAAACTCAAGATTAACACTTCCTTCACAAACCCAAGAAATGGCTTGTAGCCCTAAAAAGGAGAACAGTCCTAATAACTTTTGATATAGATCTTCAAACATAGAACTTGGACAATCAGTAGATACCCATTTGGACTCCCTATCACATATCCAAAATTGGGTATAGGTTGTTTTGGATGATATACCCTAACCTATAACTCCTCTCAATAACCTAGAGCCCCAATTAGGCCTAAAATACAAAGAGACCCCCCTTAAATTCACACACAAAACTCAACCAATGACTTGAGCACTTAGTATTCATGCCAAAACTATGAATTTTGTGGGTTTTGTCCTACAATATGTTGTTCCCAAAAATGCCTCTATGGTTCGTTCTCTATTTCTCTAAACATCACCTAACACATGGTTTTGTTAGGTTTCCTCAAAGAAAACTTCTTCTCCTCAGATTTCCTACCAAAAACTCATCATAGCATACTAGAACAGACCTACTACAACCCATTCCACTGATCAAAAGTGAATCAAATCAGTGGAATGGCCAAAACATGCATGATTCTTACCAAAACCCTAGATAAGGGTTTCTTAAACTATTTTCAAGAAAATGAGTCTTAATCTACTCTAGAATTGCTTCAAGATGACAAACTAGATGCAAATGAATGTCAACTCACTCTAGTTTCATGCCACCACCATAGTCCTTCAGTTGTACTAATGGTACAGGGGCACCTAGGTTGTCATGCCTCCAAGAGGGTTCAAAAAATAAAATTTTGTTTTGATTGAGTCAATTGTATGTAATAAGGTCTTCTAAGACCATTTCATTTGTTTTTAAGTCACTTTGAGTCATTTGGGGTCAGTTTGAGTCTTTGAGTCCTGTTGCAAAAAAGTGTCAATGTTGTCAAGTTGCACAAAGCAACTTTTACATTTTTGGTGTCCTGCTCCTGATGCGACCAAACTAATAGTTCCAACGCATCTGGATGGGTATGTTTAGTCTAGGCATGGTCCTATTTTTCACCCAAACATGTCGAAACAGTCCGAGCTACATTGTACCGATGATATCCCTGAAGAGTCCAAAGTGCAAAAAGGCAGCAATCTTTGACGAGATGTTACTCAAAAACTGTGTCACTTAGAAACATTCTATCTAAGGTAACCTGATCACGTAGAGTGCCTCTATAATAACCTCTCTCAGTTTTTTATATCTCTGAGGCATTTGCCCGTGGTGAAATATTTTCTGCTGCCCCAAAAATCATTAGAAGGAGGTAGTGTAAAGTTGCAAAGGGGTGTAACTTTCATCCTACTCCTTATGCGACCAAACTAACTATTCCAATGCATCCGTATGGGTACATTTACACTAGGCATGATCCTATTTTTCACCCAAACATGTCGAAACAGTCTAAGCTACATTGTACCGACGATATCCCTGAAGAGTCCAAAGTGCAAAAAGGTAGCAATCTTTGACAAGATGTTACTCAAAAACTGTGTCACTTAGAAACATTCTATCTAAGGCAACACAATCACATAGAGTGCCTCTACAATAACCTCTCTCAGTTTTTTATATCTCGGAGGCATTTGCCCGTGGTGAAATATTTTTTGCTGCCCCAAAAATCGTCAAAAGGAGGTAGTGTAAAGTTGCAAAGGGGTGTAACTTTCGTTCTGCTCCTTATGCGATGAAACTAACTATTCCAATGCATCTGGATGGGTACATTTACACTAGGCATGGTCCTATTTTTCACCCAAACATGTCAAAATAGTCCGAGCTACATTATACCGACGATATCCCTGAAGAGTCCAAAGTGCAAAAAGGCAGCAATCTTTGACGAGATGTTACTCGAAAACAATGTCATTTAGAAACATTCTGTATGAGGCAACACAAACCCGTAGAGTGCCTCTAAATTAACCTCTCTCAATTTTTTATATCTCGGAGGCATTTGCCCGTGGTCTAAGGTTTTCTGCTGCCCCAAAAATCGTCAGAAGGAGGCAATGTAAAGTTGTAAAGGGGTGTAACTTTCGTCATGCTCCTGATGCGACCAAACTGACTATTCCAACGCATCTAGATGGGTACATTTACGCTAGGCATGGTCTTGTTTTTCACCCAAACATGTCGAAATAGTCCGAGCTACATTGTATCGATGATATCCCTAAAGAGTCCAAAGTGTAAAAAGGCAGCAATCTTTGATGAAATGTTACTCAAAAACTGTGTCACTTAGAAACATTCTGTCTAAGGTAATGCGATCATGTAGATTGCCTCTACAATAACCTCTCTCATTTTTTAATATCTTTGAGGTGTTTGCCCATGGTGAAAGGTTTTCTACTGCCCCAAAAATCGTCAGAAGGAGGCAGTGTAAAGTTGCAAAGGGGTGTAACTTTTGTTCTTCTCCTCATGTGACCAAACTAATAGTTCTAACACGTCTGGATGGGTACGTTTAGGCTAGGCATGGTCCTGTTTTACACCCAAACATGCCGAAATAGTCAAGGCACAGATTAAGGTATGTGAAAAAACTAAATATTGAATGGGCGCCTAAGCTAGATGAAGACTTTTTACCCACCTCATCCTTCAATCATTATAATTGTTCTCAAAAGACATCATCAAAACATGAAAAAACTCCAAGACTTGTAGTTTTAAGTTGATTTCCTCCAAGGCACCAATGTGAGGTTGTTTTGATGGCAAAGGGCATCTTGATTCGTGATGTTGAATCTCCTTCCTCCTAGGCACCAAAATGGATAGTTTAGACAAGAAAAGGCATCTTAGTATACTTAACTCATTTCTTGGCAATTTGATGGCTTCAATCACTTGTTCAAACCTATAGGAGACCATTTTACACTTAGGCACTAGATCTTAGGATTTAGAACATCTTCCTTCAAGGTGCCAAAATGAGGTTATTTAGACACAAAAGTGCACCTCCATACAAGATTCTTATTCTCCTTCCACTTAGGCACTCATTCATGATGATCCAAGTGACAATAGGTGCCTAGACTTCCTTTGGTAAGATTTAGTCATTTTGAAGGTTCTAACACTAGGCGTTACAGTTCGAAGTGATTTGAAATTTATTTTCCTCTAAGAGCCCAAAATGGATGGTGGAGACAAGGAAAGGTGCCTAGGCTTCTTTTGATGATTTTCAAAGTCTTCCTAAGTTATATTATGTTATATTGACCCTTAGGTGCAAATGGATGATCTAGGATGAGTCTAGGTGCATATCCAAGGTGATATCTTTCTAGGCGCAATCTTCACTAAGTTTAGACTTCACTTTACATCAAGGCACCAAAATGGATAGTTTAGAGAGAGGCAAAAATGTGCCTAGAGGTATGATGCTCAGTTTGATGTGTTTGATCAACTTTGATAATCAAGATGAATTACCTCCCTTAAGGCACCCTCCTTTATACTTTGAAACATCCTTTCAGTATCAAGGCGCAATTTTGAGGTTCTTTGGATGATGAAAGGCGCCTTGAGTTCTAGGCTGACTTTTGAGGTTGTGCAAGTAGAGAAATGCACCTAAGGTCTTAAAGCAAATTTGCGCCTAAAACTAAAAATCCCTGAGGTATGACTTATGGAAGCCTATAGCCCCAATGTTATGTTGCATACTAAAATTAGGTAAGACTCGATGTAAGCTCATAACCTCACCTTATATGCAAGAGGAATTACATTTAATAACCACAATGGTCATCAGGTGCTCATAAGCATATGATTTTGACTATCTTATTCAAAACAACAAACATACTCTTTGCATCCCAATATGGTATAATAACAAGAAATTAAGAAATATTTTCAATTGACCAACTCAGAAAGAATATGGATCAGCATACTCATTTGAATATTTTCAATTGAGCAACTCATAAAGAATATTCATATTTTCTGTTCAACATGATGATTCATTTTTTTTAAAATACAACTTTTATCTTTTACTTCCAAAATGAGGTTTAGGTGATACTTGAATAACAATAGCTAGTTTATTGGATATTCAAATATCCTATGTAATACAATTGGACTTTAAATATTTGAAGTAGCCATCTACAAATATCCATTCAAACATGGATTTATAATGCAAGTATAGACGCCATCAATAAAAAAGATTTGTATTAACCAAATATCCATATAGGCATACATCAATATCTATCGATATAAGTATAACATATATACAAAATAGCCATATAGGCTTACAAGAATCCCATATAGGCATACAATGTCAACTATATGCAATACAAAATATATGTCCACAAATGCCATATAGGCATACAACAAAGGAACACAATAAAAAGTCATTCCCCTCTAGCTGGTGAAGAGAATAGATCACGGGAAGCCTTTGATCTTCTAGGGGATAGAGACGCATATGTGGGTGGTCTACTACGAACTTGAGGGTTGCTCCTCCTATTTAGTTCTTCCTGCATCTTTAGCTGTTACAATAAAAAGTATAGACATTAATATATAGAAATTACATGTTATAAAAAATGAAACATTTAACAAAATAATCACTTACCGCTACCATATAATCTGTCTCCTCACTTGCCTTAGTAGCAAGAATAGGCCGTGGTGATGTCATGTCCTATAGAAACCATCAAGATAGAAATTAAACTTCAAATCAATAATCTTTTAATTTTTCAAAAATAAACAACTATAACAATGAATGTAAATTGAAATTTACTAATCTGACTCATACCCCTGTCAATGGCATGGAGCTATGAATCGCAGAGGTCACACCATGCTCCATTGCCCTATGAACATCGGGAGGTGTCTCCGCAGCCTGCATCATCTGGAAATAAAACAACATAATTCAATTACGAAAACTATAATAGTGATGCAAATCATGGCTCCTAACATACACACACGTTCATCTAAACATGGAAGTACACACAATAAAGTACACAAATCACATACAAAAATCTAGTAGGTATAATTCATTCATTAAACTATTTATTTTATTACCTCCATGAAGCTTTGATGCCCACCACCACTGGCAGGTGTTGTCATGAAATCTCTAATATTAACCTATTTAACATCCAAAATCAGATATTAGAATACCATTCATATAACGATGCTATTCACATGTAATATTTATAATTGTTTACTAGTTACATACCCTGATAGTAGATGATCTAGTATAATATGCAGGTGGAGAACCACTGAAAACTGCATCAACGCTATGACCCCAAAATTTCATTAAAATCATCAAACTAAATTAGTGAATCTTGCATTTCAAAAATGAAATTTAATAAATTAAATTCAATAAACTTGCTAATATTTACCTGAGTATCAAGGCCGAAATTCTCACTTAGGAGGGTATCTGTCATCACCATATGCTCAACTATAGATGTAGCCTGTGCACCTACGTCCTGACTATCCATGGGATCATAACCACAGGCTGACCTGCAAGTCTGACAAGCATGGGGTGGGACCCTACTCTGTGTTGCAGGACTGGCATGCTCTATGATGCTCTGGGTCAAGGCACTAATGGAATGAAGTGTATCGACCTCAACACTCTCCTTCACAATGGAAGGGATAGAAACATGCTCATGGGCTAGTCTGTTGATTACTCGTCTCACTGCCTGATGTGGGTCAACACGTGCCCCTGGTCTATGTTGTGCTGACCCCCCACCTCTACCCTGAAAGTCCCACATATCAAAATAGTTTGGCACTTTACTGAGGACAAACTCGTAGTAGAGTTTCCTCAAAAAATATTGTGGGACCTCATTATTATTGCATGGAGGATGGTCAAAAACCATCCACCACCTCTGCCCAAAATTGTCCCTTATCGCTTGGTTGTTGCACCAATGGATAGGGAACCTCTTGCATGTAATGGGTGGAGGTTTATTTGTTTGTGGGTTTGTGAAAATAGAACACAAGTCTAATTTTGTAATTTGTATTTATTTCACATCTTGGTATGACAGCTTGTTTGCATAATAGTCTCTAAACTCTATCCTCTTATCCGTCCAACTAGATATTTGCTTGCTAATTGAATCTACATTTGATAACATAGATTTAAGAGATTTGGCAAGCGTGGACCTATGCAAGGTTGAAGTGGAAGGATCTTTCAACCTTGCAATTATGTCTTCAATTTCTTTTTTATTATTTTCAATTTACCCCATTAGATTTTCTTGTGTTCCAAGGGCATGTCAAGGAATGGATGGAGGAGTTCGTTGTTCAGCAAGTATTTCCCCCTTAGGATTTTGTGGATTTTGAGGAGGAGGAGGTGCATTAACATTTGTTGACAATTAACGAAATTTACATCAAAAATCAACTCAAACCTACCTATTTAGAAACAAATTAAAACAAAAAAACAAATAAAACTCACTCCTTTGGCCTACTCAATGTTGTGGCGGCATTTTGGCGACGAATGGGTAAGATTTTGGTGTTGAATCAACTTTTTCAAAACACGAGCGCGCTTCTTAGGGTTTGCAGGCCGGGGGTGAAGAGGAAAACAAAGAAATGAAATGAGCACAAATGCTCTTTTTTCTTATTTATAGTTATTCATGTCATGCTTCTCATACATCCTTTCATGCATTGTCATGTGCTTTCATAGATCACGTTACTATTGGCCCTAGACTATATTTTGCTCATGGTTTTATTTCTTCTCCTTCTAGTGGCCCATTTGTAGTAGATCCCATTAACTTTTCTATGCATCGGTATGATATACCAAATTAGTAGATACCCCCATTTGGATCCATTCATACTTTCACATGTCATATGTTCAAGTACTTATGGAGTACCTCCTCCTATATTCCATCTTACACATGATATAGACATACTTAAGAATGAATAACATGAGGATCTTTTACAATTTTTACTTGGTATATGGGAGGATAAGGTGGCATTAGTTGATAATATATCTTTGACACCCTCCACCATTGTTTTATATGACATGAGGCATACACATGTGAGTTTTAGACATGTTGAGAATGATATTTCACCTTATATAAACTACCTCATTACTGGGATTGACAATCTAGAATGATATGTTGATACTCATGCACAAAGTGTTCAACCAAAAAATGACACTACTAAAATATTTTATAATCCTTTGGCATATGACATTTTGACTTATCCCTTAGCAAATGGAGTTGTGGAGTTATTCAAAGTCGATTATCTAGCCAAAACTCCATTGTTCCATGGAACAATCACTTGTTTCTTATAGGGAAACTATTCCTCCTCTTTACCTATTGTTGGTTGTGTCACCAAAAATCTATAAGCACAAAATATACCATTATTCCCTTCAATCTACATCTTCTTATGGTCATTTTTTGTTATTTCTCTTATCTTCCTACGCTTACTATTCCATCATTTGATGGGTCTATGTCCATTGTGTGTTGACAACAACCTCATAGATTCTTTTTTATTGGTTCATACATCTTTTATCCACCTATTTCCCATGCTAGTCTATTATCCTTTCAAGTGTCATCATAGACTATATCAATATCCTCTAATCTAGGATTTCTAGTCCATCTACATCTTGGTGAAATTCCTCTTCTTTCCCACACTTGGCCTCTTCCAACTAAACAACTCTACTAGTCTCACTCTCCAACTATTTAGAGTTGATTATCTAGAGCCACAACTCTATTGTTCCATGGAACAATCACATGTTTCTTATAGTGAAACTACTCCTCCTCTATACCTAGTGTTGGTTGTGTCACCAAAAATCTCCTTACTCTTTGGCACCTCTTTCTACTAAATACCCTTATTACAAATGGATTTTTAATCCATGTGAACTCCCATTTTCTTTACTAAGTGATTAATTCAAAGGGCCATGCCTCCTAATGACTTCATCAACTCCTTCTTTCTCATCCTTTTTTCCTTTATTTTCTCCCAAAGTCTCTCTAAATTATAATCTAGGAACTATAACTCTACCTTTGGAAATCAATCCTTTGGTCCTCATCTTGTCGACAAGGCCCACCAAGTTACTTCTCAATTTAGATCTCTTTCACTTATACTTTGCCTCAATTGAATAATATAGGAAAAATAGAATGGATATCCATTTTCTAGAACAAATATCTATTTTCTAGAATGGATATCCGTTACCTAGATATCTGTTGCCCAAGAATTGGGCTTTAAGTAACTAATATCTATTTTAGAAATAGATATCTATTTTGAAAATGGATATTCATTATCTAAAAGCTAGAAAAAGGCAAAAATAATATTGTTGGGCCTAACAACGGTGCCCACAGATCCTCTGATGTCGAGAAACACATGATCTCTGCCTGTTCTAGATAAAAAAAATGCTTTTATACACCCTTGGACACAAAATTTGCTTGTTTCAATCATTAGGGTGATATTTTTATTCCCCTAATGGGGAGAAATAGTTATCATACAGTAAAAAGAAGGAAAGTTACATTGGAGGAAATTCAAGTAATTAGGGAAAAGGATAGAGTAAGGAAGAGGATTGGAAGACCAGGTTTGGTGGATGCTCATCAAGGTGAAGCCTCTTCTTTACCATCTAATGACATGTAAATTGAAGGTGTTAATGTTGAATATAATGAAATGTTAGATAAGAATGAAATTGACCATGATATTGCAAATTAAAATGTTACAAAATTTTATGAAACACCTATTGATAAGAGCAATATCATGGACAAAGAAGAAGTAAAACATAAACATTTCCTTGAAGATTGTGTTAGGAATTTGCAGGTCCACTAAAACCAATTCCACATAACCCATAAGGAGAAAATGATGCATACAAGTAACCATAATGCAAAGGTCAAATGACAAACACAAGATAACAAAAGATATACCCTAGGAAAACCCTAAAAAGGGAAAAACCCAGCTTCCAAAAGCATCCACACTCATATGTATTATTTAGCAATATGATTGTTGACCTATTTTTCCTCTAGCAGGAGTCAAAATAATTCAAGCAGGATCAGTCAGTATTCATATCCCCATGAGGCCATATTTGTGATCCTGAGGTCTTAACCCAATTTCAAATTATGAAGCTTGCCTGAAGAGGTTTACCATGTGAAAGAGCTTGAAAAGATAGGCAAGTTTGCTTAAAACATCCCCCTAAAATTCACCAAAAGAAGGAAGTTATGTGGGGTCATCATCTAGTCAAGCCCTGATGTTCTAATATCGGGTCATATTTCTAAAATCGGGTCATATTTTGAACATCGGGTGATATTCTGAATATCACCCGATCTTCTAAATATCATCCTTCCTTCCATATCACCCTGATGTGACGATGATGTCACCATCATCACCCTATCTTCCAACTATTCCCCCCCATCTGATAGCATGACAATGACATCATGGTAACTATAGTGATAAACCAAGTCATATGCCGTTGATGTCATCCAGATCCATTCTGGGGGAGGATCATCTTTCTTGCGAAGGTCATCACATTTGAATATCGGGTGATCTTTGAGGATCATCCTGATGTTATTTTTCACTTCATGTTCGCTAGATCGCCCAACATGCTGCTGATGTCATTTCTATGTCAGGGCGATATCTACTTGTTTCACAGCTTCATGCATATTCCCGCCGGGGGTGATATTTCCAAATATCAGTCATATTCCAAGATCACCCCGATCTTACGATGAAGCTATAGTGCAACCTGATATTTTGTGGGGGTGATATTTCTGAATATCATCCTGCCCCCGAATATCATGATGATGTTATCAGGGTCCGAAGGAGCTCATATTTTCTTAACACCAGTTAGCATTTGAAGATCATCCTGATGTTCGACATGATGGTGACATCATCAGGATAATTGCGGATATGATCATCTGGATCATCGGCGAGACATATGGTGTTGGCAAAGCAGGAGGATCTTCCTCCAATTCATCAGGTTTCTTCAGGATGAGGATGATATTTCCAAATATCAGGTACCTTACAAATATCATCCTTCCTTTCGAATATCACCCTACTCTAACATGCTAATGAAATCACCTAGATATGAAGAGGTATGTTGTATGAACATGATCAGGAGGATCTTTCCTCCCCGACATCCTGCTAACGTCATCCTAATTTTCAAACATCGAGGTGATATTTTATATCATGTTACTTCCGGCAGGAGGATATTTCATATGAGGAGGATATTTCATATCGGGGTGACATTCTATATCGGGCTAACATGCAATCAGCCCACTGATATAATGAGCCTTGCCGACGGTCTTGCTGAAGGAGGAGGATGATGATGAGGCTCATGATGATGCCATTGGGAGCAAAAGCACTGACATTATATATGCTCACGGCCTAGCTTATAAAGTGATGGGGGCATCTTCTCCAGGTGCATGTGGGATCATCAGTTCCCACAGAAATTTGAAAATATTAGGATGATGACCTTTTTGCGAGAATTCTTTAGGAGGGTTCCCACTTCCATTTTTTATCCGGATCTTCATGTCGGTTGGGTGGACTTTTTCAGTGACGACCTTTTTGAGTTGGTGCAGATATTTTTTGCATTCATTGCAGGCGGAGGTAGCTCGCATTAATGATCAGAAATATCTTGCCACTGCCTAGTTTTAGATATTTTCTCTGCCACCTGGGTGTGGAAGATCGAGGAGTAAGCTGCTTACATTAATTATTCTAAATATTTCCTCACCTGACCCTATTCTAGATCCTTTGGCGCCATTACTCCTAGCAGGTGGATGTCCCTTCAGGAAGATATTTTTGATTGTAGCTCTCTAGGTGAATTGGGTAACTGACTTAGGTTAGATGAAGATGCTATATAAGTTGAGGCTTATGATGTAAATAGGGTTGGAAATTTTTTGGAGCATCTTGTTCTCCATGTTTCCAAACAGAGCTTTCAGTTACTGTAACCTTGCCTTCTTACTGAATATATTCAAGCTATCATGCCTTTTACTAATTTTTTCTATCTCTGTGTGAATCTGCATATGGTTGTCTGTGAATATCTCTTGTTCCAATCAATCATCTTGCTTCTTGCCTCTGCTAGAATCATCTAATCTGTGTATACCTGCTTGCTATATCTGGCTGTGTTGTGCATCCTCCAGTTCTGTGAAAGTTTCTTTAGTCTGTCTGGTGTATCACCCTTGTTTTCAAGCTTTTATTTCATTTCCATTGCAAGCTTTCTCTCTCCCTTTTCACCCCAAAATTCAGTAGTTTTAGGTGATAACTAGACAAGGAAGCCAGCCTTCTCCGAAGGTCTGATCTCACTTAGCAAGGTCCCACACTTAGAGATCAGTCCCATGTTACTCTAGTTTGCAGAGGCTTCACAGCTGTATGCATGGGTGCAAGACTGGGTGATAACAATTCTGGCACGCCTAGTGGGACCGGTATGATGAACTTATCATCAAAATATTGAGAGATTTGGTGTTTCTCCCAGTATCATTAGCCTTTGGAGGCAGTACAAACAACACCATGGCAACTCTAATGGCGAATCAGCTGGTTTCAGCAATCCATTTTTCCAAGCAACTAATGAGGTTGGTGCTACTTGTTAGTTTTACTATCATTTGACAGTTTTCTTAGCACCAGGTGACTCTTCTGATGTCCTAACTCCCATCCTAGTGTTTCAAGACCCTGTGGTCTATTTTCATTCCTAACTTGTTATCTAGACTTGCCTATGTTCGTGATTTACCCTTGCAAATGTCTAGTTATCAACACCACAACGGTTATCCACCTCCATTCCATGAAAATTCAGGCTATTGGCCCCCATATCAACAATACCAGGCCCCTAATGCCTATGAATTTGTTCCAAACAACCCCTCTCCTCATTGCAGTCAGCAATACCAGCATGAGCATTTTCAAACTACTCTTGCTTGTCCTTATTTGCAGCCTGTTCATTCTTATAGTCGGCCTTGTGAAACCCATTCTACTCTAAATCAAATGTGCAACCTCCCTAGTCAGCCCCAAAATGATGCTAATTTGGGTAGCATTGAAGGCTGGTTATTAGATTACAAAAGGTAAATGTTAGAAATAGATAGAGAAGCACAGTATAACATGCAGCAAGATGAGCTTGCACATCAGGCTTATTTGCATCAGCAGGAGATAGAAAATAGAAGAGTGCATGATGAGGAATGCTTGAACATGCAAATAAAAAGTTTCTCCCCTATTCCTAGCTTCAAACAAATCCATCCTTCAAACCAAGGTGAATCTATGAAAGTCGCTCAAATTTCTCTACCATGGCAGCCTTCTTGGATCAATCATCTTGATTATAAGATACCAAACCTTGTGAAGGCCAATCCTCTCATACCAGTTCAAAATCAAGAGGAGGAAAAGGTTGTAGAATCCAGGCCTGTCATAATCCCAAGTTTTAGGCATCCCTCTGCCTTGAAGGTGCCAAGTTGGAAAGGGCCATCTTTTTCACCTTGTGAGGACCCTCCATCAAATATACAAACAGAAATATGCTCTAGCATTCAGCGAGCAGAAGAAGAGCAAAAAAGGTTTTTGTTGGCTCCATATCAAAAGCTGGAAACTCAGTCAGCCCTCACTTTTCCAAAACCATTCTATGAAGAAGAGAGTCCCAAGGTTAGAATACCAAGCTTCAAGCAAGGAGGGCCTCCTAAATGTCCTAAATTAGATATTCCAAGTTTTAGAGGGCCTCATCCACTACAACAAGAGCAACCTAGACTCCACAAGTTTCCAGGCTTCAACACCTTTATCCCTTCACAAGACTCTGTTCCTGTGCAAACTCAAATTATCATTCCCTAGGAACAAATTTGTCCTGAATCCTCTCCCCTCCAAGAAATTCAAAAAGATATTCAGGCTTCTTTCCCTGATGCTATTCCAATCCTCAGGGGTGGGCAAGTTGTCTACCAAGATGTTTGGAAAGATGAGCCAAAAGAGGAGGTGGAAGAAGATAAAACCAATGAGGAGCTATTTGTTCCTACACTCACAAAGATAGAATTGTTTGAACCTATTGCACCTGTGATTATTGATAATATCACTCCAAAAGTGGATGATGCTGCCCTACTTCATGAGCTACCTGATTATGTAGAGGATGAAGGGAATGAGTAGCTGGTTGTAGATATGCAGCAACAAGAAAATACTGAAAAGTTGTAGATTGAGGCTGAGCATGATAGTGAGGTTCCAAACCATAAGGAAGACCAATCATGTTGCTCTATGCTACTGTAGAGACTGATGATGTTGATATGCTTGAGGAGCTTCCATGATTTATTGAAAATAGTGAGAAGACTGAACCTGGGCAAGAGCAAATTGCAGATCTGTTTTTTATTATCCAGCAGGGATATCAGCTTCTTGGTGGGGAGGTCTTCTCTTTTGAGCATGTGCATGGCTCATTTTCTAAGCCTAAGTTAGAAAATCATGAACATCTAGTTCATAAGGTGGAGGCAGCTATATTTGTAGTGGAATCACAGGAGCTAGGGTTTTCAGAACGACAAGAAGAGGAAGAATGCAGCAATGATAACATTATATTAATCTTCTTGGATTCTTTGAAGGAAGAAGGAGAAGGCCATGAGGTCCCAAGTTAGCTATTGTACACACAAGAGCAACATGAGAGTCAAATGGAGGACACCATCATACCAATTAAGGAGCCAGGGTTTTCAGAACAACAAGAAGAGAAGAAATCAGAACAGGGATATGAGATCAACTATGTTGATTTCCATGTCATCTTAAGGGGATGCCCAATTAGGCATCTAGCCCAGCTGGAGACACATCAAGAGAAGTCACCACTTGTCATACTTACCTCTAAGCATGAAGTTGAGCATCAAAATGAGTGGGATCAGCCCACTTATCCACCACATATCAGCAACATCAGTAATCAGTTCAGGTGGATAGGTGAGTCTATCTCCTTTTTGGGGGAGGTCTTTTATCAATTTGTCATATGCCCATCCCTCCCTCACCTCTTTTTAACTACCCACATGTATAAGAAACATTGTAAATTGTTAAGGAGGGGCAGTTACTTTCAAGAACCAGTTAATGGCTTTATTTAGAGTCACCTCTGGCTGGTTAGTTTAGGATTAGAGTAGGTTTCATTTTTGTTTTAGTTTTCCCTTTTCCTAAGTGCTTCTGTACAGGCTGCTTTGTCATTAGGAGAAAGCAGGCCTTCTCCCCTTTTTGTATTTTGGAGGCAAGTCCTAGTTTCCCAGCATTTTTTAAAACTTGACTCCATGCCCAATGGATGCTTAAGGCCACTGATCTCATGTTTAGCAGGCAAACATCCCATAGAGGTCACCAAATTATTGACCTATTTTTCCTCTAGCAGGAGTCAAAATAATTCAAGCAGGATCAGTCAGTATTCATATCCCCATGAGGCCATATTTGTGATCCTAAGGTCTTAACCCAATTTCAAAATCTAAAGCTTGCCTGAAGAGGTTTACCATGTGAAAGAGCTTGAAAAGATAGGTAAGTTTGCTTAAAACATCCCCCTACAATTCGCTAAAAGGAGAAAGTTATGTGGGGTCATCATCTGGTCAAGCCCTGATGTTCTAATATCGGGTCATATTTCTAAAATCGGGTCATATTTTGAACATCAGGTGATATTTCAAATATCACCTGATCTTCTGAATATCATCCTTCCTTCCATATCACCCTAATGTGATGATGACATCACCATCATCACCCTATCTTCCAATTATTCCCCCATCTGATAGCATGACGATGACATCATGGTAATTGCAGCGATAAACCAAGTCATATGCCGCTGACGTCATCCAGATCCATTCCAGGGGAGGATCATCTTTCTTGCGAAGGTCATCACATTTGAATATCAGGTGATCTTTGAGGATCATCCTGATGTTATTTTTCACTTCATGTTCGCTGGATCACCCAACATGCTGCTGACGTCATTTCTATGTCAGGGCGATATCTGCTTGTTTCACAGCTTCATGCATATTCCTGTCGGGGGTGATATTTCCAAATATCAGTCATATTCCAAGATCACCCTGATCTTACGATGAAGCTACAGTGCAACCTGATATTTTGTGGGGGTGATATTTCTAAATATCATCCTACCCCTGAATATCATGATGATGTCATCAGGGTCCAAAGGAGCTCATATTTTCTTAACACCAGTTAGCATTTGAATATCATCCTGATGTTCGACATGATGGTGACGTCATCAAGATAATTGCGGATATGATCATCTGGATCATCGATGAGACATATGGTGTCGGCAAAGCAGGAGGATCTTCCTCCGATTCATCAGGTTTCTTCAGGATGAGGATGATATTTCCAAATATCAAGTACCTTACAAATATCATCCTTCCTTCCGAATATCACCCTACTCTAACATGCTATTGACGTCACCTGGATATGAAGAGGTATGTTGTATGAACATAATTAGGAGGATCTTTCCTCCCCGACATCCTGCTAACGTCATCCTAATTTTCAAACATCGGGGTGATATTTTATATCATGTTACTTCTGGCAGGAGGATATTTCATATCGGGGTGACATTTTATATCAGGCTAACATGCAATCGGCCTACCGATATAAGAAGCCTTGCCGATGGTCTTGCGGAAGGAGGAGGATGATGATGAGGCCCATGATGATGCCGTCAGGAGCAAAAGCACCGACATTATATATGCTCACGTTCTAGCTTATAAAGTGATGGGGGCGTCTTCTCCGGGTGCATGTGGGATAATCAGTTCCCATAGAAATTTGAAAATATTAAGATGATGACCTTTGGCGGGAATTCTTCAGGAGGGTTCCCACTTCCATTTTTTATCTGGATCTTCATGTCGGTTGGGTGGACTTTTTGAGTGACGACCTTTTTGAGTTGGTGCAGATATTTTTTGCATTCATTGCAGGCGGAGGCAGCTCGCATTAATGATCAGAAATATCTTGCCACTGCCTGGTTTTAGATATTTTCTCTGCCACCTGGGTGTGGAAGATCAAGGAGTAAGCTGCTTACATTAATGATTCTAAATATCTCCTCACCTGCCCCTATTCTAGATCCTTTGGCACCATTACTCCTGGCAGGTGGATGTCCCTTCAAGAAGATATTTTTGATTGCAGCTCTTTGCACGAATTGGGTAACCGACTTAGGTTAGATGAAGATGCTATATAAGCTGAGGCTTATGATGTAAATAGGGTTGGAAATTTTTTGGAGCATCTTGTTCTCCTTGTTTCCAAACAGAGCTTTCAGTTACTGTAACCTTGCCTTCTTACTGAATATATGCAAGCTATCATGTCTTTTGCTAATTTTTTCTATCTCTATGTGAATCTGCATATGGTTGTCTGTGAATATCTCTTGTTCCTCTCAATCATCTTGCTTCTTGCCTCTGCTAGAATCATCTAATCTGTGTATACCTGCTTGCTATATCTGGCTATGTTGTGCATCCTCCAGTTTTATGAAAGTTTCTTTAGTCTGTCTGGTGTATCACCCTTGTTTTCAAACTTTTATTTCATTTCCATTGCAAGCTTCCTCTCTCCCTTTTCACCCCAAAATTTAGTAGTTTTAGGTGATAACTAGACAAGGAAGCCGGCCTTCTCCAGAGGTCTGATCTCACTTAACAAGGTCCCACACTTAGAGATCAGTCCCATGTTACTCCAGTTTGCAGAGGCTTCACAGCTGTATGCATGGGTGCAAGATTGGGTGATAACAATGATATTACAATACATTCTCATGAGTCTCCATGAATACCTCTGAAACATCAAGCTCCTCTAATGCATCCTCCATGTGTCCTAGCATGAATCCACACATCCCATGCCAGGCTTCACAATATGCACTCACAAGAGAAACTCAATACAATAATAGCCTCTCGCACAACCTCCATACACCAACAATGATGAATCAGTCAACCCACAACTAATGACCATGTGCTTGCTTTTATAAACCAAGCTTACACAAATATAAGAAGTAGTATTGGGTAAAACCATGTGTTCCAAAACCATGGATACACAAAACCATTGACCCCCTCATTTAATTATTGGTACTACGTTTTCCCAACAATTAAATAATTATAAATAAAAAATTAATTACTCTATGTGTCCCACACACATAAATAATTAACCCAATGTTACATACAACTTATATAAGTGGCATCCAAATAAATATCTAGTGTGGCTAAACACATTAATTAAGATGAAATAAATATTAATTTTACATAAATAAAATAATACAATGTTATTGTTGTCACATGGATTTGCACCCTGTGTTTGAGGCTTTTAGGGCTCCAACAATCTAGTGAAACATTGAGATGATCTCTAGGTGTGGGACCTTACAGGGAAATCAAATCTCCAAAGAGAGGTTGGTTCCTTCACTGAATGGGAGATTCAGCTATTACTAAGACTAAACCTAATCTATCCACCATTTGGGAAAAGGGGAAGAAGGATAAAACTAGAAATTAAAGGCTCAGGTGATACACCAAGTTTGAATATAGAACACTCACAAAACTAAAATGCACAAAATAACTAGATATAGCTAATAAACCTACATAGATCTAGCAGATTCTAACAAAGGTAAAGAGAAGAACATGGTTGATTGGAAATAAACATTCACAGGCAACCAGTTCTAAATTACATAAAGCTAAAACAAACATGAAGAGGTAAAACAACCAGCATGTATTGATTAGAAGGGCACGGTTATAGCAGAGGAGGGTTCTATTTGGAGTACAAAATATCTTTGTATCCAACCCTTATTACATCTTTCAAACATGTATATATAGCATTTGATTTCATTGACCTAAGTCATTGATTTACAATAAATTTTCCCCCATGGGCCTGTCAAAAAATATCCATGTCAAAAGGAATGTATGTCTGCAAGAATTCAATGCAGAAATCTCTTGGATCATGAAGTAGCTGGGAGATATTTGTTGTCTTCAATGCAAGTAGTTGATTCATCACCTGTAATCAATAAGTGCAAAATATCTAGAAATGGAGTAGCTAAGAAGATCAGACTTTGCGTTAATGGCTAAAGAATATATTGAAATGAATTTTCCTGCCAAAATCTCCTTTTACAGAGTTTTTACAACACTTCAAATATGCAAATCCAAATATTTAAAATTTACAATATATCACAAACTTTGTTCTAATTGATTTCTGCATATCTTAAGATTTTGGCCTGAATTTTGCCTCATCGACAAAATCTCTCATTTTCAAACCATTCTGTCTTGCTCTCTACATGTTTTTATCTTTAGTTGGCAACTTTGTCATTTCTTGAACTATGGCTTGTTTCTTCCATTTTTGCCCTTATTGGCAAAATTCCATTTTGCCAAACTATCCTTGCTTTGTCTCTTTCATATCACTTTTGCCTTATAGCCAAAATATCATTTTTTCCAACCATTTCTCCTTGCTTTTTGCCTTATTAGTAAAAAGCCAGTTTTGTGAACCTAGGCCTCTTTATCAGCAAAAAGTCACTTTGGTGAACCAAGCTTATTTTTTGCTTTATCGGCAAAAACATCATTTCTCGAACCTTGCCTTTGGCCAACTTTTGCCCTTTATCAAGGCAAAACTTTGCCTTTTGGTCTATCTTTTCTCTCTATCAGCAAAATGTCACTTTGATGAACTTTACTTTTGCTTCCCTTTTTTATCAGCAAATCACCTTATCGGCAAACTTGAGGAATTCTAAACTTTTGAAGAGTTCTACTTTTTACTGATTCACTGATAAGGCTTTCCTTTTCTTTACTTAGCCAATTTTCCACATTCCTATTTTGCCTTATCAACAAAACCATCAACTTTTGAACCAAGTCTTCCTTGTCAGAAAAACTTCATTTTGTCGAACCATTCTCCTTAGCCGCTTCTTCACTCTTATTTTGCCTTGTTGGAAAAATCTTGGAATTTCAAACTCATAATGCATTAGCCTATTTTTTCCTTTATCAGCCCATTTGCTCCTTCGTGAAGCTTCTCCCTTACTTGTTTTGGTGATTTTCCTTATTGGCAAATTGTAGGGATTTCAAAATTTTGAAGAGTTCACGATTTTTTAACTTTGTCGACAAGGTCTTTTGTCTTCTTTGCTCTGCCTTCCTTTATCAGGAAATCACCGAATCGATGAACTTGTGAAAATGTGAACTTTTTGAAAAGTTCATCAAACATGAAAATCACTGGCAAAGCAAAGAGCTTTCTTTCTTGCCTTAGTGAAATTTTTGAATTTTCCCGCCTTATCGGTGAATCAACCAGTCGACGAACTGGCTGGTTCGCAAACCTAAAGTTTTGCCGATAAAGGCCAAAAGGGGGCTAAAAACTTAGGCAAAGACTTAGAAATTTCAAGGTTTTTCTAGGTTTTTTGTAAGGATTCTCCAAAGGAATTTACAGGGATTTTTACAAGGAAAAACATTAAAATTTGAAGTATTTTAGACATTTATAAGGGATTTCAACAATATTTTCAAGATGGGCTATTTGACTCTAGGAAGGGAAAAATAGGTCAACAGTTATGCAAGGTGTGCAACACCTGTTTCCCAACATTCTCCCACTTGTATACATGCATAAGGGTCAATCAATGAAATACATCATCATAGGCAAACATGAAATCACATGAATCTCCAACATGCTCTCGTGCTCCATCAAGATACCTGCAATAAAATCAAAGTGACCACCATCTCAAGCAAGAACTCCTCTCATCCTCTAATATGCCACCTATGGAGAAAAGGAACATGCCAAGGTGAAGATGCAACAATCCAAAGGACACAAGCACCAAATCCAAGTGATAACAAAAGGCTCCAAGCTACTGTCAAAAGGTAAAAAACCCACATGACTAGAAATAGCACCCACATCATATGCTAATACATTCAACCATCCATACCTCATAGGTATCAACATCAATAAACTCATGTCAACAAAATATCCAACCCATATACCGCAATCACAAGCTCCATGTATAAAACCTATCAATGAAGAACACATATATCTAGGAACTCCCACTGCATGGGTAATGTCAAATCTGAAGATAGATCCAAGGCATACCAAGTCTATCAATCAACACTCAAACCAAGGTGTGGATACATTCAAAAGGTAAAAAACCCACATGACTAGAAATAGCACCCACATCATATGCTAATACATTCAACCATCCATACCTCATAGGTATCAACAACATCAATAAACTCATGTCAACAAAATATCCAACCCATATACTGCAATCACAAGCTCCATGTATAAAACCTGTCAATGAAGAACACATATATCTAGGAACTCCCACTAAATGGGTAATGTCAAATCTGAAAATAGATCCAAGGCATACCAAGTCTATCAATCAACACTCAAACCAAGGTGTGGATAATCAACAATCCAATATAGTATCAAGAACAATCATAATGATGTACATATGCATGATAAATTGTTGCATACTCTCTCACAACATGTCATCATAACTTTCCCAAGTCCAACCATATCAACATGATCCTCTAGGAAGTAGCCATAAGACAAAGAGAGAAAACCTATAAATCATAATGTCCTACTACCAACACCTCAAAGTGCTAAGCAGTATCAAGTATGATCTCATCTACAACCCCAAATGAAAAGCATCAACAACACCCAACCATTCAATCTCATAGATCAAATGAACATATGTATCATGTAACCAAAATCAATGTAAGCCTCTCTAATCAAGTTAGATCAAACTCATAATCATTCCATAACTAGGAGTAAGCCCAATAACATCTCCTAAACTCCTCATAATGAACATCATAAAACAAACCATACAAACAAGGAGATGACCATGCTTACATCCCTCAAATGAACCCTCCAAAACCAATAACCATAGCTAAAAATCCATAACCATGAGAAGATAAAGCATAAAGAAAAATGAATCTAAAAGGATGGGCAATACCTCATAGATGATAAACCACCAAATAGACCAAGAGTGGGGAATGAGAATGCTCCTCCAAGATACACCAAGCCACACTGACTCTCTCAAAGAACAAACTCATCCAAGGTCTATAATAAACTCACGTCCATATCTAGGTGTAAGGCTCCTCGGTCTATCTGTTGAAACCTCCAAAGAGTAACTATCTTAACAATTGTCTCTAATCCCAAAAGAACTCTAGCCTTACCTAAGTCTCCAAGTATCCAATATTACCTCCATGATCAATCCATGCTAAACTCCAAATGCAATACCGCACTATCATGAAGCTCCCAAGCACATGACCAATGTACTCAATACCACGAGAACCAACAAGATCACTATCAATGCTCCTACTGTACATCTACATAATCAAGGAACCCATCATGACATCATGATCTAACATCTCCTCAAAGGAAGATCACATGCACTAATGCATACATCCTATCTCAAGAGAACCCGTATCATGTCAAAACTTTAATCCATAATCAAGAGTCCATCAAGACACAATATCAACATCTCTAAATAAAGGATCAACATCTCCAATCACATGAAGATAACCATCTCCTAATAATAGAACTTAGGCTGTCAAAGCATTCTCATGGAAATAAGAATCATAATCCAAAAGCCTCTCCAAGACATGCACAACCACTATAGAAGATCATCCATCACAAATGATGAATCCACATCACTGCCAAAGCTCCCACTAAATTGTGACACTGAGCTATACATGGAAACAAAGTAACCATCTCCTAAATGAAGATTATCCATGGCCCTAACATAATCAAGGAATCCCACTGTAACATCAACAACTCCAAAAAGGTAAAGTAGACCATGATCTCCAAACCAAGAAGATAAAACCATCACTGTAAAAAGATCACATAAAACCATGTATCCAAGATATCCATGACATCGTGACAAACATGCTATAAGTCCCAACAACTAACAATCCAGGTAGTCTAATCATCCATCCTCTCATCCCAATGCAACATACCAATGTACAAATGACCACAAACAAGGCCAACTAACAAAGTTTGCATAAACATTGAATTAGTCTTATGGATAAAGATAGTCCACATCTAAGTAATCCCATTGTAGCCAAGGGGTGGCTAATCCACAAAACTACATAACTCAAAGATCCAAAACAAATGTAACATGCAAACTCATCATCACACTAGTAACATGCAAACTGAGATATCAAAGAAGACAACCTATAGACTCCAAGACTCAAACACCAAATCATCGCTAGATTCGATTTGCCAAAAAAGTCCACAAATGAGTAACCATAGTCAAGGAACTAATCAAGCATCCAAGAGATAAGAACAACCTCCTAAAATAACACAATAACACCACTTGTAATCATGAATCAAACATCATAGCCCATACATGTCAATCGCATACATGATCATGTCGTGCCAATGCAAAGTGTACCTGCATATCCATGGTACCATAATCATCATCATCATTGTACCTATACTCAACTCCCACTAAAATGAGACTCTCAAAGTCTCACACATGTATCAACCATGTCCTCAAACCAGAAGAGAACCTATGTACCTGTCACCATCAAAGTCAAAACTCTAAAAATTCATGTAAACCTGTATCTGGAAGTACCAAATTTGGAAACCTACTATACCATGTTGATGGTCTTATAACAACATGCACTCCTACAAGTTTGTACCCAAAACTCCATCCGAATGCTCTCATAATCGCACCCTGAATCTCAGGCTCCTACAAGTGATCAAACAAGTACCAATCTCTCTCTGCACACCAAACTAAAAATATACACAATCCAAATTTTATTACACTGCAATAGCTCTCCAACGCCTATTTGAAATAAAAAATATGATTTCGTATACAAAACTTATGAGCATAAAACTGTCCCGAAGCAATTCCTAGATTTAGGCACCAAATTCTACAACAAACAACAAAATATGGTCACCACACCTATACCACTGTGTAGCTCTTGGAGAGACCTTTTCGAATCCTATAAGAAGTCAAAAATCTAATACTGTTGGTGAAAGTTATGCCTCCCAAAAAAAAATGCCCTCTAAGGGCTAAAAGGAGCCCTAGGGGACCCATATGTACAATGATGTCATCGCTGATGCAAGAAGTTGACGTGGCACTAACATCATCATTACGTAAGCAGATGATGTGGTGCTGATGCAAACGCTAATTGTGTGCTGACGTAAGTTGATGTGGCATTGTTGATGTGGTGACGTGTAGGCTGACTCACTTGCTGACGTGGTCCGACAGGGTGTATGGTGGATTTGAAATTGTTTTCAAAAAGGTTTAATTTTGTTTTTACCTGTTGAGAGGCTTGGGCTAGCCATTGGAAAAAATTGCCAGCCCATAATCCAACAATAGGCCAGGGGCTTGGCCAGGCCTGCTGGACTGGGGGCCTAAGGCCCACCGACTACGGCCACCGTCGGTCAGCCAGGGGCTAACAAACCCCTGCCGAGTCGTGCTTTGTATGCACAGGAGCTCAGTATGACTATATGTGGATGTCGTACCCCCCCCCCACAAAATCTTTTTTAAAATCTTTTTCAATTTTTCCCACCATTTTTATAGTTTTAATTTTTTTAATTTTTATTTCCCCAACTATATAAAAATAAACAATGCACAGGAATTTTAATATTATCATTTTCTATCATACCTGCAGATGCTTGTATGGTCATATCATCGACTTGGAGGCTAAAATTTTTTGCCTTGGGTCATAATGGCCAAAATATGTGAAATTATATATTTTCTTCGCCTCTCAGGCCTCCTTAATCCAAAGGTGAGGTCCATTTTTGCACAGGAGGTCATCTATAAAAATCCCTCCTCAAAACCCTAATTGAACTGATCCAAGAAACCCTCTTTTGTCATGATTCTTCAAACACCAGATCTGCGACATATAATAAATCTGCAATACCTAAAACCCCAAATCTGCAACACAACCTACACAAAAACTTGTAATGTCTCAAATCCTTTCATGCATTACCATGGCTTCCACTTTGCATCAGATCTACACACATAAGGTTTAAACAAATCTAGGGAGCTCACACCTCACACAACCATAAATATAGCTCTAATACCACATGTTAGGAATTTGCAAGTCCAATAAAACCAATTCCACATAACCCATAAGGAGAAAATAATGCATACAAGTAACCATAATGCAAAGATCAAATGACAAACACAAGATAACATAAGATATACCCTGGGAAAACCCTCAAGAGCGAAAAACCCAGCCTCCAAAAGCATCCGTACTCATATGTATTATTCAGCAATAAGATATTACAATACATTCTCATGAATCTCCATGAATACCTCTAAAACATCAAGCTCCTCCAATGCATCCTCCATGTGTCCAAGTATGAATCCACACATCCCATGTCATGCTTCACAACATGCACTCACAAGAGAAACTCAATACAATGACAGTCTCTCACACAACCTCCCATATAACCAACAATGATGAACTAGCCAACCCACAGCTAATGACCATGTGCTTGCTTTTATATACCAAGCTCACACAAATACAAGTAGTATTGGGTAAAACCATGTGTTCCAAACCATGGATACACAAAACCATTGGCTGCCTCATTTAATTATTTGTACTACATTTTTCCAACTATTAAATAATTACAAATAAACAATTAATTACTCTATGTGTCCCGCACACTTAAAATAATTAACCCAATATTACATACAACTTATACAAGTGGCATCCAAATAAATATCTAATGTGGCTAAACACATCAATTAAGATGCACCACAAATAAATATTTATTTTACATGAATAAAATAATACAATGTTATGCAAGGTGTACATCACCTATTTCCCAACAGATTGTGGATATGAACCTCATGATGTTGAATTTACACTCCATAATCCATTTATTGATAAAATTAATGAGGTTGATAACATGGATGAAACAATGAAAATAAATGTATCTCCAAATTACATAAGAAGAAAGGGCATTTGTCAAGAAGAGAATGAACATGATGAAACTGTAAAACATCCAAGAACCCCAAAATGGTTACTTGAAATTGATGAGAACATAGGGTTGGAGTACTTGGATCTACTTATGCGGTTGGAAACAATATTTTGTGTATTCTACCTAGACCATGCTTGTGTTTTGAGTATGACTCATGGCTATGATGGAAATACATCCACCATTGTTGAGTTAATAGTAGGTTAAAGTTTTTTTTTTCTTGACAAATTTTAATACATAAATGTAGGTGTTTTGGAGAATATAGCTATTATACATTGAAGGGAGTGAGATTAGTGGTTAAAACATTTAGCTTTCATTTTGGAGACATTCGATATAATTCCTAAGGTGACATATAAGATAGAATTCTAAACTTAGTGTTTCTTATTCTTTCATCAAACTTCTTATAAAAAATATTAAGTTAGTTGTAATTGATGGTGTTTACTTTGCTTAACAATTTTTTAACTTATAAATGCAAGTGTTTTGGACTATAAATCTATTGTATTCAAGGGATTGAGATCAGTGGTTAAAGCAATTAGCTTTCATTGTGGAGACATTTGGAGGACATTTTGTACAATTTTTATATTTCAGATTTGTATATTTGTATATTTTGTATATCCTATGAGGAGATTATGACCATAATATCATAATGTTACTATGGGTTTTAATGACAAAGGTTCCATTTTACAAATCCTCCTACTCTTTCTTCACATTTGGTGCTAAGAATTGATAACCATTTCATGTGATTTTAGTAGCACACTCTTTAAGGTGTGTTTTTCATTATGTTTTATGTTTTATGTTAATATTAATACATATATAGGAGTTTTTATCCTTTATTAGTTTATATATGTAGTGATTTGATGTCGTGAACAATTTAACAATAAACTAGTATATCTCTTCAAATTAGTCCCAAAAACCTCTTAAAATCCTTGAAGCTCTTTAAACATTTGCAACTACTTTCCTATTCAAATGTTGGATTAAATCCATGTGAAGGTATCACATGTCTTCCCCTATGAAAACTAGGGTCTTTGCTTATGAAAAAGACATCTTCTTGTTGTTGCTACAGTCTTAGGAATGTCACAATTTTGCATGCTTTTGACAAGGATATTGAGGGTTTTAGATGTTTAACAAGGTTACCCTCCACCCATGACACCCTCATGGTATCCTAAAAATTCTTTCCTTGATGATATAATGACTAACCCTCCCTAGGGTTTGGTGAGTTTCCCTCAAAAACCAAACCCTAGGCTTCAATTGAGGCCTTCCTCATGGAATTTTAGTGAAAAACTTGAGAAAATCACCTTGAATCATAATCAAAACCATTAAATAATCCCTTAGACCCATTGAATTGATTGAATTAAGTGATTGTATTCTACCTACACCATTATTGTGTTATGAGTAAACCCAACATCCAACATCCAACTGTATGCACAAATGAGACATTCCTAGTTGCCTCCGTCGTTGGCACAGTCAAACAATATTGAGTTGATCAAAATGGAGAGAGGTTATTGTGGAGGGACCTAACATCCAATTGTAGGTCCAAACAGATCATTCCTAGGTGCCATGAATTCTGAGAACTACTCCGTCAAAGTCTGGCAATTTTTTGCTCTTAGGTCTCTTAAGAAACCTTGTCGATACACAGTAGCTTGATTCGATTGGGATGCATGGAGAACAAAACATGACCTATCAATACTGTCAATTAGGCCCCATAGGGTGAAGAACACAAAATATGGCTCTTGGCACCTTTACACTAAATGCCACTGAGGCATTTTTCAAGAATGCATCCGTTGTTGGCACGGTCAAACGATGTTGAGTTGGTCAAAATTGAGAGAGATTATTGTGGAGGGATCTAACATACATTCATAGGTCCAAATGGATCATTCCTAGGTGCCACAAAATATGAGAACTACTCCATCAAAGTTTGGCAATTTTTTTCTCTTAGGTCTCTTAAGAGACTTTGCTAGTACATAGTAGCTGGATTCGATTGGGACACATGGGGAATGAAATAGGGCCTCCACTAGCATAAAATTACCCACCTTTACCTACTAACACTGCTAGTTAAGCTACATGGGGTGAAGAACGTAAAATATGGCTCTTGGCACCTTTACACAAAATGCCATTGAGGCATTTTTCAAGAATGCATCTGTCATTGGCACGGTCAAATGATGTTGAGTTGATCAAAACTAAGAGGTTATTGTGGAGGGACCTGACATCAAACCATAGGTCCAAATGGATCATTCCTAGGTGCCACAAAGTCTGATAACTACTACGTCAAAGTCTAGTAATTTTTTGCTCTTAGGTCTCTTAAGAGACTTTGTCGGTACGCTGTAGCTTGATTTGATTGGGATGCATGGGGAATGAAACAGGTCCTCCACTAACATAAACCCACCCACGGTAACTTGTTAGCACTATCAGTTAGGTCCCACGAGGTGAAGAACACAAAATATGGCTCTTGGCACCTTTACACTAAATGCCACTGAGGCATTTTTCAAGAATGCATCCATCTTTGGCATGGTCAAACAATGTTGAGTTGATCAAAACTAAGAGAGTTTATTGTGGAGGGACCTGACATCTAGCCATAGGTCCAAACAGATCATTCCTAGGTGCCACAAAGTCTGAGAACTACTTTGTCAAAGTCTAGCAATTTTTTGCTCTTAGATCTCATAAGAGACTTTGTCGGTACATTGTAGCCCGATTTGATTGGGACACATGGGGAATAAAACAAGGCCTCCACTAACATAAATCCACCCACCCTGACCTGTCAAAACTGTTAGTTAGGTCCCATGGGGTGAAGAACATAAATATGGATCTTGGCACCTTTACACTAAATGCCACTGAGGGATTTTTCAATAATGCATCTGTTGTTGGCATGGCCAAACAATGTTGAGTTGGTCAAAACTGAGAGAGGCTATTATAGAGGGACCTGACATCTAGTTGTAGGTTCAAACAAATCATTTCTAGGTGCCATGAAGTCTGAGAATTACTCTGTCAAAGTATGGCAATTTGTTTTTCTTCAGTCTCTTAAGAGACTTTTCTGGTACAATGTAGCCTTATTCGATTGGGATGCATGGAGAATAAAACATGGCCTCCACTAGCATAAACCTACCCACCCTAACCTATCAACACTGTCAGTTAGGTCCCATGGGGTGAAGAATGCAAAATATGGCTCTTGGCGCCTTTACACTAAATGCCACTTAGGCATTTTTCAAGAATGTGTTAGTAGTTGGCACAGTCAAGTGATGTTGAGTTGGTCAAAACTGAGAGAGTTTATTGTGGAGGGACCTCACATCAAGCTGTAGGTCCAAATAGATCATTCCTAGGTGCCACAAAGTATGAGAACTACTCTGTCAAAGTCTAGCAAGTTTTTGTTCTTAAGTCTCTTAAGAGATTTTACTGGTACACAGTAACCTGATTCAATTGGAATGCATGGGGAATGAAATAGGGCCTCTACTTGCATAAACCCACCCACCCTAACCTATCAGCATTGTCAATTAGGCCCCACGGGGTGGAGTGTGAAATATGGCTCTTGGCACCTTTACACTAAATGTAATTGAGGCATTTTTCAAGAATGCATCAGCCATTAGCACGGTCAAATGATGTTGAGTTGGTCAAAACTGAGAGAGGTTATTGTGGAGGGACCTAACATCTAGCTATAAGTCCAAATAGATCATTCCTAGGTACCACAAAGTCTGATAAATACTTTGTCAAATTCTGGCAATTTTTTCTCTTAGGTCTCTTAAGAGACTTTGTTGGTACATTGTAGCCCAATTTGATTGGGACGCATGGGGAACAAAATAGGGTCTCCACTAGCGTAAACCCACCCACCATAACCTGTTAGTACTATTAGTTAGGTCCCATGGGGTGAAGAACGCAAAATATGGCTCTTGGCACCTTTACACTAAATGCCACTGAGGCATTTTTCAAGAATGCATCCGCCATTGGCACGGTGAAATGATGTTGAATTTGTCATAAACAAGAGATATTATTGTGGAGGGACCTAACATCTAGCCATAGGTCCAAATAGATCATTCCTAAGCACCATGAAGTCTGATACCTACTCCGTCAAAGTCTAGCAATTTTTTGCTCTTAGGTCTCTTAAGAGACTTTGCTAGTACACTGTAGCCCGATTCAATTGGGATGGATGGGGAACAAAATAAGGCCTCCACTAGCATAAACCCACCCACCCTGACTTTTCAGCACTATTAGTTAGGCCCCACAGGGTGAAGAATGCAAAATATGGCTCTTGGCACCTTTACACTAAATGCCACTGAGGCATTTTTCAAGAATGCATCCATCATTGGCACAGTCAAACAATGTTGAGTTGGTCAAAAATGAGATAGGTTATTATGGAGGGACTTGACATCAAGACGTAGGTCCAAATGGATCATTTCTATGTGCCATGAAGTCCAAGAACTACTCCGTCAAAGTCTTGTAATTATTTTCTCTTAGATCTCTTAAGAGACTTTGTCGGTACACTATAGCCCAACTTGATTGGGATGCATGGGGAATGAAACGGGGCCTCCACTAGTATAAACCCACCCACCTTGACCTTTTGGTACTGTCAGTTAGGTCCCATGGGGTGAAGAATGCAAAATATGGCTCTTGGCACCTTTACACTAAATGCCACTGAGACATTTTTCAAGAATGCATTTGTCGTTGGCATGGTCAAATGATGTTTAGTTGGTCAAAACTAAGAGGTTATTGTGGAGGGACCTAACATCCAGCCATAGGTCCAAATAGATCATTCCTAGGTGCCATGAAGTTCAAGAAATACTCTGTCAAAGTCTAGCAATTTTTTGCTCTCAAGTCTCTTAAGAGACTTTACTAGTACACTATAGCCTGATTTGATTGGGATGCATGGGGAATGAAAAAGGGCCTCCAATAGCATAAACCCACCCACCCTAACCTATCGAGTCATTATCAGTTAGGTCCAAACACAAATCATTCCAAATGTATCTCTCTCCCTATGTAGTCATCTTTGTCATTTGCAAGGGCAAAGTATTCACTCCCCACAAAAATTACAACACACCGAGGGCACAACTCATTCCCAATTCAAAATTTATAGTCACATGGCACTAGAGGTTATATGACGTGGACCCTACATTTTTAGAAAATAAGTCTCTCTCCCTATGTCTCTCTCTTCATCTCTACCTCATTCTGCTCTTTCTATAACCCATATAGAAGGTGAAATGAGGATATCCTAGACTTATAGACAATGAAATGATGATAGGAAAATCATGTTAAACATATAGAAGGTGAAATGAGGATATGTTATACATAAAGAAGGTGAAATGAGGATAAGAAAATCATGTCAAACATGTAGACGCGAGGAAAATGAGGATATACAAAGTATGTAGACCATATAGAAGGTGAAATCAGGATTGTGAATCATGCCAAATGTACATCTCTCTCCCTATGTCTCTCTCTCTTCCTCTCTACCTCATTCTGCTCTTTCCATAACCCATATAGAAAGTGAAATGAGGATATACTAGACCTAAAGACGATGAAATGATGATAGGAAAACCATGTTAAATATATAGAAGTTGAAGAAAATAATGTCAAACATATACAAGGTGAAATGAGGATAATTTATACATGTAGAAGGTGAAATGAGGATACATTATACATATAGAAGGTGAAATGAGGATAAGCGAATTGTCACACCACAAATTTTGACTCTTCTTTACTTTTTACTTGTTTGTAATTAGCAGATAATTTTGCATGGACTAATGATTTGATGTTTAGTATAAATGTCTAGATGAGTCAATGATTTTATGAGTTTGAGTTAATATGCATAAGAATTTAGACATATGATCATATGATGTCAAGTTATTTATAAGGTTTATGGATTGACTAACGATGCACTAATCCCAATTCGGTGAATGAAAGTTGTAACCAAGAAATAGGTTTCCACCCTCTGAGAAAGAGAGGGAGAGCATCATCGAAGATAAGTGAATAGACGTATGGAAAGGAATAGGTTGTTGCCATAAGTCTTGTGCTTATATTGTTACTGAACCCTTGTCGAGATTTGGTAAGTTGTATTCATCCTTTTTGGTCAGAGTATGGGTTTCGACTCGACAATCATTGATTTGACATCAAGATCCATTAGCGTTGGCTTTGTAGAAAAAGATGAGTCAAGTTAAAAATGACCATCGACAAGATATGATCAATAGTCATTGTTTTCCTTATATGCTATGATTATAGTTTATGTTATTATAATGATTTAAAATAGAGGTTAATTATTTTATTATCGGTGATTTTTATAATTGTTTCATTATGGTAACTTATCAATTCTCTGATGTTTTTGCGAGATTGATAGGGGAGAAAATCCCAACCCCATTCTCATATCCTTATGGATGTTAGTAACAATGTAAGTAAGAAGTGGGTGCTTTTTACTTTACTTTATGGTTATGTTATATATATATATATATATATATATATATATATATATATATATATATATATATGTGTGTGTGTGTGTGTGTGTGTGTGTGTGTGTGTGTGGTTTAACTAGTTAGACCTAGTGAGGTGGTCGACAAACTTCTCTATGAAAGTGGGAAAGATTCCATGTTATGCAAGTTAGTTTTAATAATGTGGTTGTTCGATCCTCTTTTTTCTCTCTAACTGTTTTAGAGAAGTGGAGGAGCTTTATGACTAGTTAAGGGAGTGGTCCTTTCACTAGTACAGAAACAACAATATATGATTTTAAAAACTACTAAAAATTGCTTATAAATGACTAAACATGGTCACGTGACCATTAGTAGTTTATTGCCAGTCATTTATAATGTGAACAAATTGATGACTAAAACATTTTTAGTCATTTATTGGTTGTTTTTATTGATCGATTTGGTAGTATATTTAGTCATTAATTTAGTCATTAATTGTTGTAAACTGGTCACTTATTTAGTCATTTTTTATTCACTGATATATTTAGTCATTGATTGTTGTTAACTGGTCACTTATTTAGTCCTTTTTAGTCACTGATATCCATCCATTGGTAGTGTATTTAGTCATTAATTTTAATCATCATTTTGATCAATTTGATAGTTTATTTAATTGTTTTTGTTCATTGGTTTCTGTCAACTGGTGGTATATTGATGCATTGTTTATTAATTGTATAATCATTATATTTAGTCATATTTATTCATTGCTCTGTCAATTGGTAGTATATTTAGTCAATTGGTAGTTTATTTAATTATTTTTGTTTATTGATTTCTGCCTAAAAGTGTTGGAAATGAGACAATGCTTTTGAGGTTTAAACATAAAACACAGAAAAATGTAATCAATCATTCATTTGCACATAATGAAACAACTATTAAGAAGGAAAAATATTAAAATTTTATTGAGAAACGGTGTTCTTACAGCAGATACAAGACATAAATATATGTCTTTGCTTTGAAAAATGTGTTACAAAGTGTGTTTCTCAGTGCTGTGACTGAGAAAACTGAGTTACAATGCTCTATTTTTTTCTTATACAACTCCAAAACATGAAAGAACTACTTGAAAAATGAAGCCTAAGGGTCCTATATCTCATCCCATACATGAAGCCTAAGGGTCCTATGTACATCTTGACTTCCTTCACTCACAAGATGCTCTAAACATTGTGTCAACAATCGTAGCCAATTCCTGGAATAAACAAAGACAAAACAAGAACTGTTAGCTTAATATAAACCTTATGTAAATTGAAAAATAGCTTTGGAGATTTTATACATTACCTTTTTCTCGCATTCTTCAACAAGTGGTTCAACGGGAAGGATAGAATGAACATAAAGAATAAGACCTTTGATGAAGTCCTCAGGACAATCATCATCAAGCAACTGACCAACAACTAAAGGAGCATTATCAATTTAGTAAATAAATCATCAATTTCAAACATCACCAAACTTTATAATGTTAAGTACTAAGAACATAATATGCTCATATTCTAAGTGCACCTTTAGCAGCATCATAGCCATAATCAAGATTCTCTTGTTCCAGTAGTTTTCCCACTACAACAACACCCTTGACACTAGCATTGGAAGCAATTATATGTACAAGAGACTTCCAAAAATAGAAAAAACAAATGATTAAACACTGAGATAAAGCCTATTTATAGACATAAACAAAAGAAAGTCTAGGTTAGTTATTTATACCTTCAATGCATTCTGAATTATTTGAACTCCAATCTTCTAGTCAAAGTTAGCTGTAGGAATTGTATCAAGCTCTTTTGTTGCATAGAGAAGAGCAACACCACCACCTAGAGCTATAACCTTCCTAACAAAAATATTACCATCTCTAATTATTTAATGAAATTTACAAATTTGTTTACCTGGTAAAATTTCCTTCTCTACTGTTGCCTTCGTCTCTCCAACTTAAAGCTCACTGGCTCCTCCAATCTAAATTAAATAAAAAAGACCAAAAAATCTAGATACAATGTATCATCCTAATTTGAAAATATTGAAAATTATCTTCAAACAACTGATCACAGTTTGATTATAAGTTAAACCTTGAGAGCAACTCCTCCCAATAGCTTTGTGAACCTCTCTTGGAGCTTTTCTTTGTCATAATCAGATGTGCTTGCTTCAATATTAGTATAGATCTGTGACCAAATATTTTGTCATCCATGCCAAGCATACCAACACAAATCTCTTATCATCTCTATTGTCACCAAGCATTATAGTCTTGCAAAAATATTATCATGCTTCACTCTAATAAAACTCACCTTCTCACATCTCTCTTCAATTGCTTTTTTGTCACCACCTCCATCAAGAATTATAGTATCATCCTTAGAGATAGTCACCTAGAATAAAGAACAACTAATCTTATCATACAACAAAATGTTAAAATGACAAAAAGAATTTGAGTAAAAACACAACAAAAACCTTGTTCATAGATGATAGCAACATTATATGCCTATATACAAGGATACTACTATGTTTACCTACCTTCCTAGTTGTTCCAAGCATGCCAAATTCTACTTTGTCAAGCTTCATACCAAGATCCTCTGATATGACCGGAAGATAACTACCAGTCATAAATACTTTTCCTTGAGAAGTGGAGAAAAAAAAATGGAAAAATACATGCAAACTAACTCAATTGAGAAACAAATTTGGTTCAATAGGTGTCACATGAAGAAGCCAAACTTGCATAACAAATAAAAAACCTCCAAAGCCAAAAAAGAGAGTAGATACATAGAAACATAAACCTAACCTGTCCACCAATAAGTGCAGCAAGATCCTGCAAGTTATTTTTCCTATTTTCACCAAAACCAGGGGCCTTAATAGCACAAACCTGATTCAGGCACAAATATATTTTTAAAATGCTAACGATTTAGAATTTAAAGTTAAAAAATAATTTAAAAAGTAAACAAGATTTAAATAGAAAAATCCACCAACCTTCACCCCTACACGAAGCTTATTCAGGATCAAAGTATCCAATGCTTCACTCTCTACATCCTCTACTACAATCAGAAGAGGCCTTTGTTTTTGTAATAAATGCAACAAGAAATTGTGTTATTTGTCTATAATCAAAACATTGACTAAACATAGATAGATATCCTAAGAGTCATAAATTAATCCAAGACACCACAAGACCTTTGTCACATGAATATTGACAAATTTACTCAACCTTCAAGTGTCAATGATCTCAGTTAGAGCATACTACTGCCCAAAGCAAAACACACTCCAAGAACATAGTAATACAATGGCATTATGCAATATTGTGATTCAATTCTCTTCTCTGTGCACAAGTAAATGCATCACAATGATCTTCACACTTATGATAATCACAGACCCTTGACATTACTAAACTCCATTCACATGAACATTTGCATAACTTGAGCACTGTTATAGGGGTTTACACAATACATTCACACTCAAACAAACTTCTGTCACCTGAACATATTCAGTCCCTTGCAAGAAAACCATGAATAATGCAAAAACAAAACCATTATATAACCTTCTCCTGTGTCATTTGAATCTCTCTCTTAATGTATACACTTTGCAAGAGTATTAGAACACTGTCTTCTAAACCCTCACTATGAATTTGCTTGACAGAGGTATTGAACCATTGTTTTTCCCTGAATCCTCATTGTAAATTGTAGAGTCATTAAGTCATTTTTTCTGAACCTCTACCCCATGCTCAAGCCACACTTATATAATGATCAAAACTTTGATCAAGTTCATTAAACCCTTGCTCCAACATGGTTACCAAAAAACTTGTATGTGACTAAAAAGAATGTTTGTACACGGGTAGTAATTGTTTTCCATGCTTATGAAAGAATCTTCTTTTCTTCAATTGATGTTCCAATATTTCAATGGTTATTGTTATACCAAAATGAATGAAACCAAGAAAACTATGCATCATAGGAAGACATGAAACCAAATCAGTAAAGCAACCATGTCACTTGCACTCTGCACCATACAGTAGGCTTTGTCAAACATTGCAAAACCACTAGCATAGCACATTAGTCACTGTAAGGCCACCAAATTTTTTGATATGAAATGATATGATTGCAGAATGTGCACAAAATGGATTTTGCAAGGAAGCTCTCAAAATATTTGAATTAATGAAGCACTCTAGAACACCGACATTGTAAGTTTTGCTTGTGTTCTAGATGCATGTAGTCATGCAGGTTTAATGGATGAGGGTTGCACATACTTCACATGTCAGTAACCCTTATTGCATTACATAGATAGTTAATCAGTAGATGTGCATGGTTGACCTTTGTGCCTGTGCTGGCTATCTTGAGGACACCCTAAACATTATTACTAAGATGCCAGTTAAAACTTTGGTGCCTGTGGATCATATATGAATATAGGTTGAGTATTCTAGCAACACTACTTTTTTGGTTGGACCCTAAAAATGTTGCAACTTATGTTTCTTCTCTAAAACATCTGTGCAGAAGTTGGCAAGTGTGGTGAGGTTCAAATAGTAAGGAGATTGATGAAAGATAGAGGAATTAAAAAGATACCTGCATGTACTTGGATTGAGGAGCATAAAATGGTACATGCTTTTTTGTGTAGGAGACAAATCACATCCACAAACATGGGAGAGCTATGCAAAATTGGAGAAATTGGCTTGGCAAATGAAGGCAGCAGGGTATTTCCAGATTCAAGACTTTTACTTAATTCTATGGAATAGAAGAAAAAAGAATCATTTATCTACCACCATAGTGAAAAGTTAGCAATTACATTTGGTTTGTTAAACATGGCCCTTGGTACAACTATTAGAGTTGTTAAGAACCTTTGAGTATGTTCTGATTTTCACACTACATCTAAATTCATCTCCAAGATTATTGCAAGAGAAATTGTTCTGAGAGATGTAAACCATTTCCATCATTTTAAACAGGGACAATGTTCTTATGGAGAATATTGGTGATGCTAAATGAAACAATCTAAAAAATAGGCTTGCACTATAATAATGTGCACTACATCAGATATCCAGTAATCACATCCACAAACATGGGAGAGCTATGCAAAAATGGAGAAATTGTCTTGGCAAATGAAGGAAGCAGGGTATTTCTAGATTCAAGACTTTTACTTAATGCTATGGAATAGAAGAAAATAGAATCATTTATCTGCCACCATAGTGAAAAGTTAGCAATTGCATTTGGTTTTTTAAACCTGGTCCCTGGTACAACTATTAGAGCTGTTAAGAACCTTCGAGTATGTTCTAATTTTCACACTGCATCTAAATTCATCTCCAAGATTGTTGCAAGAGAAATTGTTCTGAGAGATGTGAACCATTTCCATCATTTTAAATAGGGACAATGTTCTTGTGGAGAATCTTGGTGATGCTAAATGAAACAATCTGAAAAATAGGTTTGCACTATAATAATGTGCACTACATCAAATATCTAGTAATAATGAAGGGACATCCATCAAAGCATAACAATAGGTATTTTTTTGTCATATGGTGTAGTTACAAGTGCCCTGCTAGACATACATGAAAATGTGGAAGCATAGACAAGGAAAGTGAACTATTTCAAAAAATGCCTCAAAGAAATGTGATATCATGGAAGGCACCTGCTCTCCCACAAACTCTTTAAGTCATGCCAGTGGTGATGTGGGAAAGCCTGACTTAAATATATTTTGAAATATACTATCACCCAGGACACTTTCAAATCTGGCAAAAAAAACACCCCCTACTGCACTTTACGCTAATATCTAGTGTCACTAGATATCAATGTTGGACCCCATTCAGACAATTTAGCGCTAAAAATCACTCCAACAGGATAGCGCTAAAAATACTCCTAATGTACATGTCTTGTTGCCTCCAAAAACTCCATTGATCCACTTCCACTTAAAATCCCCGACAATGAAGTTAGTGTTAAATTTGTAATCAACAGGATTTTCCCTAAAAAGGGCACCTACTGCATATATCCTATAGGGGTCAATTTCTGCGCCGATCCAGTTGAAGGCAAAAATTCTGCCAAAACATTAGAAAGAGTTGGCATTGAAATGTTGTTGCACTGCACATAGTCAGCAGACACCAAAATCCCCACTTGTCCAGTAACCCATGAAATCCCTACCAAGACATTCAAGTGAACTTGGTGCTAAAATTGACATCTACTGCATATGTTCAGTACCCCTCAAAATCTCTATTTTTTGTTGATTTGGTCTAAAAACTTATTTTTTCAAGGTGCAAATTGGATTTTAATGATGAATTTGAATTGCATATCCATTTATCACATCATGATGGACATTTTTACCATGTTAGGGTGGATTTTGAGCATGTTTGGCATCAATTAATGCCACTGCACCTAAATGTTCAGTGACCCCCCAAAAATCTCACTTTTTGCAAAAAAGGCTATAAAAATGCAAAATAAAAGTATCCAAATGGATCCTAATAGACACAAAAACTTCCCAGATCATTATATTGGCCAAATGGGTACTTGAAAATGGTGAAAAACTCATAAAATCATGTGAAAATCAATGGATTTATGAGGTTGTTCATAAGAAAGTGACATTGATTTTGGGTTGTTCCTGATGAATCCAAGGCTGCAAATGGACATATTTTGTTCAAATTCATGTAAAATGATTTGTTAAGATGAAATTGATTCTCAACATTGTGAATTGCAGGTCTGAGAGGACAAATGAGCTAACTGGAGTTGTTTTGGAGGGATGCAAACTCAAAGGTGTAGTGGTGACCTGAATATGCAAATCTTCATTTTGTCAACCAAATTGCTACTGCACATGCAAGAGGAAGTCAGTATGATGTCCCAGATGATGGAGATAAGTCCTAGGAGTTAGAAGACATAAAAGATCAAGTCCACATCACTGATGTTCCTGTAAATCCTATTGGATGTCCAAAACTTGTTCACAGCTGTCTATAACTGTCCCAGTCATCTAGTCATGCAATGTTGATCCAGCTAGTATCCAGTTGAATATATCTTCATCAAAAATGTGCCACATAATCATCTTGACTTTTCAACACATTGGAAAAGTCATTTATCCCATTAGACAACTCAAAAAGTTGCTATTTCATCTTCTTCCCATGAGCTAAAAAGTTGTAATTTCATCTTTTTCCTACAAGACAAAAGCAAATCTGGGATTGTAACTACCCACCAACCAAATTAAATGCTATGTAATCTGAGCCATTGGTGTTGAGTTAATCTCCACTGTCCATTAAAAAAATCAGTATGCTTGCATTTCTATACAAAGGCGGCATCTCTCATTGTAAAGGTTAAGAGAAAGCACTAAAGAAAGGATTGTTGAAACTCTGCCATTTTTCTGAATCAATACAAACAAAATTTCATTTGCCTCTGCCATGTCAGTTCATTTTGTTGATGGGATATTGTTATCATGGTTCTTCTTGACCTTTCCAATTAGTTATTTAGTTGCACTTGTGATTAATTATTTAGATATTTTATGGATTTCTTGTCCATACCATTAATCGCTTGCTAATTGTATGTCATTGTGCATGGTTAGTCTGGGCATATTTTATGAGTTGAGTTTGATTGTGTGATTTCATTGAGCTGCACCAGGAATTGGATGTTTGAATGAACCCTCCACAATTTGAAAATCATTACATTTCCTTAGAAGATTGCACAATCTATATACCATTGTGGGTTGCCTGGTTAAGCAGGGATTTGTTTATTATTGGGAATCTGTCTATCTGGTTATTGATCATTTCTACAATTGTCTATAGGATTTCTTATCCCTTCTCTCTCTCCCTTTCCTTTTGCATTTTATT
This sequence comes from Cunninghamia lanceolata, assembly GCA_027924645.1. Lineage (NCBI taxonomy): Eukaryota > Viridiplantae > Streptophyta > Pinopsida > Cupressales > Cupressaceae > Cunninghamia > Cunninghamia lanceolata. The sequence goes on along the minus strand of BSBN01001486.1, from coordinate 80,756 downwards.
TACATAAATTTTAGTAGATTTAGGGTTTGAGCAGCATTACATTGATTATCTGTTGATAAATTTTAGAGTTCACAGTCTACATCACTTAGGGTTTATACATTTATATTGTTGCCATCTTTTCACAAACCCTATGTTATATGTAAGTCCCCTTGATAGTATAGCTAAAACATTCCATTGAAGTTATTCCTGCAAGCTAAGACCTAGCTATATAAACCTTGGGGTAGGCCTATCTAGGATAGGATTCCTTTCAAGAGAGGTGAGATACCCTATATTTCACCTGCCTTGTTGCGTGCTAAAACCACCATCAATAGGTTCTTTGTCAAAGTTTTGCATGCTTGATAGTTAAGAATTATGTCAAATGACAGTGAAGAAATGGCAGTTTGAGGGTCATATTGTCTGGGAAGCCAAATAGCTAGACCACTATCAAGGTTAACTGTGTTGATCTTCATCTTCAAGTTGCAGAGGGAAAAGCACCTACAGTATACAAAGGTACTGTCATAAAGCCAGGATAGAGGATAAAGCACGATGTGATACAAACTTATGCAGAACACAGGGATAATGATTTGCATAATGGAGTTTCAGCATATGCTTTTCTTTCAAATTGTAATCTTTTCCAGATGTTTGTTTAGCAGTGGTTGGAAGTTTCATTTTTAGTCTAAACAAATATAAGAGGTAGTCCTATACTCTTTTCTAGAACATGCACTAGTCCAAAGGGGTAGTCTAAAGGTCACAATCAGCACATTCACATTCAATGCAATGTGGACAATTCTAGATAAGTTTGGAGAGGGTAGTTTTCAAGTGACTGTCAATAAAGGGGTCTATAAAAGTCAAGATGTAGCCAATCATGGTTAGGGATAATGGTTGGTAGTTTTAATCAAGGGAAATATTCAAGAACAGTGATATGCCTATGAGGACAATTCATAGGATAAATATGGCAGTCAAATTACAAGGGCATAATATATTCTTGGTATCTTATGTTTTGTTTTTGGCATTTCATCAATTTTGCTAAAGCTTTGAGAAGAGTATTGGGTGTATTCATGTTTTCTTGTTCTATTTGAGGTTTGACATGATAAGTTTGTATTGTGATTGCAAAAAAGTCATGTGAGTGTTTGTAGTGTAGCCTTTAAGGGACAGTTTTCTATGTGCGAAGGAATGGAAGTAAATGACAACGCATTGAAGCCAAACCTTGTACATTGAATGAGAATGCAGTGGTAGTTAGATCAAGGAATAGTTGAAGACTGTCATAAGGAAATTACATAAGCAGTCTCATATGAAATGAGAATAGGATAGTCACTTTGTAAATTCACAATCAAAGCCAATATAAGGTGACAGCATTAAAAAAGTGTGATAATCTTTATAAAAAAAGAAGCATGTTGGAGATGAATGCTTTGAAATTTAGGTCTATCTTCTATGTATTGACAATAAACATTGCTCAAGCTTTCACTGTTAATGATTGATGATAGTGTCTTGAGGTTCACATGGCAGATTAGTGACTACAAGTAAACAACATTGTGAGGTGAAGTGATTAAGGATGAAAACATCTAAAAGGAAGAGGACAATCCCTACATCAGAGGGCAGTGTTTCATTGCACTAGATTTTTAGATGGCTGCCTTTGCATACTTTGACTATCCTCTTGTCTCAAAGGTCTCAAGGTACTGTCATCAAACTCTTGACAGTGAACCCTAAGCAAGGTTTGTTGCCTCCTCACAAAAAATAGACTTAGGTTTTAATGCTTCTTTGAGTTAGAAACTATCATATCACTACTTTACTATGTCTGAAACACTCCTAAGGCATGCAGAGGTTTCTACTAAAGAAACCCCCTGTCATTTTGGCATACCTCATGACTTTCATAAAGATCAAAGTGTGCCACTATTTGATTCCATTCAATATGGACTATTATCTATTGTTTGATGTCACTCCTTAGTAAAGGACTATCCATTAACCCTAATTCAAATATCCTATTGAAAGTTTATCACTGTATCTGGGGTTTCAACATCCTAAATGTAACCTCTTTTCATAGAAGAAAACAAGCACTTATCAATAGCATAAGGCCTTTGAGGCGTACCTTGCAGTTTTTGAAAGGAAGCAAGGTACGTGGAACACACTTCCTACGCTAATCTAATGAGGGAAGTAGAGTGCAAATTCAATTTTATCCTAACTATTACAGCAATGTTAAACCATTAACAGAGATATTGTAGCAAGACACATACACAGAGAAAGTAGATAGAAGAGAGAGAGACAAGATATACGTGGGGAAAACCCTTACGGGTGAAAAACCCCACACTCCAAAACACAGCTCAAATATATTACAGTAAACAATAACATATTACAATACAGTTTTAGAGCCAATTCTCTTTCAGGAGTCTTCGAATGTCAAATCTAGAGATATTCCTACAGCATAACAGTGCTTGTACCAGAGCTATCTATATCCCATCCAAGCACCTGTTTATATAGAGTTTACAAGGCAAATATGGAACCTTCTAGAGATGGGCATCCATCTTGGACTCATGCCCCAAAACACACGCCTAAGGACACTTGTCCAACATCCCATCCCAAAGTGGGTGCCTAGTCCCAAGATAGGTTACGACAGATGCTCTTACGCACGTTACAGTTGTCATAGAATCTGTCATAACTGATAGCACTTACAGTTGTAAGAGAAACTGTCATACACTGACTAAAAATATCATATTCCTCTTACAACATGTCATAACCTCCCTTGACCATCCAAAGATGCCTTTCTCTCGTGCAAAGATACTCATCAACACTTGTCATTAAATAAAAGTCATTTGAGGTTTCGGGGGCATTGCCCCCGAGCCCCCACGAGGGCGCTGCCCCTCAACCCCGCCCTATACTGCGATAGGGAGTGCACTAGGGGCACTACCCCTAGAACCCCACAAGGGGCTATGCCCCTTGACCCCGTCTTGGAGGTGCTGCCTCCAAACCCCCGTTAATTATTCAAGGGGGAAACCGCGACTGCCAAAGTCACCAAAATTTATCCTGCTACATGTACAACAAGGTGTTGACTATGCCAACTCAACATGGGATAAATAAATACAACATTAGGAATTTGCAAAGGTTGAGACACCTTAATTCCCATAAATGCAATGTTCACAAAAGTCAAACACAAGATTACAATCATCTAACCCCTCAACGAGGTTCTTATTTTTTAGGGTATGCAGACCCTTCTCACCAATGTGGCCAAATCTCTTATGCCATAACATTGTCTTTTCAGTAGGAAGTTTAACTTCCAATGCACAATTACAACCATCAAGAATAGAAACAACAGATTTCTTCACTGCTCATCAAGAAGAACTATTGCTTTGTGAAATGCATGCCCCTAGCTGAAACAAAGTACCTCTCCTAGTACCCTTAGCAAGCACCATAGCTCCTCTAGTCATCTTGCATCCTTCTTTTGAAAAGACAACCTACACACCTGCATCATTCAACATACTTATAGAAAGTAGGTTCCATGCTAAGCCTAGGATGTGCATAACCCCAGAGATCCCCTTCACTCGACCATCAGGGAATTGGATAGAGACTCTTCCACGACCAATAATCTTTAGATGAGAGTCGTCACCCAGATACACCTTTCCACCATTGAACTCCTCATACTTAGTGAACCAGTCTCGATGCGAGGTCATGTGGAATGATGCACCAGAGTCAATTAGCCACACATCATCAGATGCATGGGTTTCTAGGGCTACAATGAAAGCATCACCATCATCTTGTGACTTGTCAGAATCTGAATCAGGAGCTTTCTTCTTCTTCTTCTTCTTCTCCTCTTTGCATTCCTTTCAGAAATGCCTGATTTTGCCACAGTTCCAACAAAGAGCCTTGGACTTTCCAGGGGATTTGGATCTCCCATGGGATTTGGATCTACCTTTCTCAGCTTTCTTGTCTTTCTTCCCTTTCTCCTTGGGTCTTCCACAAACTGCAAGGGCCTCTTTAGCTACCTCAGAAGACTTTCTTCATATCTCTTCAGACAACAGTGAAGAAACCACTTCTTCCATTTTAAATGTGGATGTGGTGCTTCCAATTGCCATGAAAAGATGATCCCATGAGTCCGGTAGAGAACAAAATAGGGTCATACACTGATCCTCCTCCTCCATCTTCACACCAATATATGTCAATTGTGCAACCAACATGTTGAAGGTATTCATATGTTCAGCAATGGATCCTCCATCCTCCATTTGAACTGAATACAACTTCTTTCTCAGGAAAAGTTTATTAACTAGGGATTTGGCTTGATACACATCCCCCAACTTCTTCCAAAGTAATTTTGCAGTAGTCTCCTCATGGACATTTAACATAACAAAATTAGCAAGACTAAGTCTTATGAGACCCTTAGCCTTCCAATCCTTGAGATCCCACTCATCTTGTGACATTGTAGCTGGTTTAGTTCCATTAACACTTTCCCAAAGGTCTCGGTCTACAAGCATGTCTTCCATCTTGAACTTCCATAGCTCGAAATTAGTGCCATTGAATTTCTCTATTTCAAATCCTTCAGATGTGCCTGCCATCTCCTTGTTGCAATAAGATACAAAATGCTCTGCATAGACTCCCACTTAACCTAAGATTAGCTCAAAAAACCCCTACCCAACAACTAGGACCAAAGGTGATCAAGCTCTAATACCAACTGAAAGGAAGCAAGGTACGCGGAACACAGTTCCTATGCTAATCTAATGAGGGAAGTAGAGTGCAAATTCAATTTTATCCTAACTATTACAGAAATGTTAAACCATTAACAGAGATATTGCAGCAATACACATACACATAAAGTAGACAGAAGAGAGAGAGACAAGATATACATGGGGAAAACCCTTACGGGTGAAAAACCCCACACTCCAAAACATAGCTCAAATGTATTACAGTGAACAATAACATATTACAATATAGTTTTGTAGGAGTCCAGGACAACACTGAGAGGGGGGGTGAATCAGTGTTGTGTGAATTTTCAAATCTTTTTGCAAACTTTAACTTTCAAACACAAGGAGAGAAAGATATCATTAATTTTTCAAACACCTATGCACATGACTGAGAAAAGAGAACAAAACCTCATGAGTAAATCATACACACACTGAGAAGATCAATATATATTATGACACAAGATTTGTACAAGTGGAAAACCCTCCAGGGGTAGAAAAACCACTCCAAAACTGCCTCACTGGCTTTATCAAAAATCTCACTGATTACAATGTTTAGAAGCACCAACTTCAAGGAGCACCAACCCCTAATTCATTTAGAAGCACCTACTTCAAGGAGCACCAACCCCTAGTTCATTTAGAAGCACCAACTTCAAGGAGCACCAACCCCTAATACAAAACAAATTGTAAAGTGTGCAAGAAGTGATTGCCACTCAATCAGATTTGCACCATTACATAACTTGTCTTCTCTTTTGCATATCTCTATTCAATTACAATCTGAATATCAATCTTATAATCAAATCACCTGATACTCAATCAACTGCAAATTGTCTTCGTAAATGGCTTCTTTGCACACACATGTGTCTCTGCAAATATTAACCCATCTCTGCAAAATGATTTAAATTATCTCTTCAATCTTGTATGATGAACCACACAATCACTCAATCCAAACACCTGATTACACATTCAATTTCAAACTGTGTCATACAAATTGTCTTCATATTAATTCACAATTTTTTTAACTGTATCATCCAATTATTTCATCATTGATCTACACAACAACAACACTATCAAAGCACCTGTGATGTCATTAAATATCAGATGACCTTTCACATTCTGCAAAATGATTTTCATCTTTTCTTAATTATAATTCATAAAATGATATTTATTTTGGCACACATAATGTCTCTGTAAAAAAAACTTTCATATTCTTCAAGATAAATTTGTCCAATCTATCCTTTCAAACTTTAGCTTCCCCTGCATAAAAATTATGAATGATTTCCACTATTTTATTTTCTCTTCATAAGAAAAAATCCATTCATCTCCCATATCAATTTATCAATTTGCCCTCAAAAAAAATCTTCCATTTATAATGCACCTACAGAAAAATAATAACCCTCCAATTTCCTTTGCATTGCAAATATTTATTCATCTTCTATGCAAAAGAAAATAAATGATGTCCACCATAAAAATGTCTTCATTTTTCTTCATACCCATTCAATTCCCTGTCGGAATCTCTTCAATCTTTGATATTCTTCAAAAATATCATTCAACTTTTTCTTCTCTGTAATAAAAATTTATGTCTTCAAAAAAAATTCTTCAATCTATATCAAACAGCTTTTCAAAAATATGTTCCACCTGTTCAATTTCATCTTCTCATAAAAATCTCCATCAAAAAAAATTAATCTTCTCACAAAAAAATCATTCACTTCATCTTCTTCAAAATCCTTCAATTATTGAAAATCATCTTCAATAAATATTATATAAATCTTCAAAAGATTTCTATCTTAAAAAAAACTTTCTATCTCAATGACTCTTGGTCTTCATTGTCACTTAGAAAAAGGAAACAAATCTGATTTTAGCTTTTTTAGAAAGCAAAAACTCCTTAAAAAAAACTTCCTTTGATGTTATCCTCAAAAATGGGAGATAAAGTTTTAATAACGTTTCTAATATTGAAACAAGACCATAAGAATCGGGCTATCTCCTTAAGAAAAGCTTAAAGCACATAAAGAGGGATAGACTTAGGAAATACGTGACTTTTTTTAATTTTCAGAACTTAATGAATATAAAATGCACTTATATAATGTCACTATTAAGTGATCTTAGTATCCCTTTAGTATGTCACTATTAAGTGATTTTAAAAGGTCAACTAGATTTTATAAGAAAAGTGCATACGTGAAGGGTTAAAGTATGACTTAGTTTTTAAGGTTCTAAAGTCATTGATAAAATTCTAACACATATTGGATGCAAATTTGGCTATGAAGAAACATATTACTAACAAGGGAATTTTGTCTGTGACATGGAGATATAACAAAATATATTGACTCTACAAGAGCAAACCCTTGATAAAGGAAGATGCTCATTTAATCAATGATCACCTGATTAACATCAATCAAAGCCAACTCATATCACTAATGCTCTTATCCCTCTTGTTGTTACACCAATCCATTCATATCTTTACTTGATCATGACTATACCAAATCAGTCCAACAAACTTAACCACCATAACCTTTGTTATGCAACTTACATGAAGCCATCCAATACCAACACCCACATGGAGAACATCATACTTCTATGCATCAGTAAGACATCAACCTATGTCTATCATCAACAACTCAATTGACAACATTCTTATTGAAGGCATGATTCTAAACAACCTGAACAACCTATGTCAATAGTGCAAATCTCTGATGATACCTTATGAAGATGCACATTAACTCAACACCCTCAATACCTTTTTGACATCAATGACAAACAACTACCATCAAGTTTTAGAGCCAATGCTCTTTTAGGAGTCTTCGAATGTCAAATCTGGGGATATTCCGGCAACATAACAGTACTTGTACCAAAGTTATCTATCTCCCATCCAAGCACCTGTTTATATAGAGTTTACAAGGAAAATATGGAACCTTCTAGAGATGGGCATCCATTTTGGACTCATGCCCCAAAACCCACGCCTAAGGACACTTTTCCAACATCCCATCCCAAAGTGGGCACCTAGTCCCAAGACAGGTTACGACAGATGCTCTTACGCACCTTCCAGCTGTCATAGAATCTGTCATAACTGACAGCACTTACAGCTGTAAGAGAAACTATCATACATTGACTAAAAATATCATATTCCTCTTACAACATGTCATAACCTCCCTTGACCGCCCAAAGATGCCTTTCTCTCATGCAAAGATACTCATAAACACTTGTCATTAAACAAAAGTCATTTGAGATTTCGAGGGCGTTGCCCCCGAGCCCCCACGAGGGCACTGCCCCTAGAACTCTACAAGGGGCTACGCCCCTTGACCCTGTCTTGGGGGTGCTACCCCCAAACCCCTGTTAATTATTCAAGGGGGAAACTGCGGCTGCCAAAGTCACCAAAATTTATCCTGTTGCATGTACAACAAGGTGCTGACTATGCCAACTCAACATGGGATAAATAAATACAACATTAAGAATTTGCAAAGGTCGAGACACCTTAATTCCCATGGAAAATACATGCAAAGTCTTCATATCATTCAACTGGTAGCGTGGGAGGTGCCTGGGAGTTAGGAACCACATATCTCTCTTCAATCCTCAAGAAAACCATCTCTTCACTTCAACTTCAATAGGAGAAAAACCATAGCATTCATCTTTAGCATGGAGTTCTCTTCAAATTTACCCTTCTCCACGAATGACATTGTTCAAACATGAAGTTAACCTTAAAATTGCTTCACAGCATGAGCTTCTCCTACCCTTTCCTTGAAACATGGTGGTATCTTTTAGTTTTGCTTTGTTTCTCATTCAAATTCTAGAACCAAAACCTAATTTTTCTTTATTTCTTTATGGTTTGAAACCTTTTGTGTGAAGCTACTACCTTTTAAATAAAAACTTTTAGCAAATTTTCTAAATAAAAGGTCAACATTTTCTCCTCCCTTAAAACAAAGACTTTAAGACAGAAAATATTTAAATCAAATATCTAAATTTGATTTTAAACAACTACCTAAGACTTATGAAAATATGTATTACAAGTCTATTGAAACATTGTTTATTAATTACATAATCATTATATTTACTACTACTTTAGTAGTAAATTTTTATTTATATGATATGAATAATTTATTAAATACCATAAATTGTATAATGAATAAATAAACATATTATTAAACTTGAATTAAAACATAAAAGAAAATAAAAGTACAGAAATAAACATATTATTACATACATATTATTAAACTTTAGTATCATATTGTCTAATTTTTATTTGTGTGACTAATTATTTAGTTGTGTTTTTTACCCGACGATCAAATTAGTCACTTATGATGATCAAATTAGTCATTTATAGTTGTGTTGCAAAAAAAGATTAGAATTTAGGCATTTTTAGTTGTCGTGACTAAAAGTTTTAGTCACGTAGTCATTTATTTGCCAAATTCTACTAGTATTTATTACCATTATTTCCATTTATTAGCATGCATTCGTGGAAATCTTATAGGCATCATTATAGGAGTAGAGGATACGATTAATAGAAGGAAGTTCTATTTATCACAGGTAGATTCTCTCGACACATACACAGAGAGAGACACAAACAGATCTCTACTTAAAGCTTTTGTGATGAGAAACAATGACAGGAAAAAGAGGTGTGGAGCTTTTCGTGAAAGAAGGAAAGAGGTGGCAGAAGGAACAGAGAAAGCCCTACTTACTTTATCGATCTGATAGGTTCTTTCTTGTTTAAGAAAATGTTATTTTAGTTTGAAAACCTTTTATATACATTTGGCATTGTTGTTATGTAACTGTGAAGCTAATGAACTTAGATTACCACTATGTTTTGTTTGGTAATATATAAGCTAGGATTATCACTGGTTGTGAGAAGCTTAAGAACACCACTGTGTTTTCATATTTGATATTGTTAGAATAACTCTGTATATTTTAGTCTAACATGTTTAGAGTGTTCCTGTGTTTAGCTAAGGCTGACTTACTAAGAGTTTAGACTATGAGTTTTATGGCCGACAATCTTAGTTTGTCCTTGTGTTTACATGATCGATGAACCCAGTATATTCCTATGTGCTTAAGTAGATAATATCTCTATGTGTTTAGAAGTAATAAACTTGAAATATTTTAGTGTTCTTTTTATACAGCCATCAAATTTTGATTAAGCATTCAATGATCTTAAGGCCAAGTAACTTTTACTCCTCTTTGAAACTTTATTTATGTTTACACCTTTTGTAGCCAAATATCATTGTATGTGTCTGTACCATAGGCAAACTATGCAAGCTGAAGGTCAGTAAGATCTAAGTCAAGATGTGTCTGGTGTATATAAGATATACAGGTCGAAAGGCCAGGTCAACTGGTGAGAAATACACCAATTGTAGTTAAGTGTTTTAGAATAGGTCGATGGTTTGTAGAACCCTGTTATGGGTCAAATCCATGTTTATAATCATGTCTCTATTATAAGGCTAAGATAAGGCCAGGATAAGGTCATGGTATGATGGGATAGCCCTCATGTAACCAACTTAAACAAATGCTATGTATATTTATATCCATGAAATTAGGAATTGGATCATTTGAGTTCTCTATTTTCAATGATTGGAGTCAAGATGAGTAAGTTGACAGAGATAGATTTATATCTCTTGAAGACTTCTATGTATAGTTTTATTGTGGCAATCATAATATTCTATGATAGGTTACTCTCTTATTCATATCCATAAGATTATGTCATCTTTGGAATCATACAAGGTTACTGTTATAGATTCTCATTAGTTTTTATAGCTATGATAAGTATTATCATTTTTCTCTAAAGAAGTTATTTATGAGAACAAAATATGTTCCTTATTATGAGTTAGAGGATTCGAGAAGACCATGAGGTCAATAATAATAACATAGACTTAAACTTATTAAAGAGAAAGATTGAATAAGTTTAGAGTTTAGTTACAAGATTGGTAGCATTTTTATGAAGAGGGTAAACCTCAAGTGAGATGTCTTTTCATGATACATGAAATGTGAATTTTATAATGTTCAAGAGGTCAAAAGTAGACCAGTGGATATTTTTATAACTTATTATCTTGGAGAATATTAGTTTTGACATTACAACATATTGTGTTAGAAGAATTTAAACCCTAGCACCTACTCAAATGAGTTTAGAGAACTTACAATCTCTTAGGTCTGATTATGACATTATATTTCTCTATTGTATTGTATGGTCGAAAGATAAGGGTCGAGAAACCATAAATTAAGATATTATCACTAGAAATAGTATAAGAAGCTCTTTGATCAAGTTTAATGATTTCATGATAGAGCCAAAACTAGACTTATAGTACATATAGAATGCTTAATCCTTGAGTCATTGAGTAGAGTGATAGGAAGTCATAGACTCTTCTGGTTGCAAGAATGCAACTAAGGACTCATTGAAGAATTAAATCTTCTAAACCTATACATTGTATATATGTATAACCTAGAGTTCAAGGTTAAATTCTAAGTTAGATTGACTAGGAATAAAGCATAGTCTAGACATTACATGTCTAGTGTTTTTAGCTAAACAAGTCAAATTGTAGGATGAGATAGTCTCCAAGTCAAGTTAAAGGTGTGTGAACACATTAATACATTTATTGCAAATGTTTATCTATATAGAAACTTTGGCCAAAGTGATGCATTTGTCTCTACATGCATTAGGCAGTTCACAATGTCTAGATGGTGTAACATGTCAGGATGATCATACTTAGCTAGAAGAATTTGTCTAGAGTTGTATGGTCAATTGTTTTATGTAGGAGACAACACTATGACTTAGATAGCAAACTTGTTGGTTCCCTATTTCTATACTCTTTGTGAAGGGTAGGGCCACTTCCAAGTAGGAAGATGTGCAGGGGACCATCGGTTTGTGGTTAGAGGTAAAGCACTCAGATGATGCTCTCCCTCTATAGCAGAAGAATCACTGAGACTTGAGTGATAGATATCAAGATTCCAGATGTAGCATTCACTATGTTATGATGTAAAATTATTTTGATTGCCAAGTGCAATTTATGTATTGTAAATGTAAAGTGAAATGATTTTCATTATGATTTATCTTTGAATATATTGAATTTCAAGGTTGAAAAATATTCAGAAAAGATATGTATTTATTTTCTTGTGATTATAAAAATGATATAAAAAAAAATTGTTTACCTTGTTCATTTACTTTCTTGTAAAATGTCAAGTAAATTTGAGTAATATGAGATTGCAGGTTACACGAATTATGTAAAACATGTGGACCTATGAAATGAGGATATACAAAGTATGTAGACCATATAGAAGGTGAATAGAAGGTGAAATGAGGATATGAGAATCATGCCAAATGTACATTTCTCTCCCTATGTCTCTCTCTCTTCCTCTCTACCTCATTCTGCTCTTTCCATAACCCATATAGAAGGTGAAATGAGGGTATACCAGACCTATAGATGATGAAATGCTGATAGGAAAATCATGTTAAACATATAGAAGGTGAAATGAGGGTAAGCAAATAATGTCAAACATATAGAAGGTGAAATGAGGATACATTATACATGTAGAAGGTGAAATGAGGGTATACTAGACCTATAGATGATGAAATGATGGTAGGAAAATCATGTTAAACATATAGAAGGTGAAATGAGGGTAAGCAAATAATGTCAAACATGTATATAGAAGGTGAAATGAGGATGCATTATACATCTAGAAGGTGAAATGAGGATATGTTATACATATAGAAGGTAAAATGAGGATACATTATACATATAGAATGTGAAATGAGGATAAGTGAATCATGTAAAACATGTGGACCTATGAAATGAGGATATGTAAAGTATGTAGACCATATAGAAGGTAAAATGAGGATATGTGAATCATGCCTAATGTACATCTCTCTCCCTATGTCTCTCCCTCTTCCTCTCTACCTCATTATGTTCTTTCCATAACCCATATAGAAGGTGAAATGAGGGTATACTAGACCTATAGATGATGAAATGATGATAAGAAAATCATGTTAAACATATAGAAGGTGAAATGAGGGTAAGAAAATAATCTCAAACATATAGAAGGTGAAATGAGGATACATTATACATGTAGAAGGTGAAATGAGGATACGTTATACATATAGAAGGTGAAATGAGGATACATTATTGTTATGTAGGAGAAGGGGGAAAGATGGGATTTAGGGATGATTAGTTAGATCCTCCCTTCACTACACACATTCAAGGACAGTTAACCGAGTTGAATCACAACTTTTGCAAGAGGATTCACCTACAGGTTGGTTGTCACTTGTAATGATAGGGAAATTTGGAAATTGATGATTAATGTGTTAATTTAAGCCCAAGTATGTTCAAAACCCTAATTATGCAAAATCATAAACAAATAGATAAATTTTGACAAATGCTCACACACAGAGATACTAAATGGAGATCAGATACATACCAAATTTTGAAGTTTGGAATTCTAAATAGTTGGGGGCAAAGGGACTCGCGCCCAAGCCCAAGGTAGGATTTTTGTTGGGGGTTTCTAGACCTTTCCTGCTACTAATTATCCCTATTCTAGAGATTTCAGGATCTGCAAACCTGGAGGGCAAAGGGACTAGAGCCCAAGCCCTGATAGTGCTCTTTTCTACTATTTTCCACCAGATCTACGATCCTTATACTCTGCAACAGTCCTCTACAACTCCACTCTTCGTGAGCTGACACCTATCACCTGCAATCATAAGAAGAGGGGTTGGGGGTTGTGGTGTTTAGGATCTTTCCTCAGTCAAGCCCTGGAATGGAATTCAAGCCTTCCAACACTGTTGTAAGATAGAGAGTGTGTATCCTTGCAGGACAGGGCAAAAACAAATTAATAAATGATTCATTCAAACACAAATAGATATCACCTCAGAGCTGTAGCTCACATGTAGATGAAGATCTTTCACAACATGAGAAGATGAAGTTGAATCTACAATAACAACACAAGTCTGCTTTGCCACAATGAATGCCTTGAATGCTCTAAAATCAAAAGTTTGTCAAATATCATAATCATCTTCTAGTTTACAAATGAAGTCCTAAACATGCTTATATATGCATTCCCTCTTTAATTTCATAATTCAAACTTAAAATATCGACAACAGACACCTTTTAACGGTCTCCAACTAACATTCAAAATTGGGACCCCGCCAAAATAGTGTAGGGCAAGGGCATGAGCACCCAAGCCCTGGGACCTATTTTGGGTCAAGATCTGAGCTCTGCAATGTCCCTTAAGTCCATTTTGACATTAGTTTTAGGGCATTATGTCTCGAGATTCAATTCTTACATGCATAATGAAAAACAAGGGACCTGGGAGCTAAACTGTAAAAGTCCTAGGGGGGACATTTTATGACATAACAATTATACATATAGAAGGTGAAATGAGGATAAGCGAATCATGTAAAATATGTGGACCTATGAAATGAGGATATGCAAAGTATGTAGACCATATAGAAGGTGAAATGAGGATATGTGAATCATGCCAAGTGTACATCTCTCTCTCTCTCTCTCTCTCTCTCTCTCTCTCTCTCTCTCTCTCTCTCTCTCTCTCTCTCTCTCTCTCTCTACCTCATTAGATGTTCTTTCCATAACCCATATAGAAGGTGAAATGAGGGTATGCTAGACTTACAGACTATGAAATGAGGATATGATATTGAAACATGGAGTATATATGATATTGAAACATACTTCCATTTAAGATGTTCACCTATTTACATTTCCAAATGCAACAGTTGTTGAATTTGGGTTGTGGATGACATTTATTTGCATAACTAGATAACAAAATGGGTAAACACACAAACATGTCTTTGCTCATTAACTAAAATAACTATCTTGGATTGAATGAAAAACATCATAATTTTTGTCATTTTAACATGTATCTTGCATGTTTACCATGTAAGATGAGAAATTATCAATGATTATCATATCAAATTTAGTAGTTTCAATATCATGATTATTATGAGATGTATACAAAAAGAGTAAAGTACAATAAATATGTTAACTAACAATAAGCATCCATGTAATAATAGCATAAACAAATTTTGAACAAGTATGTACTAATCTAGCAAAAATTGAAATGAAATGTTAAATATAGATTTCATATGATTACAATTATGCTTCTTTTTTATTAATTATTACTGATTAGGGTATTCATGTATAGAAATATATAGTAACTCATGTAACATGTGCTTATGTATAAAAATTTGGTTTTATGCTAGTAATAACATAGTCATCAGTATGAAAACAACAAGAAGGTCTTCTTAATGGTGTTTGGACAATGCATTATCATTTGAAGGAAAAAAGCTGACATGTCAAATGTTCTAAGAAAATTCTATGTCTAACTAAAACTACAATCATGTGGCAATTAAGATAAAGTTATCTATTAAGGTATGAAACTACATATATCATCTTTCTACCAAGAAAAACAATCATATATAACAAGAAATTAATCTATAACATGTTATTGAACATAACTCAACCTTTGTAAAGTGATTATATATTAAACTTTTAAGTTTCAAAGTAGCAATACATGCACATAAGGAATTTAAATTATATTGTATATCAAGATGTGTGTGTGTGTGTATTAAAATCTAGTCCATAAAATTTTGCAAATATGCCAACTCAAAACATTTTTACAAAATGTGGCATATGTCATCTCAAAATTTATAAACAATCTACATGCCGAATATGTAATGCCCTGCCATGCAACCCTAAAGATAAGTTTAACTAAGCAATAAATAGGGTGAAATATATTTTTTTCTACATAGAAGTAATGATAACAAAACATAACATAGACTAATAGCAACAAAGTTAAACTAACATCTCTAGGGAATACATAGCTGCATTATTACAAATTAACAAAAATCAACAACATACAAGATTTAATCAATCAAATAAATCAAACTAAAATTTTAGATTACAACATCAGATGAATATATCAACATTTTTGTGATCAAGATTACAAGTACAAAATAGTTTATCTTACAAGAGGAATTACATAGTTCATAGATACAAAAACTCTTTCTTCTTGAATACATCAAATTACATAAGGAATTCCACTGATACATAGATCTAGATGTGAATAATACAAATATCTTTCTTCAAATACAAGTGTAAATTTGGAAACATGAGAGATACAACTTATTTACACACAAGCCACAGCGCCAAAAAACTAATGGAATAAAGCACAACCATCCGACCATGTGGAACCCTAAGGTCCACCCCCCGTGCTAGGAGATAACAATAAGGTCCCACAAGAAAACAATCAAGAAAGATAGTAGACTAATAGGTGCAAGGACTACACATGACTCCAAAATAACACTAGTCAATAAGGACATCTCAAGTAACTCAAACATCACTTCCAGAGGCATTCACAAAACAAAGGGGAGAACACAACTAGAGAATGCTAGACTGCAGTAGGGATGAGTGTCATCGCATGGTCCTAGCATGAGTTACCCAGGCTATCTCTCACTAGAAACCGGTCCCCATCTATGGTTACCCTGGCAACCTCTCTCTAGGCACCAGCCCAATAGGGTGACACATGCGGAGCTGACATATCCTCTCATAGAGACAAGGAGGTCAACCTTGCCAACCAAGCCTTCTCATGCCATCCTTAGCCTATGAGAACACTCAAGGCATGGGTGAGGCATCCAATTATCTTGATTAGTGTGAAAACTACCCAACCCTCTAAATTTATTATTAAGTTATCACTGGATTAACAAATTTCAATGGGTTACCCTGACAAGCCACTTTGGGCACCAGCCCCACATTGAAAGCCACTCCCCCTTCACTGCATCTAAATTCTCAAAGCCCAAAACAAAACCCAATCATGAACTATCACATTTCTCATCATGATACATTTACAACACAAAATATACATCATTTCACATTACACAGAGCAAGCATTACCCATCTTGCATAGTTATCATAACCACACGAATCCATAAACAAAGGGGAGTCAATATATAACCAATAAATATTCAACCATTAGCAAGATTACATAATCACAGGAGTCATACACACGACTACCCCTCTTGGCCTCTGGAATCAACTTTCCCAAATGACACAAACACTTGACACACTAAACACTATGGTCTCACATCACATTCACTCTCAAATGCACATCATCACCTAATAGACCAAACTAAGATCCTTCATCAATAATTCAAATACAACACCACAATTCCAACATATGACATAATGCACTAATTATAGGTCTTGAAGAATGTAACATTAATTGAATCATGATCAATCATCTAACAATCATAAAGTAAATCTTCCTCAACAATATAGAACTATAATATTCCAACCACTAGTAATAGTTACTTTTAGGATCATAAGATATAAGAGTCCATGAGTAACAATATTTTGACTAATAGTTCCCAAGACTTATGTTAATTTCATTTAATTAAAATGACTGCGAACAAACTACAAATAACTCTAAGGCATACAAATTAAACACAACAATTATTTACATTATTTACATTGATGTAGATTTCATTAATAATCTAGATAATGGTAAATACTATTAAATATAACTGTAAAAGCAAGTCTAAAAGCCTATAATATAAGAATGCTATAAATATCTTACACTAGTTAGAATCATAAGATACCAAACCCGAAGCTACAATGAAAGAACATTGTTCTAAGGTTAGCTTGAGAGGAAAGGAATACAAAACAATAAAACATTCCTATAGATCTAACATCTTCATCAAATCTACCACACTTTTACCCACATGCATAAGATAGGATTATCACAAAATGAATTTGTTGAGAAGGCTTTAGAAGCTACCAATAATGTAAAATGTGAAAGCATAGACAAAGCATGCAGACTGATTGATGGAATGCCTCAAAGAGAGTCATATGATGGAAAACAATGATCATAGGATATGCACAAAATAAATTTGTTAGAAAATCTTAGAGAAACCCAATTCAAAAATATAGAGTTATTGGTGACGCAACTGACTGTTTTAACAGATACGAAACAGGTGAGAGGTAGACAGTCACAAAATATTCATATCTCCAAAAAGATAAACTGGGTATGGACAATTTTTGGATATAATTTAGATAACTAGGTCATGCACCATTTACAAAAAACTTAGAGAAACCTAGTTTGTAAACCTAAAGTTATGGCTAACGTAACATATTACTCAAATAGAGATGAAAAGGCTGAGAGGTAGATAGTCACAAAACATACATATCTCCAAAATGACAAACTAGGTATGGACTATTTTTGGATATGATTTAGATAACTAGGACATACACCATATATCAAAATGTAGAGGAACCCAGTTCATAAAACAAAAGTTATGGCTAACGTAACAACCTGCTAAAACAAAGAAAAAATGGCTGAGAGGTAGACAGTCACAAAAAATTCATATCTCCACATCAACGAACTGGGTATAGACAATTTTTGGATATGATTTAGGTAACTAGGTTGTACACCATATATAAAAAATTTAGAGGAACCCAGTTCACAAAATTAATGTTATGGCTTCTGTAATAGACTATAAAAATAGAGATGAAATGACTGAGAGATAGACACTCACATCAATCGGTGATTACCAGAAATGCAATGATACAAACATACACAATTGGATCTGATAACAAGTTTTCTAACCTCTCAAGCAAACTACAATTAATAGGAAAAATTATAAATCAAATATTTGCTTCAATAGAAAAATGAGACAGAAATTAGAACCAAAGGAACCTGATTTCGCTTGCTTAATTGGGCTGAAGATTCAACGCTGGGTTCAACTACTGCAGCCACAAACCAGTCTCTCCCCAAAAGTTCCATCTACTAAAGATTGTTATGAGAGAGAAATCCCCCCCCTAAATACAGCCCAAAAACTCCCTATTTAGATAAAGAAATCCCCTAAAATCTTCCAGAAGATTCCCCCCACAAGAGGCAATAACTCCTGCATGAACAATATCTTACAGTTTGCTATTTTTAACATTTTACAACCAGACCAAGATAAATATATTTTATGGCAACACATAAATATTATTTATTTATTTATCTCTACTTGCAATTACATTTATTACTATTATTATTATTATTTATTAACTTAACTTCTAGAATAATATATTTTTCATTAACTAAATTTACATAAGGAGATTTATATATTTATTTATTCAACAAAAATGCTTCATAACTAATTATTTTACTTTAAGGTAACAATAACCAAAACAATACCAACAAAATAAACCAACTGTCAAACCATACTTAACTACTATGCAAGATCAGAAAGCAAGACCACCACAACAATGACTGACTATCATGACCAAACCGACAACACTGACAGGGTACACAACCGGATACTCATCCTCTTCAAGGATGATGGCTAGGCTAGGGGACCATATGTTATCTCCATTCAACAACTCCCATTGGTATGAAGGCATGCTCAGACCTACCGATTCAGGTGGAGTCAATGCCTAGTACCTGCAACCTGTAGCAAACAAAAGTGTCGAATACATACATATAATCATCCAAGGAGGCACATAGTGACAGGGAATCGCAGTGTAGTAGGGTACTCATTATGAGTAATACTACACTGTCCCTTCACAAAACACATCACAAGTATCTACATTAAACAAATTTATTAGTAGCTAAACAACCAGATAACACATAGGTAGATAATTGCATTAATCACGTAGTAAAACTAATTTACATAATCAATTAACCTATAACTGATCACAACATAAGCATAATGTATTAATCATACAATATCAACAATGTCATCATAATAAACATCAATGAGTGTCATCAACTACATCATAATAGTAAGCTTACCATCAACATGTCTATCATATCCTACGTATTCCGAGTATTTTACCTTCTTCTTCATGCTCCTTAGCCCGACCACCTGCTCATCCAGGGTGAGAATGGAGGGGCACTACAAAATAGCTACATCAAATGCTAAAGGTCCACTTGACCCTATGTCTATGAAGAATCCTCAACCTATGATGGATCCTCAAAAAATGTCCTCTTCGTGCCATGATGTCTAGTAGTTGATGGATGCAAAGTTGACTACATTAACAAGTCAAACCACAAATTTGATTAATTAGTTCAATGGTAAATATAAATAAGTTAGAGTTAGTAAATAGAATCTTATCTACTACAATTTAGAACTTTCATTTATTAACATACATCTAAATCACTACAATCAACTATAATACCTCTCTAAACTATCAATTATTTAGAAAAATTCAACTCAATTACCTCAACTCTTTCTTGTCATTCAGAGAGTCATTATGCAAATGATTGTCTCTTAAGATGATCAGGTGTCCTACTGAAGCATGATGGCAAAGGTACCACATCACTCACTTTCTCAATTGATTGTAATAGTAAAATAACATTGAAATAAATTAATATAAATTAATAACAAAAAAAGAAATGCATACATTAAAAAGGTTAGATGTGTTACACATGAACAATCTAGACTGCACTAAACAAAAACTTATCTACTAAAAAACAAGCACATACCACCAACGAGGCCTCCTCCATCAATTGAGAAGGACTCATCATGGATGAACCAACTAATATTTCCTGTATGAAAAATAACAAGAATGTAAGACTCTATGTGTTGGATTAAATGAGTTTTTACCATTTACTTTTCTTAAGTTTTACTTAGGCATCATAATGCATTATTAGGTGCATATTAGTTTACTATTCAGTAGTTGTTGTCGGTTATATTTTACCGGCTTTCTCCTTGCCTTTATAAGCAAGGTTCTGTACATTATTTTTGCATCTCATTAATATTTTTCATCACTCTGGTGAAATAGCTTTGCTTCTCTCATATTGTGAAGGTTTATCCTGCAGGTTGTGCTCCTAGGACTTGTGCTTGACACCAACATGGTATCAGAGCCTTCGACCTACGTCTCCTTCCCTTGAGAGTTTTCACCAAAGGTTTTGATAGCTATATTTGATTTGTTTGCTTTGTAAGTGCATTTCATTGGCACACAAAGCATCGATTGTTTTGGCTTCGTGGAGGATTTCATGGTTTTGTAGAAGCTACCGAGGGCATTCAACACAGTAAGGACAAATTTTTTGTTCTTAAGATTTTAAGGCCCGCTAATTTGGGCGTGTGCACTCTATGAAGGGACGAAGTTCATGAAGCATCGACTAAAGATTTCAAATACTTTATTCATATCCTAATTTTTTATTATTGCCAGACCATAGCAGTGTGCATTTTCAATAGTGGTGTGAGTTTTTTTTACATGGGTAGTTTCTTCTAAATATTGTGGCCCATTCCACATTCATGGTTTTGTTTACTTGCAGGTATCATTATGAAGGGTTTATAGCCCACATTCTGCACTCACAAACCCATGAATTCTCTGACCTGAGGATCATTTTTTGGCATTGCTCTATATCACTCCTTCCAAGCTGCAACCCTCTACATACCAAGCGGCCACGCTACAACGCATATGGAATAGCAAAGTTTTAAACTTTGGCAGATACACATATTTTGACTTCAGACTTTATGCATTTCTAAAGTCTTGCATAAATATTTATTTAGGGTTTATATCTCATGCAGAGCGTGAGGAAACCCGTTGTGGGCTCATTGAAAGAGCTGTTTAGAAGTGGGTAGGGACTTTACTCCCACATTGCTGGTATAACACAATTTCTGGCTATTTAAATAGCCTTTCATTCACTTCTTTGTTGTGAGCAGAGGCTCACATGACCAGTGGTTGGCTTTTTCCTACGTGTGCATGACTTACTCTGTAATTGTACCCTCTGCACTCAGCCTTGAGGAAGTGTGCATTGGAAGTGGTGCCTTGTGAGAGTGACTTGGCTCTTATGTGGCACGGGAACCCGTGACATATCTTGACTATCGAAATCTAATCAGCCCTAGAGGCACAAATTTTTCACCCCTATTCTCATGGTGGTCACATGGGCGACCATAATTAAGCCCTCAGGTGCTTGCTGGTGCTTTGAAAGTGCCTTTATAGGCCTTTTTTCATTTTTGCATAAATTTTGTAAACGAAGACCATTTTTCAAGTTCCAGTTATCGACAAAAAGGTATTTTTATCAACTTTGCAGTGGACAAGGTAATTTTCACATATTTTGTTGTTTGATGCTCATTATTTGCTATCGAAGTATGAACTTGGTTTTGCTCTATTTCTTGTGAACAAAGGAGTTGGTTGTTTATATTGTGAAGAATATTTGTTGCATTCTCTTGTTTCATCATGGATTTGCCTAAAGTAGAACTTCTAACTACAACAAATTATCTTAAGTGGAAATCTGATATGGAGATTTTGTTGTTGAAATTGAAGTTGTAAAGAATTACTTTAGACCAAGATCTTGAACCCACTAGTGTTGTAGAAAAGAGAAAATGGTTTGATCGAAGAGATGAAGCTCTTGGTACTCTCATTATGTCCATTTCTCCTACTTTAAGATATCATGTGTTATCTTGTAAGCATCCTAATGATATTTGGACTACCTTAGAGAATCTTTTTGGTAAGCCAGATAAGATGAGGAAATTTCATTTGGAGAATGAACTAATGAAACTAGATCCTAGACATTTTGATAATATCCAAGACTTTTTCACCAAGATTAATTCTCCCAGATTGCATTTGTCTGAATGTGGGGTTAAAAAGGATGATGAGCAGTTGATTCTATCTACTCTCTATAAGTTAGGTCATGATTATTCTATATTTGTTTCTACATTTTATGCTACCATGGATGCTCTAGGTAATGCACACAAAATGCCTTCTCTTGATGGTTTTGCAGCACAACTCACAAGGGAACAAGAAAAGTTGGCACAAATGGGCACATTGACACTTACAAAAGCTCAAGCACTTTTTGCAAAAGATCCTAAGGCTCCAAGTGGCAAGGACAAGAAGCAAAATAAGGATTCTAAGTCTAAAGAGAAAGTTAAGGATCCTCCTTCATAGCCTACTCCTGAGACTAAGACCTCTTCTAAAAAGGAACCATCACAAAAGAAGAAGATCAAATGTGCTTATTGCAAGAAATCCGGACATAATGAGCATAGATGTTATACTAAGAAAATTGTTAAGCTTACTCACCTTCTTTAGAAGAACAACATCCCACTGCCCTCATCAGAGTCCTCCTCTCCTCCTCCCACATCACATTTGGCAGCATCTTTATCTACACGGTCAGGGAATGCAGGATTTACTAATGGGATGAAAGGTAAAGCACTCTTGGCTTCCATTATTCCTGAAAATGGGAGATGGCTTCTTGATTTAGGTGCATCTCATCATATGGCATCTTCTATGGATATGTTCTCTTCTTTTGAGTCTTGTAGTTCATCTAATATTTTGATGAGTAACAATACATACATGAAGGTTTGTGGTAAAGGTTCTATTGATATGGGTGAAGGGTGTTTTAATGATGTTTTTTGTGTACCCTCCTTGACTACTAATCTCCTTTCAGTTTATCAAATTACTCATGGTGCACAAGGTAAGATAGTTGACTTCACTCTTGAACATGTATACATTCGAGACATAGAGACTAGAGATATCATTGCTATAGGGATTGTGGATCATGCATCTCGCTTGTATTTTTTTTTCTCATTTTGCTCTTGATGATGATATTCCTTTGACTGATGTTCATACCCTTCCATCAAGGGTGAATCATGTTTGTGAGGAGAAGTTTGGTCATTTGAATCTTGGTGTTCTTGAGACTAGTGTTGAGCTTCCTCCTCCTCCATCTTCTGCTTCTTCAAATTTGGGTCCTACTCTTGAGTAGGTTGATCATATTTTTTTAGATCTTTCTTTATTGGATGAGTATTTAGTAGGTATCTCAGACTTGTTTGTAAAGTCTCATCTTACAAATTTGGGAGACATATTTGAGGGGATTTCTCTCCTTTTTGATGGCAATTCCAGCATGGTTGTTGATATCTACATCTTCTTTGGAGATTGACATTGATGAGTTTCCTCTTTCACTTGATTTGTCACATTTCTTTGTTGAGTTTGATCATGATTATGTGATGGATTATTCATGCTTGGACACTCCTACTCAGTCTTCAGAGACTTCTATTTGGAGACTTCCTTCCTCCTTTCAGTTGGATATGGAGTGGCTTCTTCATTATTCGGTGGACTTGTTTCTTCCTAAGGGGAGAGGTGTTGCTTGTAGGTATTGGATCATCTTTTGTTTCCAGGCATACTTCATCAACATTGGAGCTTCTTCATTATGGGTGGGATATAATGTCTCTCTTTTTCCTTCCTATGGGGGATCATTGATTGTATATACATGATGTATGTAGTCCTTGGGGGGTACTAGTGAGTCCTCCATGCATCATTTTGTTTTATTTTCTCTCTTTTGGAGAGGAGTTTTGTCCCACTGGGTTTTCTCCTTTTCTCTGCTTGTGAGAGATTGCATTTCATTGCATTTGCATTGTAGATTGGTACCTAACATGGTTGTGTAGTCAGGACCCATATTGCATCTTGCTCATATTGCATAATAATCTACTCCCTAAGTTACTCTTAAGGGGGGGTGTTGGAGTAAATGGGTTTTTATAATTTACTTTGCTTAAGTTTTATTTAGGCATCATAATGCATTATTAGGTGCATATTAGTTTACTATTTGATAGTTGTTGTCGGTTATATTTTTACCGGCTTTCTCCTTACCTTTATAAGCAAGGTTCTGTACATTATTTTTGCATCTCATTAATATTTTTCATCATTCTAGTGAAATAGCTTTGCTTCTCTTGTATTGTGAAGGTTTATCCTATAGGTTACAGTGCTCCTAGGAGGTGCTTGACACCAACACTATGTATACAAATAATCATAATAACTTTTAAATTAATAGATCAATTTAAACAAAACAAAAAAATGCTCACTAGTAAGTAAATAAAAATAAATTTCTTCTACTCCTTTCACGGTGATCCCTTCTGCTTCTGCAGATGCACTTTCTCACAGTTGTGGCAACCCATTAAGTGCATCAGGTGCTATTGCCGCCTCTAAACTCAAGACCTCCTTTTCAGATATCATGCGGTCTAGTGTGGGAAGGTATGTTTCTGCTTGAATGCCCTCTATTCCTGATGTGAGAGCATCCCTGGTTCAAGAGCAATCTTGCATCAACCAAAAACATTTGCATTTCAGTTTGCTTGTAGTTTAGTTTGTTTCTTTTCATTTTCCAGTTCAGTTCAAGCAGTTCAGTTAGAAGCAGTTTCTATATTTTGGTCCAGTTGCATCTCAGACCTTGTGGAGCTAGACTTAGTATCTACATTCATTCATAAACATCATATTCAAAATTTAGAGATCCGCACATCATTACCAAAAAGATATTGCTACCAGAAGATCAATTGTTTCTCATAACAAAGCATCCTGATAATCACAGATAACCAGCTAAAGGAGAAACCTGTGAAAGCATTTCCTAGTTTGTGAAGCCTAATGACACATCATTCAATGATCTTTGGTTCGTGGCTGACCTTTCCCAAAGATCCACACATTATTCCATTTATTTTCTGGAGGAGTTCTATGCAATTAGGCCTAACCTATTTGTGTACATACATTACAACTCTTCATTGGAGTTTGTAATCTTCCTTGGCTAACGCAGAGGAATCTTATGATCTAGATATGATATATATTAATGTAATAGATCCTTAGGAGAGTAGAGATTCACATAGTAGTATCTAATAGTTTAGATTTCTGTGAGGAGCTTCAAAGCTTTATCTTGCACATGTATGTAATCATGCCTGTGAGCCCTAATTGTAAGCCCGCATGTTGCCAGCTGATCTCTATTTGAATTCTATGATATACTAAAGAACTAAATTTGCATTTGTTCCATTTCTCTGAGTTGTTTCCATTGTGTTTAATCTTGTTGCATGGTCCAGATAGTTCATTATGTGAACCCTCCTACCGTGACTACACCAAGTGGTATCAGAGCAAAAGTTTGAATCTTTGGGAGCGAATTGAGCGAAATTGGCGAAGGAATTTCATAAGATCTTGTGGTGGACAGATCTCTGAAGTGAGGTAGGTTACTCATGTGCAATCAGTCATTGATTGTGAGGCAGTTGTCACCTTGTAGACCAATCACCAAACCTGAGGTAGTTTACACTTGATCCTAGGAAGAATGTCGTCGAGGAGAGTGTTGCTATTGGAACAATGGCTGGAAGAATGGATGAGATGATGGAGATGATGAAAATAATATGAATTTGATTGGATGTTGTTGAAGAAGATAAGCGAAGAGGATTGACACTGAGACCTAATGTTGAAAGTGATGATGAAGAAGAATTTCAATCTGTTGAACAAACTAGTGAAACCCTAGAAGGTGATGAAGAAGAAGAATCAGATCAAGTGAAGATGTTGCGAGCTATTTCAAAGATTGGAAAGAGACCTAGAGTTGATGTGCCAAACTATAATGGTAATTTGAACCCTGAATAATTGATTGACTGGATAAATGACATGGAAGAATACTTTGAATATGAGGAAATTGAAGATCCGAAGAAGGTGAAATTTGCAAAGACAAAGTTGAAAGGACATGCTACTATATGGTGGAAAGAAGTTCAGTTGGAAAGAAATAGAAAAGGAAAAGAAAAGATTACAAAATGGGATAGGATGGTGACAAAGTTAAAGAATCTGTTTATACCTGCTGACTATGAGTTGGAGCTGTTGAAAAGATTGCAAAACCTGAGGCAAAAGGAGAAATTTGTGGAGTATACTAAAGAATTCCATAAAATGATCATAAGGACAGGACATAGTGAAGATAGAAAGAAGAAAGTGGCTAGATACATCAATGGACTGAGATTGAACATTCAAGAAGAGCTAAGCCTGGTAAGGACGACATCTTTAGAGGAAGCATATCAATTTGCCTTGAAAGTTGAAGAGAAGCTGAATAAGAGGAGGTAAATTTTAGAGAGGTAGGACTTATTCTGGAGGAGACAGATCATTTTCAGAGCAGAACAAGTTTGATAGCCCATTTAAGAAGGATGACAGAGATACTAATGCATACCAGAGAAATGACAAAAAATTTCATCCCAGAGGCAACTATAATTCATACCGGAATGAAGGGTATAGAAGAGAAGGAAGAGGATTGGATAAGAGAACATTTGGAGGTACTTGTTTCAAGTGTGGAGGTGAAGGACATAGAGCATTTGAATGTAATCAAGGTAGTACAAGTAAGAGGACAAAAAATAGTGGAAGAGCAGCCTATGTTGAAGAAGAACCTGTTGAATTGGATGACCCCTGTTATGTTGGTAAACTAGAGAAAGGAGAATCATTGGTGATGAGAAGAGAACTATTTCAAACAAAGACAAATGAGGAACCACCGTAGAGGAAAACTTTGTTCAGGACAAGATGCAAATCAGTAGGTAAGTGTTGTAAAGTTGTAATTGATAGTGGTAGTTCTGATAACCTAGTTTCAGAAGAGATGGTGACTAAGGTGAAGTTGGAAAGATTGAAACACCCTAAGCCCTATCATATAGCTTGGATTCAGGATGATCATAAGGTACTGGTGAGTGAACAATGTTTGGTGAAATTTCATATTGGATCTTATCATGATGAAGTCTTGTGTGATATTATGCCTATGCATGTATGTCATATCTTGTTGGGTAGACTTGGCAGTATGAAAGAAAAGATATACATGATGGGAGAAAGAATACATATTCTATAATAGCAAATGGAAAGAGAATTACTTTGATCCCTTTGGAGGATGACCCTAAGAGTGAGGTATGTGGGAATGCTATAATTTGTTTGGTAGATGGAATAAAATTTTTGGATGGTTTGAGACAGGAGAATATGTGTTATGCCTTGATTCCTAAGAAACCTGAAGCATTGAAGAAAGAGACTGAAGAATCACAACCAGAGGAGATAAAAGAGTTGCGGACAGAATATGAAGACATCATATCAGATAATGTACCTGAAGGATTGCTACCTATAAGGAGTATCAGTCATCACATGGATCTTATACATGGAGCAAGTTTGCCTAACAAAGCAGCACACTGGATGACACCGGTAGAGAATGAAGAATTGAACAGACAGATACAAGAGTTGTTGAGGAAAGGTTTGATTAGAGAAAGTTTAAGTCCTGTGCAGTACCTGTAGTGTTAGCACTAAAGAAGGAAGGAGAATGAAGAATGTGCACTAATTCTAGAGCAATAAACAAGATCACAGTTAAGTATAGATTCCCTTTACCTAGGATGGATGATATCATGGATTGTTTTAGTGGAGCAAGATATTTTAAAAAGATAGACTTGAAGAGTGGATACCATCATATCAGAATTAGAGAAGGAGATGAATGGAAGACTGATTTTAAGACAAATGAAGGATTGTATGAGTGGTTAATGATGTCCTTTGGATTGACAAATGCACCGAGTACTTTCATGAGATTGATGAATGAAGTCTTGAAGAAATTCTTGGGTAAGTTTGTGATTGTATACTTGGATGATATTCTGATTTTCAGTAAGACAAAAGAGGAACATTTGTGCAATATTAGACAAGTTTTGGAGAGGTTGAGAGAAGAGAAATTGCTGGTAAACATCAAGAAGTGTAGTTTCATGAAGGAAGAACTACTATATTGGGGATTTATGATTTATGTGGAAGGATTGAAAATAGATCCTGAGAAAGTAAGAGCAATTATTGAATGGCCTACACTAGAGAGCATTGGAGAAGTTAGATCATTTCATGGATTGGCTAGTTTCTACCGAAAGTTCATCAGAAATTTTAGTTTAGTTTGTAACCCTATGACAGAGACAATGAGAGGTGACAGAAAAGATTTCAAGTGGACATCTGGAGTAGATAAAAGTTTTGAGTTGTTGAAGTAGAAAATGATAGAGCAACCTATTTTGGCATTACTGGATTTCAATAAGGTATTTCAAGTTGATTGTGATGCAAGTGGAAATGCAATTGGAGCATTATTAAGTCAAGAAGGTAGACCTATAGCTTATTTCAGTGAGAAGTTGAATGATGCAAGGAGAAGATATTTAGTTTATGATCAAGAGTTCTATGCCATAATTCAAGCCTTGAAGAAGTGGAGACATTACTTGTTGCCTAAGGAGTTTCTGTTGTATACAGATCATCAAGCTTTGCAATATTTGAACCGTCAAGGTAAGTTGAATCAGAGACATATGAGGTGGGTAGAGTACATGCAGAGTTATACATTTGTGTTGAAGCATAGGAGTGGAAAATCAAACAAAGTTATTGATGCATTAAGTAGGAGAAGAAACTTGTTGACAGAGATGAGAATTGAAGTGTTGGGTTTTGATGAATTGAAGAATATGTATGAGGGACATACTGATTTTCCAAAACCTTGGAAAGCATGTAGAGAGCCTGTTGTGATAGATAGGAGTAAGTGGTTGGACTATTTCATTCAAGAAGATATGTTGTTCAAAGGAAATCAGTTGTGCATACCTAAGAGTTCAATGAGAGATAATTTAATCAAGGAGAAACACAGTGGCGGATTGGCAGGACATTTTGGCATTGATAAGACAGTGGATTTGGTGAGTGAAAACTACTTTTGGCCTCAAATACATAAGGATGTTCAGAGATTTGTGCAGAGTTGTAGAGTTTGTCAAGTTGCAAAAGGGAGTAGTCAGAATACTAGATTGTATAAATCTTTAACAAAATTGGAGAGACCTTGGGAAGACATAAGCATGGATTTTGTAATGGGATTGCCTAAGACATAGAGAGGACATGATTCAATATTTGTAGTAGTTGACAACTTTTTGAAGATGGCTCATATCATACCTTGCAAGAAGACAACTGATGCAGTGCATGTAGTAGACCTATTTTTCAAGGAGATTGTGAGATTACATGGATTACCTAAGAGCATAGTTTTAGACAGAGACACAAAGTTTGTTGGATACTTTTGGAAGACACTTTGGAAGAAGATGAAGATAGATTTGAAGTTTAGCTTAGCTTTTCATCCACAGACAGAGGTAGTGAATAGGAGTTTGGGAAACCTATTGAGATGTTTGGTTGGAGAGAAAGCCAAAAGTTGGGATTTGATTCTTTCACAAGCAGAGTTTGCATATAATAATTTAGTGAACAGGAGTACCAGAAGAACACCTTTTGAGATTGTGACTGGAGTGAATCCTAGAGGAGTAGCAGAATTAAGAGATATCAGCATAGAAGAAAAGAGAAGTGCAGAAGCAGGAGAATTTGCACGACATATGAAGACAGTACATGCTCAGGTTAAGAAGCATTTGGAGAATATGAACAGTAAGTACAAAGAGAAGGATGATGAGAAGAGAAGACATAAGGAATTTGAAGTTGGAGATGAAGTGATGATGTACTTGAGAAAAGAAAGATTTCTAGTTGGGACATATAACAAGTTGAAGATGAAGAAGTTTGGACCTTATAGGATACTCAGAAAATTTGATTCAGGGAATGCATATGAAATAGAGTTACTGGAGACCTTGGGTATATCACCTATTTTCAACATTGTAGACCTATATTAGTACCATGAAACAGAGTTCAGTGACAGTATGGAAGAAGACTTGAAGAAGTAGTTACCACAACAACCACCGGAGTAGATTGAAGACATTTTGGATAGTAGAATTGGACGCAACACTAGAGGAAGACAATAGAAAGAATACCTTGTGAAGTGGAAAGGCAGACTAAAAGATGATTCATCATGGATTTCTCAACCTGAGGTGGACCGTCTTGGTTCTCCCCTAGCCCCAACAAAGTGAGGGACTCACTTTTTTCAATAACCCCATATGTCTGATGCAGGAGCATCCCTGGTTCAAGAGCAATCTTGCATCAACCAAAAACATTTGCATTTTAGTTTGTTTCTTTTCATTTTCTAGTTCAGTTCAGGTAGTTCAGTCAGAAGCAGTTTCTGTATTTTGGTTCAGTTGCATCTCAGACCTTGTGGAGCTAGACTTAACATCCACATTCATTCATCAACATCATATTCAGAATTCAGAGATCCACAAATCATTACTGGAAAGATATTGATACTAGAAGATTGATTGTTTCTCATAATAGAGCATCCTGATAATCACAGACAACCAGCTAAAGGAGAAACCTGTAGAAGCATTTCCTGATCTGTGAAGCCTAATGACACATCATTCAATGATCTTTCATTTGTGGCTAACCTTCCTCGAAGATCCACACATCATTCCATTTATTTTTCAAAGGAGTTCTATGCAATTAGGCCTGACCTATATGTGTACACATGTTACAGCTCTTCATTGGAGTTTGTAATCTTCCTTGGCCGATGCGGAGGAATCTTATGATCTGGATATGATATATATTGATGTAATAGATCCTTAGGAGAGTAGGGATTTACATAGTAGTATCTAATAGTTTATATTTCTATGAGGAGCTTCAAAGCTTTATCTTGCGCATGTATGTAATCAAGCCTGTGAGCCCTAATTGTAAGCCCGCATGTTGCCGATCGATCTCTATTTAAATTCTATGATATACTGAAGGACTGAATCTGCATTTGCTCTATTTCTCTGAGTTGTTTTCGTTGTGTTTACTCTTGCTACACGGTCTGGATAGTTCATTCTGTGAACCTTCCTACTGTGACTACATCAGTTCCTCAGCGTAACCCTAGCCCAAGCGGTAGGGCTCCTTCAGGTGTTTCTCCATGTAAGGCATCTCGGCTTAATCCTACCCCTCATTGGGATGGTGAAGGTGGGAAATCTAACTGTCCCAAACCTTGCCCAGGTGCTCTCTCCCATGATGCCTCTATTGCTCATTGCGGCCCTACTGGTTCTACTTCCAAAGGTTGTAGCTATGTGTGCTATCCTCTCTCACTCCGACAATCTACTTTCATTCTAAAAATCCAAATCGAGGGTTCCATCCATGACACGGAAGAATTTCTGCAAGACCATGCTCTCATCTGCAGATTTGTTAATTTGTAGCCTAAACTAAGAGAGCTTCATGCTTAGATATCTTCTACCTGGAAAGACAGCTTAGAGGAAGAGATTACTATTTTCCCATGTGCAAAAAGTTTTTTCATACTTGAGTTTGAGTCTTTCAAAGATAAGGAAAAGGTGTTGAAGACTGGTCCTTGGATTTTCCAGGGGGATTTCCTTTGTATAAAGCCCTGGTACCCCTCCTTTGATCCCCGAACAAAGGTATTTTCATCTACTTTTCTCTGGGTTCATTTACCCTATCTCACTTTCCAATTTTGGGAGTTGGAGAGTTTGCAGGCCATTGGAGATGGTCTAGGGAAATATTTATGTGCCTCTGAGGAGACATTAGATTATGCAATCTCCACGTGTGCATGGATTTACGTGGAGATGGACCTTTCCGATGGCCTCCCTGTTGAGATTCTCTTGAAGGTGGGAAAGTGTAACTGGCGGCAACAAGTGGACTATGAAAAGATTGCTTTCAGATGCAGATTGTGCTTCTCAACAAATCACTCCTCGTAGTGTCCCTAATCTAGAACACAAGGTAATGGAAACTTTACTCCTCGAGAAATACCCACTTGGTGGATTGGTGCCAGCCCCACCATTATGTTGTTCCTCCTCCGATGGTGTCAAGCTCCACAATGGTTTCAGCTTCTACGAACATAACGCTTCACTCTTCTTCTTCACCAGCTATGGCTAAAAGTCTAGATTCTTCCATTCAGGCTCCTCCTATGGAGCCTCATACTACTGCTTCTACTAATCCTTCTAGGGCTAAGCTTGAGATTGAGGATTTTAAAGGGGTTGTTTGTTCGTCCACTTCATCGCCGTCTATGGTTGTTTCTAGTTCGGAGGGACATTTTCACATGAGCGACACCTCAGATGGTGGCATGGATTCCTCTCTTGATCAAGGCTGGACTACAGTTAAGAAGAAGAAATCTCCCTCTGTCAAGCCCACACATCATAAATCACTAAGATCTGCAATAAAAGGAGAGAGCTCTCATGTTGGGTGATAGTTCTTTTCCAAGATTTTGTTTGTTTGCACCCCTGAATTCAAGGCTTGCATTTTTTGTAGTTGTTTTAGATTAGCTCTGATGCACCCCTATTAGAGGGTTGTTGTTCTTACCATTTTTTTTTATCTTACTATAGAAGGGAGTGGACCCCTTGTCCACAACTTACCATTAAAAAAAATGTTCACTAGCATTAGGAGGAGAGGACCTATTAGTCATTAGGGATAACTTTATGACCATGTAGAAGTTATATGGAATATTGTAGGACCTCTATTCTTTTAGAAATGTGATATGGACTCTTATCTATCTACAACTAAGGTTTAGAGGTGTGGCTCATCATGCAACTTTCCACATCAGTACATCTAGTGAGAAGTGTCCATAAAATGAACTTTTATAGATTCAACGAAAATGAGCTATCATGGAATTTGTTTTACAACCTCTTACATTTCATGAGAAAATATAAGGTATTTATTGTACTCACCTTTGACATTTGTCATAGGATAAACATAATATGAAGTATTCCAATGCATGTATATTTCCACCTCAGTAGTTCTACACATAATAATAGTATGTGTCTACACATTTGGAGTGTTTTCATTATAAGTGGATCCTCAAATATTTTTTAATCTAGTTGGATGTTCCCCTAAAACCTCAAATATATAGGAGGCACCAAAACTCACCACTTAGGCCTTGGGAGATAGATAGACCACCATTTTCCACTCATGAATTTACTAATGACAATGCTGGAGATGAGCCAATTAAAGTTGTAGTTGAGGATGATGCAAGGTCACAAATGTGTAGAAATTATTAGTAGAAGATGTGTCCCCAATATTACATCCATTAGATGTAGGTAGAGGAGTGGGTTCAAGAGGATCAAAAGGAGAAGGAGGATTAGAAGATGTGTCCCCACTATTATATGTGCCTGATCTTGTTATGGTTTTTGTTATGTTGATGACATTTGGTATTGGACACTTTGATATGTATGGTTGGACTTCATATTTATTGGTTTATGGCATGGGAATCTATATGATCTATATTTTTTATGGAATTTTAGTTCCTTATATGTTTATGTGTTTTTTATATGCTGATGTGTGTATGTAAATGATATAATATCAATTTATCAATACACACAATTATCTTGGTGATCAATGACCATTGTATGTCATAATGGAATCCTTATAAGATGAATCAATCAATGCACTAAAATGGATCACATAATCATTAGTTGAATCAATTGCAAAATCTATATGAATATTTAAATGAATAATTGATGTGTTGGTAAAGCTCAAATCTATATTATGAATAATGGTTAATACATGTTTCCTTCTTTCTTTCTCATTTTCATTCTTATAACCATTATTTTATATGATTAAACATGTAACAAACACCATGATTCTCTATTTTATTATTTATCTAAATGAATATAATCAAATATTTAAGTTTTCTAAATTATCAATTAAAGTACAATTCAATTGAATTACCTCCACCCTTTGTTATCATTCTGAAATTTGTTTGGTGAATGATTGTCCCTTGGGTCAATCAAGAGTTCAACTAAAGAATATTGGCAAAGATGCCACATCATTCACATTTTGGGTAGACTATAAAAGTAAAGTAACATCAAGATATAAATTAATATATAATTACTCACAAAAAATTAAATACATACAATAAAAAATTTAGATGTGTAGAAAAATTTATACTAGCAAGTCCAAGCCAAATTGGATGGCAGAAAGAGTTCCATGATGAACTTATGTCAACTCCTCCTGTGTCATCAACTGTTATCCCCCTTACATACATTAGTACTAATCTTTGTTTATATTATATTCAAATGGAATACACCATGAAATTTAACTTTAAATTTTACCTCTAAAAAAGATTGGCCTTCTCATCTCCTTCTCTACCCCCTAATGCATGTGCTTGTGCTCTTGTCCCTGACCCCTTAGCTTGAGTTCTGGACCCCGCTGCCTCAGCTCATGAAGGCAATGTATGAGGGACATCGTACTCTAAAGTGTTGATGGGTGGTATTGATGACTACAATATACAGCCTTCTAGCCCTCCTTCTAGCGCCAGAAAACTGTTGATGACTGTTTTGATGCAATCATAACAATAAGTTAAAATTCACATATAATGAACTGAAACTATACTTGAAAGATAAGAAGGAATCATTTGAGATTCAACTAATCCCAAGTCTACAATGGTTCGGTTTGTCAAGTTCAGTTGGTCAATGTGAAGCTGTAATGTTCAAGGGGCCTTACGTAGTTTAGGTTTGTTTGGTGGCTTAATGGACTAAGAATATGCAAAGAGGTCATAGATTTCAACAAGTATTCTGTTCATTTGCATACAAGTGTTACCGGGCTGCAAGTTTTAGATGGTTTTCTTGAATTTTTTGCAGCTTTCTTCTTTATCTATTTATGAAAACTGTCTACTTATAGCTCTGTTATACATGCTTCTTCAAATTTGAGACAATTTCCTTTGGATTTCTACGTTTTCAGCTAAATATTTCAGATGGGTTGGGAAAAGTTAGAAAGATCTAATCTATACCTCATTTAATCTACCGAAGGATCTAATTGTTTCTGTTATGCACTATGTAAATACCACAGTAATTTGATCAAATCCACAGTAAAAACCCTAAATGTAAGTTCTGAGCATTTTCACAAACATACATTTAAAATTGCAAGCTCTCAAAGAAGATATTTCAAAACACAAAGAAGAGCAGGAGAACACTCAGAAGATAGATGCAGAACTCCAGATTCTATTGTATCAGAAACGAATAGTCATACATGATTTACAATGTAGGAATGACTCTTAGTTTCATTGATCATACTACAGAGAACTTACAAGCTTTACAGATACAGTAAGGCAGCCAGACATTCCACGCGCACCTTACTGCAGACAAACAGGCGACCTCCTTCTTCTACCTCTAAACTATGCTAACTTGCTGTATGTTCCTAAAAAAGAAAATCCTGTGTAGCCACTGTTGTTTTTCTAAAATCCCTGTTGTAAAGTATTACAGTGTAGAGAGGCACAATATAAAGACATTCTGATTGTCCTCACTATAGCAAAAACCTAACTGAACCCCTAGTTCAAACCCTTGGTTACAGCAATAAATACAGGTGAACCAATTCTCAAAAAATATCTCTGAGCAGTGTCAAATCTGGGCGAAATATTGCCCCTTCTGAGAAGTTCCGGCAGCTGGGTAATAACTTCTGTTTGTCTGTTGCAGTAATACCTTCAGCTGCAACCTTGTTTCTTACTTGAATGGCCTTGACTTTTCGCATTTCATCCTTATCTTCTTGCTCCTGAGATCAGATTTCCTTCCTCCATGAGGTCACTGTGTTGACTTTCCAGCTGCTTCCTCAACTGCAGGCCTGCAAGACAAGACAAGCAATAAGTTTCACATTTATCACAAAAATAGCATGAAATTAAAATAAGCGTTTAAACCCAGGTGACTGCGCAAGATTGTGGAAATCGGATCCAGAAAACTCCTCAAACGCGCCCAAAATGCGTTCAGACTGCTCAAGATTGATCGGGTCAACTATCGCTGACCGGGAAAATGCCACAGGCGCCAAAAAAACACTTTAAAATTCCTCCGCCTCATTTCCCGCCCATCGGCATGACTATCGCTGACCGAAAAAATACATGTTGGTCGACATTCACTTCATCATCATGATATTCTGGAAATATGATGCATTCCCTCCTGAAGGTCCAGATGACGTTATCATGATATTTCGCTTCTGCATATTGGAGAAAAGAACAACATCATCATCATCATCATGTTGAAGAAGAATAGGAGGATATGAATATGATCATGCTGCCGAGGAAAGGAAGATGATGGTGACGTCATCATGATATTCGGGCTTCATTGAAATGCTAAGGATGACGTCATCATCATGTTCAGTTAAGATCAGGGGATAATTGTGATATCGGGTCACCTAAGGAGCATGATCAGGATGATGAATGTAATATGACCCTTTTGCGGCCAAGGTAACCCTCTTGAAAGATCAGGATGATGATGATCATCATCATATTTACTTCTGTCGAACTTAGAATAAGACGTCATCATCATATTCGGGAACCGCATCGTGCTTGAGAAAATATCCTGTCGAAGGGAAAATGTGATGATGATGATCATCATCATCAGGATATTAACTTCTTCGTTTATCAGATCGGGATGACGTCATCATGATATCCGGAGCCTTCGTTAAACTTATAACATGACGTCATCATGATATTTCGCTAACCGGATCATGTTTTAGAAAATATCCTGCCGAAGGGAAAATGTGATGATGATGATCATCAGGATATTTTCAAAAGGTCTTACTTCATCGGCAGGAGGACTTTACGAAATATCAGGTGGACAAACAAGATCATGATGATCTTGACAACAGGACAGGACAAAAATATGATGATGATGATCCTCATCGATTTATCATGATGACGTAATCATCATATTTCATTTTCGGAGCACAAGGATGAGTTGAGGTCATCATGATATTTGCGCTAGGGTAATATTGTAAAATATGATCATGCTGTTTGAGGAATGAAATATCGCCCTCTTCTGAATAGATAGGGTGATCATCATGATATTGCAAAAAAGGCGATCAGGTGGATATGAACATGATGATCCTCCTTATCGAATTATGATGATGATGTCTCCATCACTTAGCGAATTTCAGCGAATGACCCTCTTGTGAAAGATCAGGATGATGATCATGATCATGCAAAAGGAGATCAGGAGGATATGAAGTCGTCATCATCATCTTAGCGAGGTTCAGCAAATATCATGATGATGACCCTCCGATAGGTTTATAACACGCGCATGCAAATATGCCGATGATGAATTTTCTAAGTCAGGGTGATCTTATATTATCAGCATAATATTTTAATTTTAGGCGATGCAAAGATATCATGATGATGCTCGCGATACAAAGACCGCTCGACGGGGGAACTTACCTTGACTTAAAGTTGATGTCATCATGATATTTGAATCTCAGGATATTATCGGGGGGGGTTCAAATATGATGATGATGATGTTCTTCATGTAACCAAAACCGAGTTTATAACATATGACCCTCCTAAAAAATATCATGATGCTGCATAATGCGCATAAGGCCATTTGACGGGTAAAGGGCACTACCACCTAAGATTGACGTCCGGATATTGCGACTGCATGATTTTTATCGGGTGATAGACCAAGATCATGATGACCTTGACAACATGACTTAGGATAAAATAAAAAATATGATGATCCTCCTGCGAATATCAGGTTTGACCAAAACTTTGACCGTGCATAACTTCCACATATGGACGAATTTTCAAGTGAAGTAAAAGGCAAACCTGCATGGAATTTCAAGCTCTTTTTAAATATAAGGTCACAGAAATAAAATATGAACTTTGACAAACTGACCTCATGATGATGACCTACCTCATGTAATATCATCATGATGATACACCTGACCTTCATTTTTACCAAA
The DNA here is from genome assembly GCA_027924645.1 of Cunninghamia lanceolata. NCBI lineage: Eukaryota > Viridiplantae > Streptophyta > Pinopsida > Cupressales > Cupressaceae > Cunninghamia > Cunninghamia lanceolata. The sequence goes on along the minus strand of BSBN01001486.1, from coordinate 42,901 downwards.
CTGCCAGAAAGCAGAAAAAACACAAGCAGAAGCAAAAAGCAAAACATCAGCAGGGGTCCCCATTTTGCTAAGGAGCATAATGGGGCATGTTGTGAACATCACAACAACTAGCAACCAAAACAAAACAATTAAATTCAGAGTGTTCAAGGAAACTAGATGAAATGAACTCATAACTTCCAAATATCTTTCCTGCAAATTACTATTCAGCTTGAGACTCAAAGTATTCAATAAAGATGCATGAATTTCCATTTTCAGTTTAGTTGTGTGCATGTGATTAATTATCCTCATCTTGAAGATCAGTTGAACAAACCAGTGACTGACATTAGCCTACATAGGTGAGGATATTCCCTCATAGCCGACCGGATAGAGCCTTGCTGCCAGCGAGCGTCTATAGCCCCGGCAAGGTTATCGTTACAATTCTCCTAAGTAGAGCCCCACTGCCAGCGAGCGTTCATAGCCCCGGTAGAGTTACTTAGATGGCTTAATCTAGATTTTTAGTATAATCCGCTTTATTTATTTATTTATTTATTTTTTTGTTTTCTAATTTTGAAAGATTTCATAAGATATAGCAATTTGTAACTTCATGATGCAAGGAGTGGACACTTGCTGAAATTAAGCTGAGAATTGTAATGGTAGCAAGGGTGACCTCTGATTTTTCACCTAATATCTACACTGGTAGGTTCAACAAACCCAAGGATTTTAGGTGTGTCGTCGTGAGAAACCTGCTTCGAATTCTCAATCACATTTATTGAATACAAAACTTCAGAAGATGAACAACTCTCTACATTCATGACAGTGACAGGTTATGTGTAAATTGCAAATGGTTAACCTGAATATCCCAAATTATATACTGTTTTGAATGGTTGCTAGTTTTGCTCCTTAATACTCTACAGTAAAATAAAGATCCCTGTTGAGGAGACAGCAAACAAACCAAACAAATAGGCTGTACAACACAACAAAAGAAAAACTGTACAAACAGAAAGAAACAAAAGCAAAAACAAACAGAAGACAAACTATACAAACAACTAACCTAAAAGAAAACAGCAAAAGAAGAACACAAAAACAAAAAACAACTACCCTACCAGACTATATACAAGCCTCTACAAGGCAATTAGAAACCCAGGAAAAAGACCCAAAAACACCCCTACTTGCATATTTCTTTAGGTTGTGCAGGAGTAATAGGGTACTGGTTATGGTCCTCATCATAGCAGATTTATCTTTGAATTCTGAAAAAAATTCTGATATTCTAGATTCATTGTGTTTATCAGAATAGCTCTTAATGACTAGTAACTGAGGCTGCTCATCAGGGTTATGATTAATCCACATGCATGTCCTATCTCTTGAATTTCTATAATCAAAATAGCATTTATCATTGTTTACTAAGGAAAGGAAAGAGACAACCTGATGTGCCTTTAGCTCTGTGGAACACACTTGTTCATTAATAGCTGGCTTTTCATTTAGCTCTGCATTTTCATTGCCCAGCTCTATGTCTAGTCCTTTTTCAAGTTGAAAGATGAATGACTCTAGATGTATCATTTCTTCATCTTCATCCAGCTTTGTTCCTTCATTCTGGATGTTCAGTTTATCCTCAAATTTAGTAGACCTCTCAATGTTCTCATTAGTTTCCTGCACATCAGCACTTAAGTAAGTATCTTCATCATCATCTGACATACAGAATTTAATCATTTCTAAATCACTTGAGAGTAAAGGTGGGATGACATCTTTTGATTGACAGGAGTACTCCCCTGTTTTATTTTCAACATGGCATGGGGGTGGTGTCTGATTATGTACAGCAGCTACATGATCCTCTATATCTTCTTTTTTCAAGAATTGTTCATCAGATGACTCACATTTATCATTCAGTGAAGAGTCTAATCTTATTGACCTACAACAATCTTGATTTTGATCATTTAATTCAAAGAAGTCAGTTGTAACACTAGGATTTACTTTCTTTTCTATGACTTCACTAGTTTCTACAGTAGGGATCTCATCAATTTTAGTGCATTTTAATTTTGCCAATGCTTGTTTACATTTCTTTGCCAAATCATGTTCGTTAAAACTTTTCAGGTCAGACCCAGAGGCTTCTTCTTGACAAATATTCCTTAGTAATTCCATATATTTATCAAATGTATCAAGATGAACCTCACTTTCCTTTTCTTTTCCATTAAATCCTTTTTGCTTATTATCTAGAAAAGGGACATGAGCTGTGATTTCTTCTCTGCATTTTTTAGGATATTTATACTTTTCACTAACTTTAATCACAGCAGGATCCTGACGAAAAGACAGATTTTTTTTCTTACCATCACATGATTCCTGGAGAGAGATCTTACTATCCCTTATTCCTAGCATTGGTTCCATCTTTGTATCCTCTGCACATTTAATGACCGTTGATGCTGCATCCTTCTGTCGCTCAATAATCTCCTCACTTCCCTGCCAACTTTCAGCCTTATACACATCTGAGAGAGAGATTAGTCCTTTCAAATATAAATCTAATCTTGTAAGAAAAGATAGACAATTAAGCTCACCATGCTCTGTGGACTTATGTATCCTACACCTTCCAAATAAACCATAGCTATATAAATTTTTGGGATAAAGCTGGTTATTCAAAGCTTTCTGAAATGAAGGAATGTCAACTTGAAAACTGTCCCTATATGAGTCCATTAAAAATGGGACCTTCTTTCAACTTTTTAAGCCTTTGAAATTTTATGAGATCTAACATATCTCAGAATATAGCATTTAAACTCAGAAACTTAACCCTAAACCAAATCAGGCCCTCCTTCTAGCGCCAGAAAACTGTTGATGACTACAATATACAGCCTTCTAGCCCTCCTTCTAGCGCCAGAAAACTGTTGATGACTGTTTTGATGCAATCATAACAATAAGTTAAAATTCACATATAATGAACTGAAACTATACTTGAAAGATAAGAAGGAATCATTTGAGATTCAACTAATCCCAAGTCTACAATGGTTCGGTTGGTCAAGTTTAGTTGGTCAATGTGAAGCTGTAATGTTCAAGGGGCCTTACGTAGTTTAGGTTTGTTTGGTGGCTTAATGGACTAAGAATATGCAAAGAGGTCATAGATTTCAACAAGTATTCTGTTCATTTGCATACAAGTGTTACCGGGCTGCAAGTTTTAGATGGTTTTCTTGAATTTTTTGCAGCTTTCTTCTTTATCTATTTATGAAAACTGTCTACTTATAGCTCTGTTATACATGCTTCTTCAAATTTGAGACAATTTCCTTTGGATTTCTACGTTTTCAGCTAAATATTTCAGATGGGTTGGGAAAAGTTAGAAAGATCTAATCTATACCTCATTTAATCTACCGAAGGATCTAATTGTTTCTGTTATGCACTATGTAAATACCACAGTAATTTGATCAAATCCACAGTAAAAACCCTAAATGTAAGTTCTGAGCATTTTCACAAACATACATTTAAAATTGCAAGCTCTCAAAGAAGATATTTCAAAACACAAAGAAGAGCAGGAGAACACTCAGAAGATAGATGCAGAACCCCAGATTCTATTGTATCAGAAACGAATAGTCATACATGATTTACAATGTAGGAATGACTCTTAGTTTCATTGATCATACTACAGAGAACTTACAAGCTTTACAGATACAGTAAGGCAGCCAGACATTCCACGCGCACCTTACTGCAGACAAACAGGCGACCTCCTTCTTCTACCTCTAAACTATGCTAACTTGCTGTATGTTCCTAAAAAAGAAAATCCTGTGTAGCCACTGTTGTTTTTCTAAAATCCCTGTTGTAAAGTATTACAGTGTAGAGAGGCACAATATAAAGACATTCTGATTGTCCTCACTATAGCAAAAACCTAACTGAACCCCTGGTTCAAACCCTTGGTTACAGCAATAAATACAGGTGAACCAGTTCTCAAAAAATATCTCTGAGCAGTGTCAAATCTGGGCGAAATATTGCCCCTTCTGAGAAGTTCCGGCAGCTGGGTAATAACTTCTGTTTGTCTGTTGCAGTAATACCTTCAGCTGCAACCTTGTTTCTTACTTGAATGGCCTTGACTTTTCGCATTTCATCCTTATCTTCTTGCTCCTGAGATCAGATTTCCTTCCTCCATGAGGTCACTGTGTTGACTTTCCAGCTGCTTCCTCAACTGCAGGCCTGCAAGACAAGACAAGCAATAAGTTTCACATTTATCACAAAAATAGCATGAAATTAAAATAAGCATTTAAACCCAGGTGACTGCGCAAGATTGTGGAAATCAGATCCAGAAAACTCCTCAAACGCGCCCAAAATGCGTTCAGACTGCTCAAGATTGATCGGGTCAACTATCGCTGACCGGGAAAATGCCACAGGCGCCAAAAAAACACTTTAAAATTCCACCGCCTCATTTCCCGCCCATCGGCATGACTATCGCTGACCGAAAAAATACATGTTGGTCGACATTCACTTCATCATCATGATATTCTGGAAATATGATGTATTCCCTCCTGAAGGTCCAGATGACGTTATCATGATATTTCGCTTCTGCATATTGGAGAAAAGAACAACATCATCATCATCATCATGTTGAAGAAGAATAGGAGGATATGAATATGATCATGCTGCCGAGGAAAGGAAGATGATGGTGATGTCATCATGATATTCGGGCTTCATTGAAATGCTAAGGATGACGTCATCATCATGTTCAGTTAAGATCAGGGGATAATTGTGATATCGGGTCACCTAAGGAGCATGATCAGGATGATGAATGTAATATGACCCTTTTGCGGCCAAGGTAACCCTCTTGAAAGATCAGGATGATGATGATCATCATCATATTTACTTCTGTCGAACTTAGAATAAGACGTCATCATCATATTCAGGAACCGCATCGTGCTTGAGAAAATATCCTGTCGAAGGGAAAATGTGATGATGATCATCATCATCATCAGGATATTAACTTCTTCGTTTATCAGATCGGGATGACGTCATCATGATATCCGGAGCCTTCGTTAAACTTATAACATGACGTCATCATGATATTTCGCTAACCGGATCATGTTTTAGAAAATATCCTGCCGAAGGGAAAATGTGATGATGATGATCATCAGGATATTTTCAAAAGGTCTTACTTCATCGGCAGGAGGACTTTACGAAATATCAGGTGGACAAACAAGATCATGATGATCTTGACAACAGGACAGGACAAAAATATGATGATGATCCTCATCGATTTATCATGATGACGTAATCATCATATTTCATTTTCGGAGCACAAGGATGAGTTGAGGTCATCATGATATTTGCGCTAGGGTGATATTGTAAAATATGATCATGCTGTTTGAGGAATGAAATATCGCCCTCTTCTGAATAGATAGGGTGATCATCATGATATTGCAAAAAAGGCGATCAGGAGGATATGAACATGATGATCCTCCTTATCAAATTATGATGATGATGTCTCCATCACTTAGCGAATTTCAGCGAATGACCCTCTTGTGAAAGATCAGGATGATGATCATGATCATGCAAAAGGAGATCAGGAGGATATGAAGTCGTCATCATCATCTTAGCGAGGTTCAGCAAATATCATGATGATGACCCTCCGATAGGTTTATAACACGCGCATGCAAATATGCCGATGATGAATTTTCTAAGTCAGGGTGATCTTATATTATCAGCATGATATTTTAATTTTAGGCGATGCAAAGATATCATGATGATGCTCGCGATACAAAGACCGCTCGACGGGGGAACTTACCTTGACTTAAAGTTGATGTCATCATGATATTTGAACCTCAGGATATTATTGGGGGGGGGGTTCAAATATGATGATGATGATGTTCTTCATGTAACCAAAACCGAGTTTATAACATATGACCCTCCTAAAAAATATCATGATGCTGCATAATGCGCATAAGGCCATTTGACGGGTAAAGGGCACTACCACCTAAGATTGACGTCCGGATATTGCAACTGCATGATTTTTATCGGGTGATAGACCAAGATCATGATGACCTTGACAACATGACTTAGGATAAAATAAAAAATATGATGATCCTCCTGCGAATATCAGGTTTGACCAAAACTTTGACCGTGCATAACTTCCACATATGGACGAATTTTCAAGTGAAGTAAAAGGCAAACCTGCATGGAATTTCAAGCTCTTTTTAAATATGAGGTCACAGAAATAAAATATGAACTTTGACAAACTGACCTCATGATGATGACCTACCTCATGCAATATCATGATGATGATACACCTGACCTTCATTTTTACCAAACCGCCAGAAAGCAGAAAAAACACAAGCAGAAGCAAAAAGCAAAACATCAGCAGGGGTCCCCATTTTGCTAAGGAGCATAATGGGGCGTGTTGTGAACATCACAACAGGTGGCTCACTACTCTCCCCAAGAGGACCTAAGCACAACTGATTGTAAAAAATGTAATGATGAGGCACACAAACATGTGTGGATGAGGAGGGTCTAGTAATATCAGGTGATCCAATATGACCGCCAATATCATGTGGATGTACAAACTGAAAGGTATGTGTAATCAAGTGCTCAGTCAAAGAGTGTATGGCAATGAGGCCCTGTTGTGTTGCATTTGCAACAATGTCCGGGTGCTAAATTAGAGGTGGAGAAGGGATAGTAGGAGGGGGAATAAAAGGACCTTGCACTTGTCTAATTTCCCCAGGTCTATCTTGAGACATTTCCTTACCTACTCCCTGGAAATCTCTAAAATCAAAATAATTCACATGGTAACCCATTACAAACTCTGCATATAGTTTATGAAGGAAATATAAAGGTACATCAAAATTGTTGTTGGGTGGTTTATCAAAAACCATCCACCAACGATCCCAAAAATTCTAAGTAATACCTTGATGTGTACACCATTTGATAGAATACTTAGGCTTACGAATATCAACATGCAATCTAGTTTTAGGATTGACAAAATATTGGACTAACATAGCTTTGGTAATGTGTAACTCTTTCACTTGGTCATATGATAAACCATTAGCATATTATGCCTTCTTGGTTTCTCGTCATTGCCTAAATGATTCATGTTGGCTTGTGAGAGTTTGAACATGAGTAATAATCCCCTCTGAATTCGATGTCATTGAAAACAATCAAGGGTGGCAACGTTAAATTTCTATAATCCTACTTATTTCATCAATATTTATTTCAATTTTCTCTTGGATTGTTGGAGGGTTTGGTGGGGGAGGGTTTGGGTTTTGATGTTCTTCATCCATTTTACCTATTTAAAATTTAAAACATACCAATTTAGGATGTAAAACAAAAAAAAATTATTTTATTTACAAAAAAAATTCAAAATAGAAGAATGAGACCTTACCTCTTTGAATTTGCCTCCTTGAATCGGATATCCTTCCTGGGTATCTGATATTTATTTTTAGAGAGCTTTGTGTTTTGCAAGCCGCAGGTTTTGTAAAACGCATGCCCCTTTTTTGTTTTTATCTTTTCCAAAATAGATATCCATTTAGAACGGATATCCATTTTGGTTTGGTATTCCTTGAATATCCTCTCTAACCCATAAAAAAGTCAAAGTTGAACATTTCATGATTTTGGCTAAGTAACTTGACGTGTTTTTTCTTCCTATTGCTACAATTTGGCCCGTGATGATCCTGCGCTCACCCACATGAATAAAGCATTAAATGTAATGAGATTTATAAACATAACCATAACCCTAATTAGACCAAAACCTTATTCTAACCCTAATTATTATCCTAACCCTAATTCAACCATGATCCTAAATTTACACTTAGCATAGATTTCTCTAAAGATAAATTTCCTAACCTTGTAACTCTAATCCAAATCACAACCCTATCGATAATTGTAATCCTTACCATAACCATAATTTAAAACATGATTAAAACCCTAAATCTAACCTTATTTATAACCCTAGCCCTAATTGTATCCCTAAACAAACCCTAGTTCTAATCTAACCTTGGTTTTAACCCTAACCCAAACCTTAATTGTAATCATAACCATAATTCTAATTCCAACTATAATCGTAAGATTACACTTACCATTCATTTATAAGCCTATCCCTATATCTATCCCTATTTATAAGCCTAATCCTAACCCAATCCATTAACAAAACCTTAATTCTAAATCTGACCTTCATTCGAACCCTAACTCTAAACCTAATTCTGACAAGTTGTGTTAACATTACACATAGCATATATTTCTATAAAGATAAATATGCTAATCCTAACACTAATTTAAATTGTAACTATAACCCTAACCATACATGGAACCCTAACCCTAATCATAATTTGGTACATGAATAAAACATTAAATGTAACAAGATTTATAAACATAATCATAACCCTAATTAGATTAAAACCCTCAATCTAACCCTAATTCTAATTCCAACCAATTACACTTACCATTGATTTATAAGCCTAACCCTATATCTAACCCTATTTATAATAATTATAATCATTCTTGTAATTATATAATATAGTTAGAATTATTCTTGCGTTGGGGATGTTACTAGCATACCTATATTTAAAAAATATATCTAAAGTATACCCTAGATGTATTCTTTAAATATAGATATGCTAGTTTATTTGTTGTTATAGTCCAATATGATGACCTGACCCAAAAAAATTTGATAAAATTAAATTATTTATATTAACTATATAAAATATTTTTAAAAAATTACAGAGAAAAGTTCACACTGATCTATATACTGTGAAGCCTTTAAACAAGATTTTTAAAATGACCAAAAAAAAAATTTGTATCATAAGAACCTACTGCTTTAAACAAAAACCGATTACTACTCCAGACCTCCAGCTGTGTGGAAATCCCTCAGAGTCTTCCAATGTCACCCTTGCTGACCTTACAGTCCTTTATTTGTGTCAGTGAAAGATGGAAGTCCTCTCACTAACTCCACAAAGAAGTCTATCACCAACACAAATGAAAAGACCTTTTTATATTCAACAAAGATGACAAAGTTTATATCAACTACTTAGATAATGACTATCCAACCTCTTCCGCATTATGTTTGATTTTATACTGCTGTTCAGCTGTGGTTGTCCTTAGTTATTGACTGTAATTTTAGTTGTTCCTTTAATCTGTAATTATCATTTGAACTGTTTCTTTAATCTATAGCTAAATCTTAGCACGTTTCTTTGATCTGCAATCTCACCATTGACCTGAGTGCTTAAATTTTGTTGGTGCAAGATTTTCAATTATAGGATGGTTTGGAAGAGGGAGAAGACACCATTCTTATTAGTTGGGAGTTAACAGAAGAAAGAAAAGACTTGTCTAATGGAGGTTTGGGTAACCCTTACGATTAGGGACCCTCTCCTAGTGCTAGTTTTATAGCTTTTACTGTTTAGTAATGTTTGTGTTTATAAACTTTAAACATGTGTTTTAGAAAGTTGATTCTTTTTGGAGGTTGTATTGGTTGTGGTTGTGGTTGTTTCCTTTTCAGAACCACTTAATACTTGAGTTCTTATTTTCCAACTAAATTGGGTTACTTTTAAAGTGTAATGTCATTCCATCTATCTTTATTTGAGAGTTAACTATATATTTTTACTTTAATATTAATATATAACTCTAGTTCATAAAATAAAAAAATACACACTAGTATAAAATTTTCATCATTTGGCAATATCCATTTCCCCCTAAAATATGATAAAATCATTGTCTTTTGGAACAAATTTACAAAGTTTTTTCCAATTACAACTATTAACCAAAAAAAAAAGTATGTTAAATAACATACTACAATAACTCATGAAATAATATTTTTGATAAAGGTAAGTGGGGATTTTGAAAGGGCCCTGACCCTTGTATGTACAAGAGACGAGATACAGCAATGAAGCCAACAAACAATAGAACAATGCAGGACTAGCCCAACACCGGGCCAAACACACAAAGGGTCAAGGACCCCAAGCAACCCAATAAAAATTAGGGTGGTTTGAAACCAAATTTCTCCAACGAGCTCTGAGTACACATTTTGATCTTAACCTTAGATCTCATCTTCTTAGAAGATCTAGAACAATCCAAAGGGCCATACGAGGTCCCATTATCACATTGTATCTTAGCCAAAGGAGTCCCCAACACATCTCTATTTTCTCTAATCCCCTTAAGAAGAGTCATCTTTTCAGCACTATTATCTTCAGAGATTTCCTTATTTTCCATTATAGGTGCATCCACCAAGGGAGGGATACCCTCCTTTCTCTTCCACAAAGGTTGTTGCTTGTTTCTAAATGATGAAATAATGTTATTTATATTAACTATTGATAAAAAAATTCACACCTCATAATCTATATAAAGTGAAGCCTTAAACAAGATTTTAAAATAACATAAAATTTTGTATCGCCATAAGAAGTTGTTGTTGTGAACAAAATCTGCTTTTCACCAGTCTAGCCCTCCAACTGTATGGAAACCCCTCCGAGTCTTCCAAGGTCGGTCGTGCTGAAAGGACATTGCAATCCTTTATTTCTGTATGAAACACACTTTTCTGTTCAACCAAGCTGATAATGACTGTACAGCCTTTCCAGCATTATGTTCGATTTTATACTGGTGTTTAGCTGTTGTTGTCCATAGTTATTCACTGTAATTTTAGTTGATCCTTTAATCTGTAACTATAATTTAAACTGTTTCTTTAATCTATAGCTATAATTTATAGTATCTGTGACCATCAATTATAGCTTTATTGACTGTAATCTTCTGTAATTATTATTTATAACATAATATTACATGTTTCTTTAATATAGCTATAATCTATACTATAATCTTAGTTGTTTCTTTGATCTATACGAAAGGGAAAAGAGAATTCAGCATGTACTTGCAACATCCTATATTTTACTTCAACATGCAAGCACATATAAGGTAAGACATAGTTGATTTCCAATCACATTAATCATTAGAGGAAAGATAATGTAGCTTACAAATCTAAGAAAATTTCAGCATGTAAATAACACTTTAAGAAGATGAAAGAATAAGAAAATAGATAGAAAAGAATAAACACCAATATGGCAATATACATTGGGGAAAACCTTTCCCATAAAAAAATGCCACACTACAAAGCATCCAACAAAATCCTCTCAAATCACTGCTCAAATGGAATTCCAATACAAGAAACCACCAAAATGGAAACTCAAAACCATGTGTTACAACGCCTAGTCATGGAGAATCAAATCCACAAAGTTACTCAAATCATAACTGACTCTCCAAATATGGCACTCCATTTTTGTCTCCTAAAATCATGCTTTCGCAATCTCCTAAAATCATCCCTGTAAGTTTCCAATGGTAATTTCCTTTTTCAAGCTCTTTCTATTTTAGCAACTCTTACACACCTTACTAGTTGCATTTAGCAACTTCCATGATACTAAGTGTGTGTCACTTCAAGTGGGATACCCAAAATATGTGTGCATAATAAATACAATTAAATCAATAGTTCAAATATTAAGACTTGCAAAGTGTATGACACACTTAATCCCAACATTAACTATCAATTATAACTTTATTTGACTTAATCTTAATTAATCATTTAATTTTTTAAATATTATTTATACCATAATCTTAACTAATCTTAACTGTTTCTTTAATCTATAGCTATAACTTATAGTATAACCTTAACCCTACCTTTGATCTATTAACATCAATTATAACCATTCGACTATAAACTACAGTAATTTTTTTTTTTTGGGGTGCCATGATGCCATATCGTTTTCTATAACCGTGTAATCTTTAATCACGGTAAAAAAAAAGATAATATCAACAAGAGGTTAGCATCTTAGAAACCAAAAAATACTTTTCATGGTGTAGAGGAGTAACGCTTTCATGTGAAATAGTCTTTAAAAATGTTGCTTCCCATAGAAAAAAACGTTATTAGTAAATTATTCATTTCAATTTCCAGTTTTAAAATATAATAACAAAAATTAATATTTATAATGTATTTAATTGTGATTCAATATATATGGTTTTCAAAATTGATAATTTAAATATTAATGAAATTGAATAATTAATATTTGAACAGGGTTTAATAATAAATATTAATAATATAATTAATATTATTATTAATATTATAACTATAAATAATAACGATAAAGGAAATATTTAATTAAAATATAAGACTATTTATCTAGACATAAATAAAAAATCAGTGTAGTAAAGTATATTTAATTTGATTAACATTTTGTTTGAAATGAACTATGCCTTGTTATTGACAAGTTGGGAGATTTTGGAACGAAGGAAGTTCCACAACTTTTGCTTTAGTAAAACTCAAGACTTTTGATAAAAATGGAGAAAGTTTTGTAATCGTCAAGTTAGGAGTTTTGACAACCCACAAATTAGTTGTAAAAAGTGAGCTTCTTTCAATAGTTGTTTTGTCGAGAAGGCATTAGTTTTCTGATAAGCCTTTTTTTAGTTATGGGCAAGTCAGGAGATTTGAGAATCGAGGCACTAGTTCAAAAACGTGATGTTCTTCTGATGATACTCTTTTTGAAATGAAAATGGCCTTGTTATTGGCAAGTCGGAAGAATCGGGATCAAAGGAAGCAGTTCTATAATGTTCAGAGATTCTTCTAATGGTAGTTTTGTCGATAAAACATTGGTTGCAGCTATTTTTGAAACGAATTAAGCGTTGTTATCAACGTGTCGGAAGAATTGATTTTTTTGTTAGATTAAATATTTGTTGTATAAACAAATTACATTTCAATTAGCTAAATTAACTATTTGAATACAATATCTTGGAAAGACTGAAATTACATTGTAACTAGCTAAATTAACTAATCGAATACAAGATATTGAAAAAACTAATTACAATAATGCATTGTAGAATGTATTGTCCCCCATTCTAGCATGTGTTGTACTAGGGTTGATGTGTATGTTAGATGGATCTATGTGCTAGTTTCTCTTTTAAGTTCACGAGTTTCCTGAATTGTCGATAAACTGATGACACTGTGCTTGCTCATTAGTTGTGTTAGCCATTAGTCCCAGAGTTCATGAAAACATCAAATCATCGGTTTCCCAACTTAGTGTGTTAAACACATTCAAGGCCGTTGAGTTACGCTGACCCAGAGTACCTAGTTCTTCCAATTAGCCGATAAGCTGATCATTCAAGGCTTTCAAAAAGTTCACAAAAGCCATTTTTTTTCTGGTAAGAGAGCTTTAGTTCATGGATGTCTCTAATCGTCGATGAAGTGGTGATTCATAAATCCTTCAATTTTCTGATATCATAGTTGACCAATATTAATATTTTAAAATTAATTAATATTTGTTAAGTTTCTTATTATAATATTTATTCTAAAATAAAATAAATATATTTATAAATTAATTAATATTTGTTAAGTTTCTTATTATATTAGTTCACGGATATAGTTCACAAATATTAATATTTAAAAATTAATTAATATTTGTTAAGTTTCATATTATATTAGTTTACCCATATCATAGTTCACCGATTTTAATATTTTTCGATATTAATATGTAAAAATTAATGAATATTTGTTAAGTTTCTTATTATAATATTTATTCTAAAATGAAATAAATATATTTAAAAATGGATCAGAATATCTGGGATATGGATATGGATATCGAGATAAAAAAACCCACCTGTAGTTTTTACTTTTCTCACAACCTTAATGCCCTCATTGACACAAATATTTTCTTTCAAACTATGCTAAAAGTATCTTCTACCTCTATCGGCAATTTTAAACTCAATAGAACCATCACTTTTCTATCTCTATCGGCAATTTTTAACTCTTTAGAACCATCAATTTTTTCCTCATCGGCAATTTTTAGTTTTACCGAACTCTGCCATATATATCCTTTATCGACAATTTCGAGTTTTTTTTAGAACTTTGCCTTATATATCTTTTATCGACAAAGGCTTGAAATTTTCAACTTAGCTTGTCTTAGATACTTATCAGCAAATCTTATAACATCCGAACATATCTAGTTTTAGGCTTATCGACATTTTTTAGCTTTTCAGAACTTTGCCTTTTTCCTAATTAGCAAAATAACAAAATCTCGAACTTTACTACTTGTCAGCAAAGTTGTGAGAATCCAAACTTTTACTCTTTGTGTTACATGTAACTAGAATTTCCACAACAAATTCAGTATAACAAAAAACATAGAGCATAGCATAGAGTCTTGAGATAACATATGACAATATGATTGTTGGGCTGACATCCACTTTGGCTTCTATTCTATCGGCAAATGTTAAGTATCTTGAACTGACCACTTTCCCAATGAGTTTCCACTCTTCTTTTATTTATTCCTTTAGGTCAGCTTTTTCTCATATTTTTGAATTTTTTATCTGGTTCCTAGGTTCATGAATTCCCCAGTTAGCCGGTAAACTGATAAACCGACTATGAAGCACATCCTCTAGCAAGTTGAGAATATGATAATATGGCCGATGAACTAAAAATAAAGGAAAAATTAGAAAATGGGTAATATCGGTAAAATAAGAAAGTGTCATCAAAATTCACTTTTGATGATGGCATGTGACTGAAGGTTCTCTAAAGGGAGATTTGGCCGATAAAAGGGTTCTTGCTGATAAAAGACTATCATCAAAATCATTTACATTATTACATTCTAAACAAAGATATTAGCAATAATTTTTTACTTAGAAAATTATTCTAGAACATAACTCTTCCTAACAATATTCTAACATAGTGAAAGGGGTTGTGCTTAAATGGCAAGGCCATATGGTTCTCACGATGGAGATCCAAGTTCGAATCCCCTGAGTAACATATGGTTTCTATGTGGCTTCTAAGTTGAATATGTTTGAATAAATGGATATGTGGGTGGGGAGGAGGTCCCCCTTGTGACCTCTGTTGGAGTGGGCCAACCTAAATATCCTCACACTTACATGAACATGATTAACAGATTCTAATTGTGCTTCTTTGTTTCACCACTTACATAATATCTTCTAACCAGCAAAGCTATGGCTACTAGTGTGAATATGAACAATGTGCTGACGAAAAGCAATTTTGCAAGAACATCTAGTTCTGTGAAAAATGCTATTATTGTTGTGGCTAAAATCATGGCCAGTGTTGCATTGACTGGGGTTCCTTTATTTTCATGGACCAATGCAAACTAGGGAGGCAACATGTGTGTTCTAGCTATGTGGGTTAAATACCTGGCTTGACCTACAGCTACTCCTAGTAATTTTGTAGTCATTCCTATCAAGGGTCCTAGGTCTACTATATACTTGGCCCAGCTCATTCCAACCCTTTTAAAAGCAACACTATATCATCCACAAAATCACCCAATTCCACTCTTAGATAGGCAAAGGAACTACCTGCACATCCACAAATAGTTAGCAATGTAAGTGATGCATATTGTAGTGCTCAATAATTATTATGCTTTCACAATACTATTAAGTGTCTACCTTGTCTAAAATTTTAAATACAACAAATGGAAATGAATTTCATAGAAAATGAAAATATGCATATGTAACCCAAAGAAGATGGAAGATGAAAATCAAAGTACTATTCTTTAATTTTTGAAGCATACAAACATAAATCAGTCCAAATGTAGACACATAATGCCCATCTTCAAGCCTTTCTTTTTATTTTATTTTTAATGTAGAAGTGGCCACATAAGGTATTTAAGCATGCTTGAATTTAAACATAGGACTAAAGAAAGTGGGCATCTTGCCAAATACCCTGGTTGACTCTTTTTTAAGGATCCATATTCAATCGTAAGAGACCTTATATTCTAGTCTTCCTTTACTTATTAGGCTAAAGTTTCAACCTAAAGCTTGGAATCATTTGATTTCCACTGGCACTATCTATGTATGCAGGGAGTCAAGAAAGAAATCTATGATAACTCTTAACTATAGTTCAGCTCGTTAACTGCTTGCTTTACTGATGGGTCTATACTTTCAACCTAAAGCTTGCCCTTAGAATGATTTGACTTCCACTAGCACTGTATATGCACACAATGAAGAAAGTATATTTGATAACTCTTGACTATGGTTCAGCTCATTAACCATATAACTGAATGGGATTCAAATGAATACAATAAGGTGCCTAGTCATCTGCATTCTGAAGCCACATAGACTGAGAGAAAAGAGATAAAATTTTAAGGCTTAAGAATCCTAGATGAAGGGCACCTGATCAATTAAACTCACCAGATATTGTATCAATTTCCTCCCAGACCAATAGAATTCATTGTTTTTTCATTAATTGTTGGGTACAACTTTACAATAAGCCAGTATATTCACTTGTAGTGTAAGACAACCTAAATCTTAAGAATGGTTGTTTGATCAACTTACTCTATGTTGAGAGGCAAAGACTGTTGGTAGGATAGTTAACATGGATAGCTATGGAAGAATTGGTTAGAAAGTAGAAAGGTGGTCAAACAGTAAGCACTCTAATGGATAGCAAGCATCATGTCCCATTCTCAACTCGTGTTGAAAGAGGGAACCATTCACAACCAAAATTGGTATTTGGATATAGATGACCAGTTAAGAAACATACAATCAATTGACTACAACGAAACATCCAAACAATACTACATGTAAATCCAAGTCAACGTCATTAAAATCTCTACTAAAGTAGTCCACAAAGGAGGAGATCACATGAAGGCTATAATGGGAGAAATTATAAAGATAATAGGATTCAAAAGTAGGAACCCTAATACTACTTGCTTGAAGGAGAAGGAAATTATTAATGGGACATGAAGTTCCATCAAAGGAGAAAGAAACCATAGAAAATAGCTTGTAAATTAGGGATATCATATAGATACTAACCAAGAGTTAGTATATCACATCAAAGGATGATATTCTACATAGATGTTGTCAAAGAGGACGTATTTTGAGAGTTGAAGTAGAGAATTATTTATTTTTTGACACTTGAAGCAGAGAATTGTCATTTTTTGACATTTAAGCACATAATTTTTAAAATTCCATGTCAATTTTAGACAGCATGACAGACTGGATTCTTGGGAACCATAAGGGAATAAAAATATAGTTTTTGGATCTGATATTCATTGCAAAAGCAACTAGACAAAAGGAAATTTTGTTATTGATCAGTCTACAATAAATTATAAGGATATCAGATACTAGTTCAGTTTCATCAATTGATCAAGGATCTTGGTCAAACTAGTTGGCAGGAAAGCATCCTTAGAAGGATTCTGGCTACCAAAAAAATGGAAAATAGGAACAAGGATGCTTAAAAGTTAAAACAATCCAACTTTTATGTTGCAACATAGGAAAAGTAGATGAACAGCGATTGAATAAATGCAATTTTAAATGTATCGTCAATAAACATCAAAAAGATTTGGGATTATAATTTCTAGGGATGTTACATTTTCCCTCCATTTTGTAAAGGCTAAACAAAATCCTAATACCTTGTATATTTATAGTAGCAGTTGTATTTAGAATTTCAATTTGCATCTGGCCCCCAAATACTCTATTCAAAAGTCCCTTGCAAAATTATCAGCACCCATCATGGATTTTTTGAGAAAAAAGCTATCTAAGGCTACAATGATACAGATTCTATGGCACTGTCTATGCACAGATACATATTTCATCTATGTCTTGGAACAACTGTATCTTCAGATAAAAAATTTCTCCAACTGCTTTATTTAGAGGCTTCTCAATAGTTATGTTAACTAAGTGCAAAGTCTTGGCATCTCAACTGAAGGACTCCACATAAGAAGAATTTACCAATTTGAATTAAATTAGAAGTAGATTGGCAAGTCAACAGAATTTTTCATATGCACAAAGACTCTAAACTTAAAACAAACCATAAACTATTTTTCACCCCCTCCTTCAATACAATAAAACACATAAATAAGAACCTGACTCATCTAGTAAACGACATTGTGACCCAATGACAAAGGCCAAGTATTTCCATTGTGTAAATAAAATATTTGTATCTAACATCATTTCCACAAATGAAAAACCAAATTCTTCCCCATTTAAAACACTTTCCTATACTAAAGCATTGTTTTATCATTGGAAGCCCATGTTTTATTATCCATAAATGCTTGCTTGTGTGAAACACAAACTTTTAGTAGTTTGGATTTGCCCTTCAGCTGATTTGGATTTTTTTTTTAACTGATAAGGATTAAGAAGAAGAAAAAATGGAGAAATGAAAGTTGTAGAACAAATATTTTTACAATGTTCATGCCAAAAACTCTACATGTATTGCAGGAGTGCGAATGACAAGTAAATCAAGAATCCAAGATGGACATATCAGCAACCAATACAATCAATTGCAAGCAAATATTAACAAAAAAAATGAATCTCTACTTATAGTTACAGCTATTCTCTCCAATGGCTCTCTATAATCCTCCAGTTTCCTATAGCAACAGAAAAATTCCAAGCTCCAAAATCGAACATGCTATCAAATAAAGTATATGAAGTAGTAGAGATTCAACCAGAAGCAATAAACAAGCTGAAAATAAATGGAATAAGAACAAATTATCCTAGAGAAGGAAGGTCCATGCTAAGAAAATGCTTATATAGTCAATCCCACAGGGCACCTCGGGTAGCCTCACGTCTCATCTCTGCTTCTTTTCCTGACCCCTAAAGTACATGTATACTTGCTGCATAACCAAAAGAAATGACAGTGTCAAAGAAACTCAAGTATCTATCACAATTTTCCACAAGGAAAAAATTGATCTTCAATCATGCTTTATTTAGAGAAACAAAATACATTTAAGAGAAAAGAAGGCATATTCTGACATGGTACTTTCACAGAAATATTCATAAAGAACTAAACTGCATTCAAAAAAGTAGAATGAGACATCTCAATTTAAACTCAATATAAAAACAATCTAGCTTTAGATAGATGAGTTTATTTTCGGCATGTCAAGATGAATGCTAAATAAATTGAAATGAGGAAATGTCACAACATTACTACAACAGACGTCATGCATTCAAAACCACTTTGACCAATTTTCTTTTAGTAGTTCCTGACCAGTTTCTGGCTATGTACAAAAATCCTTCCGAGCTGATATGAACCCATTTTGGACTAAAAATTTAAAACTCCGATCACTAAAAAGATGGAATACCTCCCTCTAAAGATGAATTACCTATTGATTAGGGTATAACAGCAAGAGCAAAAGCCTTGCATTATTCACATGCACCAGTCACCAAACCCTTGATATAAACTTGTTCCACAACAATTAATCAACCATGATAACTTATACAATATAACACAAAACATCTGAATCTCAAACATTACACTACATGATAAAACCCTATTTCCGCCTCTCACTAGCATGTCTATGACTCATAGAAATATCTACTAATATCACCACAATATGAAGATGGTGATGGAAACAGGGGTGTGCCCACAAATCATGGTGATTAACAAACCATATGAGGCAAAACCAAGTTCCCCCAAAAAGTTAATTCATTTCCATTGTCACCTCCTCCTCTCTAATCTAATTTTTCTCCACATTTTTAGGTATTTGTTTCACTCAAAATAGTATCTCCGAAAATCCGCTGAGAAGAGGTCATTTTTTTTAGCCAATGACAATAGAGATAAATCATTTTTCAATGATTTTTTGTTAAAATTTTATCATCTTGACATAGGAAAAGTTCAAATTTAAATCAAATTTGCCCGACAAGAAAAATAATCATGTGATTTGATTGGTTTACAATCAATATATTAATAACTAGATAAGTGCAAACCCATTGCAATAGTGCTGGCAGGTACTAATAAATAATCTTTTTTTAATTAATTATCCTCATATCATTTTACATGAGCAACTACTACATAAATATTGAATTATCCTTGCAATGTGATTTCATTTGGATATTATTAGAAGAGTATGATTTTATTTTATTTTTCAATTCATTAATTAATTATAAATTATAAATATTTTTTAAATTTTTTTTAATAAAGGGTTTCATATTATATCTAAATTGTTTTTGTAGGGTCTCATTCTTATAGTATTGGGGTTTTACATTCAGTAACACTTAACCGACACTGTTTGCATTTCTTGAGTTCATCATTTTTTAGCATACACTGGGGTAATGCATGATCTCAATTGTGAGGTTGTTAAGCAAGTTACATTTTGTATGCAACCTATGTCTCCATAGATAGGTGGCAACTTTGAATTGATTTTTGTTTTTTGCAAATAGAAATGTCACATACGAATGTAATACTAAGTTATTGATATTCTGGAAAATTGAACCGTAAACCTCCAACTTGGAATGTTCATTTTTTTTATATTAAGCTACCATTTATTTCCCTTAAAAAAATTTATTATCAAATTTTCTAAGTGATTTTCACACAAATTTCAAATGTTGTTTGAAATAGTAAATACATAATTCCATAAAAGAAACTAAGAATCTTATAATGCAAAGAAAAGCCAAACATTTACAAATGTAAATTAATTCAAGAAAATTTGGTGGCATATTTCCTTTCACATGGAATGTGGGTGCAATATGAGATGCACAAATCTTTTTGAGAAAATGATTTGGATGTTTTTAGACACTAAATATAAAGGGTCATAATAATAAACAAAGTGACAAAAAATCACTAATCTTGGAGGCCATATGAACGAGGTAAACATGTATGACCTAAAAATTGAGATTAGATAGCATTATTTTTCAAAAAGGATTATATCAATTACATACATTTATGTAAAATAGTATCTTATCTATAACAACAATAAGAATAATCAATCCATTTATAGATATTGTGAAGCTTGTTATAGGAGAAAAAAGGATTTGAAAAAAAAAAATTATCAAAATTTAAAGAGATGGTTGAAATTGTGCGTTAATCAATATCTTCACATGTGTTCCATAATTTGGTTTGACAATTGATAGCAATATAGATGATACAATTGTAAAGCCCTATAAAAAATCAAGTTCACATCATTATAGGATTATAAAAATTTTAATCACCGAGTAACTCAAGAAAATAAAATAAACAAAATTTAAGTATTTACAAAAATGGTTATTGTGATGGCTAAAATGGGAGTAATGATAGAAATTTAAATAACATTAGTTATTGCTCATGTTCTACATGAATTACCAACATACAAATAGATTGCAATATAAGTAGAGTGAATTGAAACATGTGCATCCATAGTAACTTTTGTATTCAATTTAAGAAAATTATATACCTATTTGAAATGGATAGTTATATGATTTTGTTGATAGTATGTTGTTTTGTTATCTATTTCCATTTGACAATTTACTATTAAGTTGTCATCTTCTTGCTTTCTTAGTGCAACATATGAACTATCTTGCATGTGTGCATATTTTTGGTATGTGAAGGTGGGGCACATACAAAGATCCACAAGGCAACATACTCTTGATAATTATGAATGTGGTGAGTCCTTGGCAATCAATGTTGTTGATTAAATGATTGTTGGTCATTCAAAGTGAGACCTTGTGATTTATGCATTGTTAAGGCCC
Organism: Cunninghamia lanceolata; assembly: GCA_027924645.1. Classification (NCBI taxonomy): domain Eukaryota; kingdom Viridiplantae; phylum Streptophyta; class Pinopsida; order Cupressales; family Cupressaceae; genus Cunninghamia; species Cunninghamia lanceolata. The sequence goes on along the minus strand of BSBN01001486.1, from coordinate 21,571 downwards.
ATATAATTTTAAGAGGAATCTGGTGATACCCACCATGACTTATTGGGATGATGGGCACACTTTTTGGTCAAGTTTGGTTCCAAGGTGGGCCTATATAATGTTTGAATTTTACCTCAACAAAGAATGAAAGATCTGGTGGATTGTTGTCATTTTTGTAAACAATTACTTCAACATGTCCTAATGCACCATTTACAACACCTACTCCTACCCACAAATAGGACTTAGCATAACTTTTTGGCCAACACACAAGAGAATCTTTGCTTCAAGTTGCTCATCCTCTAGATTTAGGGATGATGCATCCTTTACCTACTCTTCATTGCATGTTGCAATTTAGGCAATCCTAATGATTGTAGCATGTGTTTATTATGCAATGAAACAAATTTATTTGTTACAAAAAATTGTATCAAGGAAAAAATGTGTTTGCTTTTAAAGGTAAGGAGAGAATTTAAACATGACATTGGAAGCTCCCAGTCTAGCAATGTTACCTCATATATGTGAAAGTAGTGTATGGAAAGTAACATATGCTAGTTCTTCTCTAATTTGCTAATAAATCATGTTCAATGTAATTATTGTCTTGAAGCTTCTCCAAATTGTGGCCCCATATGATGCTTCAACATACATAGTAATGTCTTTCAATGGTGATAGTTGACCTAGATCATTGAAGATGATGAGTGAGAAAGCACCAAATGGGATTTGATTATAATTGGGAAATATGTCATGCATCCTGTTGTTAACGTGTTCCAATAACCTTGGCCTAATGAAGCTCATTTCATCAATTAGAACATATAAAATGAAAAATGTGATCTCTTGGAGTGTTACTAGTGTGTGCCCCTATAGAGGATTCATCTCTTTTATTGGAATGCAAAGACCAAAATGTATGGTGGATGTATGTATGTTGAAAGCTACCATGAAAATTGGCGCAAGCAATAACAATAGTGATCTAACATATGGTGTTGTTCTGGGAAGGGCTAAACTAATGTTAATTATCAAGTATATAAATTATATCAAAGGCTTTGTGTTGTCCAATATATAAATTGTTTTGTGTGGAGTTAGATATTCCAACATGTGGGAGCTAGTAAGTTGAATGATTAGAATCTATGAAATTAATTATTATGCCTACAAGAATGGGTTGATAGTTGGTGGACTTTATTATGGTTACAACCAATCTCATGTTGGCCAAGCATGTCTAGTTGAATAAGCAAACATGGGTATAGTCCTCATAGGACCTACCATTCATCAAGATTATTTTGGTGGATCACATATTCTTTGTCATAAGGAGACTCATCATCAGCATTGGTAAATGACTCTAGAGGTGTACGATCTACATGCCATGGATGGTAATTGGTAGCTATTATTTTCCAATGGTCTACAATATCTTTCTTCAAAAGGGTTAATATAATAGTCATTCACTCTAGAAGAATGCTTCAAAACCCTAAGAATATTTTCTTGGAATGGTATTGAAATAAGGTGATACTCCAATAATAGCTAATATTGAAGATTATCTCCACTTGTTGTCCTTGCAAGATGCTACAAACACCCACTTTTGTGTTACTTCAATAAGTATCATTGTTTCCAATTCCATAGGTCATGCCATGTACACATCAATAAAGCTTGAAGTTGGAACATTGTTTTCATTACAAATAGGGATGCGTAAGTATTTTTAGTTTACATTTAAAGAAATAAATCGTAACATCCCAACTGGAATATTAAATATCCTAAAACATAATTAGGCAAAAACTTACAAAAAAACTTTTTTAAATATAATCAAAAGATATTACATCTATAATTTCAAGTACAATATATGTATTTAGAAGAAAGGTCACTTTACATGTGACTAACAAAATTCCATGAATAACAATTGGTCATATTTCTTACGACTTACAATTTTACCAATATCATATACAAAATAAGCAATGTGTTCTTGTTCACAAGTCTTCGGTAGTCAACTGCAAGAGAGAGAGCATCACCCTGGTGCTTTTCCTCCAACCACAGACAAGCAGTCTCATGCACACCTTCCTTTCTAGAAGTGGCCCTTCCCTTCACAATGATAATAGATAATGCAAATCAATTGATTCTTTATGCTATTTGAGAACTAGTGATGTGTCCTAGCTAATACAATTGGGTTTACAACTCTAATCTAGCTCTAGTTATGTATGACTTAGTCTGATTGTTCATCTATCTGGTACACCATGAACCAACAATGCAAGCATTGACTTTTGCATTACTTTGGCCAAAATTTCTTATAAATATATGTAGTCGTATGTTCACTCACTATTTTCTCGACTTGGAGACAACACTCTTATTTCTCAATTTATTTCATAATAAATAATTCTTTCGACTTAATTATACCATACTGGTTTTAAGTCATAACAATATCCTTATCTACTAGTCATTTTGACAAGTCTAAGGTGAGAACTTAGGTGACAGAATCATACATTGAGTCCCTCTTTGTATCCTTGCAATCACAGGTCTATGACATCCTATCATCTACTCAATGACCTATCTACCTAATCTCAAGTTGATTGTATTCTTTTACATATACAAGATTCTAATACTTAAGTCAAAGGATTTTTATGATTAAAGACTATCTGTCTTAATCTAGAACATAATCATTTGACTCATAATCTATTGAAGATTTAACTATAATTTTATATACCAATGACTCAAATTCACCTTCTCATGAATATCAAAAAAACAATATAATATCAAATAAACATAAAATAACTTTCTAATGACTTAGTGATTTTATCCCTTAACAATCGTGTGGCTATCCTTAGCCTAAAATAGGATTGAAGATCATTTCTCTATAAAACCAAATTACATATAATTTAAATATCTCTAGAATAGTTTTCTAAAACAAATCATTCTTCAATATATGCATTCACAAGTACGTCCTTCACTTGGTCTCTCTCTTGCTTAAGTTATATTAGTTCAATAATAAAGATTCTAGGTATAATTGTACCTCTCTTAAGCATAGTTGGCCTCTTAAATAGGCTCAGTCAACCTCTCTCAGTTGACTTCTTCTTAAGACACAATTGGCCTATGAACATTACATACAACCATTTGATAACTCATTTAGCCTAAGAACATTGCATTCATCCTATGATTACACATAAGGCTTAATAATAATATACTTGACCTATTGTCAACACATATGGCCTATCATTAATGTAATCGGCCTATGAACTTTACATATGGCCTTCTCTTGATATATTTGGCCTACTATAAGCACGCAGTCGGCTTACTCAAAACATAATCGACTTATTATATACACAGCCAACTTACTCTAACATAGACGACTTACTGTAAACACACAATCTATTCATTCACACAATGGTTATCAAAATGAACATTGTATACCTTTGTATACTACACCGTTAATATATTAAAGTATACATAGTTAGTTTGGAAAACAAGTTCAATCTAAAAATATTATGCATATAAACACAATCGGCTAGGAATAATACATAAACAATCTAAGACTGCATCTGGTAGTACCTTGCTTAGTTTTCAAAAGACTTTATGGCCAATATATCCATGTCTCTACGTAGACTATTGAGTTTTTTATGAATGTAAAGATATAGACATCGAAATCACAACCATAACACTCTCTATTACACAAAAATAACATTCTATTTAACTCTTCTAAGAACGTACAATCCACCTATGGTTACTAAAGCACAAAGTAAGACTGCTGCCATATGTAAGATAAACACTATTATCTTAGCTCTAATGCTTAATGAACTCGATAAACATAAAATTATCTTACAAGCTATTTCAAAGTCTTATAAGAAAGATAGACTCACCTGAATAACAGTTCAAACTGTGCCTTTCAACCTCTTGTTGTCTCGTCCACTCCTACAACTACTAAGCTCCTTTCTCTTCTTATTTTTCTATGTCATCTTGCTCTCAGTCTCTCTTCTAATAATCCCCACTCAACACTTGATGGCTCACAACTAAAAAATAATGGCATTATCCATCATTTACTCTTCCACTCCCATGAGTTTGATGAGTAGGGTACTATGGAGATTATGGAGAAAGTGGAGTGACTACTCCTTTCTCCCCACTCTCTAAGTATATAGGGATTATGACATGAAGGAATAAAAGAGACTTAAAAACTCCAAAAGATAATCTTGGCTAACAGTAATATTAATTATAATAATATTAGTAATAATAACAACAACAATAATAATAATAGAAGAAAAATGATAGCTTGGAGGAAGGAAGTGGTATGGACAATGCAAATAAGGAAAAAAATGTTTCTACGGTGGTGGAGGAGGTTATCTCTGAGGAAGGTATCGATGGTAGTGACAGCACTGCTGATGAGGAGTTTACCATGATTGAAAGTAAACCTCGAGTGCCATCGACCAAGAGGTTGTGCCGAGGCTTGTTTCTAAGCCTAATCATGTTCCCCATAAGAAGGTGGTCACTAAGTTGGAGAAGGATGCTATGGACCCAGAGGGTGTTGGTAATTCTGATGACAAAAACAACAAAGTGGATACTATTGTGGCTGAGACTGAACAGATGGGTGGGGAAATTTCTGCTAACAAGGAGAACAAAAAGGATAAAGTGGAGGTCGATGCGAATGATGGCCCTAAAAAATTTCCTAAGCTCAATGTACAAGGGTCTCACTCTATGAGCTCGAAGAAAGTGGTGAAGGAAGATGGAAAGATGAAAAGGGGTGGCAAGGTTTCTATCAAAGATAAGGAGATAGAAACCCTCTTTACTAGGCTGACCAAGCTAGAGAGGAAGCTCAAAATTCTAGCCAAATTCTCTATGAAAGTCATGCACCGGTCAACCACCACTCTTGCGGTCCTCCAAGATGTCAAGCTTACTAGACAAGATATGAAGGATAAAGAACTCAAGGAGTACCAATATCTCTAACAATTCCTGGCCGAAGATTGGGACCAGTTGTTCAATTAGTCATTTGGGGATTTTCTGTGCTTTTAAGTTTTGGTCTACTGTTGGTCTGCTATTGGTCCATTGTGTCTTGGTCTAGGGTTTCTTTTTGGCTATTTCTTATTGGTCATGTCTATTTCTCTCTCATGGATCTTTGATGGTACTTTCGTGTGCTTTTTTGGCTGATGTCTAATGGGATCGGCACCCTTTTTTGTCGCTTACTTTATCAAAAACAATAATAATAATACACTTATCTAATAGATGTCATTATTATGAACTCTCCAACACTTACCGTGTTGAATCATAAATGCATTCGTCGACGGAGAATTCTTGCACATCTATTATGATCTTGATGACAAAATCAAATAGGTTTAATCAATTTATAAACATCAACTTGACATCCAAAGTCATACACAAAGTTTCTACCTGATGAAAAAAAAGGATTTAACCTTCATCTTAATGACAACCTCTAAAGACAAGAATGATATCATCTCTCTACTAAATATGTGTGTGAGTTTCAGATGGCATAAGGATCATTGCATTCATATAATCTAGCATCCTCTCCATGGTGATACTCTCTCTCCTCTTATGAAATGGAAAAACAACACTATTCCTCCATCCACCTCAGTTATATGACAGTAGTTAGTCTATTGCATCATTTTAACATGTTTAATAATGGCATCATAAACAATTATTTCTAACATATTAATATAAAGCAAAAATGGATTTTTTTCATTTTTTAACTATAGTCATAATATTTTCTCTAACTAACTACCTGTCTTCACGAAAATAAATATATTAGTTTAAAAAATAGGGTGTGACATATCTTCTCCCTTAGAGATCATCGTCTTCGATGATTATGTCTAAGCCAAAAATAAATACTTCAAACATGTTCTTTTACATTATGCTATCTAAAAAGATGTGGGAATTTTTTATAAATATCTTTATAATCCTCCCTGGTAGCATTTTCCTCTGAATACTAGTCCTATTGGACCTTGCACTAAGTAACCTCTTTGTTATGCAGGCAGAGCTTGCGTACCTTGAGCACTTTGAGAGGCTTGATCATGACCACTCATGGGTCATGTACCTGAAGAGCATTCCAATCAAGTATATGATTAGATCTTGATATATATTTCTTCAAATATGACACATGAAAAACATCATGCAATCTAACAAGGGCTAGTGGTAGATCTATCTTGTAAGCAACTGGATTAACCACTTCTATGACTTCAAAAGGTCCAACATATCTAGGTGCTAGTTTGGAAGACTTCCCAAACTTAATTGGACTCTTATGTGGTTTGACTCTTAAGAGAATGTTATCTCCTACTAAAAATTATCGAGGTATTCACTTGGCATCAACATAACTCTTTTGTCTATCATTTGCTTTAGCTAATCTTTCCCTGATTAGCTTTACTTGATCTTCCATTTTTGAAAGCATTTATGACCTAAGACTAATCCGATCTTCTAGCTTATCTTAGCTTATAGGAGTTTGACACTTCCTGCCATAAAATGCTTCAAATGAAGCCATTTTGATTGCAAATTCAACTAGTGGAAGATAATCTTCCCACTTATAATGATGATCCATGCAATATATCCTCAACAAATCCTCTAGTATTTGATTTACTCTCTCAGTTTGTCCATCCATTTTGGAATGATAAGCTAAGCTTATACTCAATTGTGTTCCTAAAGTTGAGAACAAAGTTTTCCAAAACCTTGAAGTTATCCAAGCATCTCTATCTGAAATTATCTTTTCCAGAATTCCATGTAATCTGAAGACTTCTTGCATAAACTTCTTATCTAAGATGGGTGCTCCATATGTAAGATTACCAAGAGCTACCTTACAAATTTTATCCACTACCACAAGAATAACATCATGCTTATAGTGGGACATAGGTAATTCTTGGACAAAATCCATGCTAATAACTTGTCATTTCCATTCAAGTATGTCATGAGGATACAAAAGTCATGTTGGGTGCTGGTGTTCAGCCTTAACTTGCTAACACTCTAGGCATCCTACCACAAATCTTGCAACATCATTCTTCATTCCCTTCCAAAAATATATAAGGGTTTCACATCAGCTAACAACTTTGTCACTCCAGGATGACTTGAATAGGGTACAGAATGAGCTTCTTTCCACACAATTCTTCTCAAATCTCCTTGATTTAGAACATAAATTTGGTTATTGAATCTCAATAACCCATCAAGTTCAAAATAAAATCTTTCATACCTTGTATCTTGAGGATTTTTTATTAGAACTTTCAAAATTTGTTCATAATATTCATCATTGGTCAAATTTTTCAATAGCTGAGATCTGAAATCAGAGTGTAATAATACTATTGTTGATATTGCCTCCTTCTACTCAAGGCATCAACTACTCAATTTTCCTTATCCTTGATATAGTTAACCTCAAAATCATAGTCAGAAGTAAGATCTAACCATCTTCTTTGTCAGGCATTAAGGTTAGGTTGTGTCAATATATACTTCAAACCTTGATTATCATATTTTAGTTCAAATTATTTTCCCAATAAATAATGCCTCCATACTTGAAGAGAATGTACAATTACCGCTAATTCCAAGTCTGAGGGGCATATTTTTTCTCATAAGGTCACAATTTCCTAGACTCATAAGCCACAACTTGATTTTCTTGCATGAGCACTCCTCCTAACCGTACTCCTGAAGCGCCGGTCACAACAACAAAATGACCCTCTGGGTCTAGCACTTTAAAAATTGGTGTTGAAGTCAATTTCCTTTTAAGAAAATTAAATGCTTCTTCACATTTGTCAAACCATTCAAATCTCTTTCCCTTTCACTGCAAGGAAGTAATACGATGAACAATTCTAGAAAAGTTCAAAATGAACTTCTTGTAATACCCTGCTAATCCCATAAAACTACGCACTTCATGTACGTTCTTAGGAGTAGGCCACTCCAAAATAGCCTTTATCTTCGATGGATCTACAAAAATTTAGGACTTAAATAGCTCATATAATGTGACCCAAATAATGCACCTCTTTCTGAAAGTGTAATGCCCACTCCAGAAAATATCAATAAATAACAATAATTTATTGAATTAGTCAGAGATGATAAATATTTAGGAGAAATTTTTCAGATATAAGTTTAATAAACCTCAATTAATAAAACATAAATATGGTATTATATATGAATATTGTTAATTTATCATGAGATATAACATTTCTTCTACAATATACACATTTACAATGAATATCATATGATCATCCTTTCACAAGATGAGAAAGATTTTCCTTGCTCTGATATCCTACATGATTGTCAGATTTGAAACTGCACAAACTAAATGAAATCATTAATTCTACATAATCATTTAATATACAAAACAAATATCAATTGCATAAATTACAAACCTAAGGCCCTAAGGGGCTGACCTAATGTCTCGAGGGCTCATCCAAGATGGCCTTGCCTACGTACGCATAGCACAGATACTTCATAGTTTGGGACTTGAACTTTCAACCAATAATTAGTTTTATACAACATTGATTATGAACAATCAAAGAAACAGATACCTTTGTCATACAAAATGTGAAGGATTGTCTAACATCCATGACCACAACTAGACAACTTCATACCTAGAATCATTAATCAACTATTCATTATAAAATAAAAGTAAGGTCTTCCACCTCATTCCTTTCCATGCTAAGTTGAAACATATTAAATATTCCAATCATCTATCATTCTTAACAAGCAAGGAGTTACTTTCTTCAACCATAATCAACAATTTGAATATAAATAGAATCAGGTGAATATAGACAAGTCTCAGAGCATATTAAGAGTAATTAGAAAATATAAATAGACATAACTAATTAAGTTCAAGTAAAAATTAATCTAACTTATCAAAGTTTCTCTTCTAAACTATATATATATATATATATATATATATATATATGAAATCCTAAAACTCTTTTGACTAAGCAAAACATTTATTTCATATCAATCTATTATTAATGAAATAGTAACATAAATTCATATATTTGCACTTAACTATCCGTAAATCTATAGATAATAACTAAATCATTTCAAACTACTATCTAGTAGATGAAGAGCACACTCTCAATAACAAAGATGGAACAATTTCATCAATAATCTTATTCTTTATTTTCTTGCACAAGTCCCTCAAAAATGATCTAGTTCACATGAATAACAGTCCTAAGTTTACCTCATTTGTTATTAGGCTCTAAACATAACGCCATCATATTGGCCATAACATAAAATATCTAAGATTAAATAACAACCAATTGAGTTGGCTTCAAACATGTTAAATTATTTAATCAAAAGCAATAATTTTCAAAGATACACAATTTCTATCAATGCAATTCATAAACTAAATAGTCACAATAACAATTCCATAATCATCTTACAAAGAGTAAACAACAGAATTTCATTAAGTTTGCTAATATAACAAATAACCTAATTAATCTAGTCCTAATTTATATTGGACCTAAGATCACAATAGTCTATGCTTCTCGTTAGATCTCAATGCTATTAAAAAAATAGCAAATCCCACATATAGTTCTTTCCTCGTAATAGAGTCAACCCTAATCAATTAAACTTAACTTATAAAATATCTGACATACTAGCATTAAACTGCTAGCCATATAGAAATCAATGATAACTAAATCTATCCTACAACCATTTTAATAATTACTATATTCTTTCTATAAGTATGAGTATAATAAATAATAGATATGGTCTTATTTATATGTACAAGATATTTCACATTTTCTAAATAATAAAAGAAAAAGAATAATAATAACAATAAACTTATATTCATTAAAAAAAATTCCTATTTATATAAATGCATATCCTTTCTATATAAATTCTTGATTAAATCTTCCTAAATGGAACAAGTTAATTTCTTCCTTTTACTTACAAGACTAATTTCATAATAAAATAAAAGTCTTACTAAATAGAAAGATATATAAAGTCTTATTAAATAGAAAGATAATTAAGAAGAGATAGGATTCTAGGGAATCAAGATCTAGTTTCTTTTTATATATACATACATTCTTTAAAAAAATGATAAGTTTAAGTTTTTAATTTAGAGGAGTTACAAGAATACACCTCCATTTCAAAACCACATGATAATAAACATACAAAAAAATATAAAAATTACTAGAAATATTAAATATAAGGGAACTTCCTTATAAATAAATAATTTCAAGGTAGAATAGAGATAATCAAAATGGATCTAAAAACATATTTTAGAATTGTTAGAAATGAAGGTGCAAACCATACAATGGAAATTTGATTCAAACCTTATTTATGTGCTTTAAACAATGTAGAATTAATGGAGATTACAACAGAAATTAAAACCCATTACATAGAAATAACATGCATCAAGAACCAAACACATAACACAGTATGTAACGTGGAGAAAACCCTTTCAGGTAAAAAAATCTACCAAGAAAAGAGTCTCCAAGTTGTATTATCTTCAAATATGAGATTACAATACATGCACTTCCTCTCCTCTCCAGTCTTCAATCCAGCATCGCCTATTACTCTCAACTCTGATAAAAATGTAGTACAAATATCCTTATAAAAGGGGGTTGCCTTCTAAGGCAAGATAACTAACATAATATCAACCATCGGATCTATGACCTAATGAAGAACGGTCCAGATTTACAATGATAAAATATAAAATAAAATGTGGTTTCGAGGCTGTTGCCCCCGAACCCCCACCAGAGTGCATGGCCCCCAGACCCCCCGTCGGGGGGATGATCTCCCTGGACCCCTCACAAGGGGAAACACCCCTGCGATCCCCCATCGTGAGCGAGTTAGCATCAAAGAACAGATGTAAACATCTAGCCAAAACAAGACCGTTGCTGGTGAAACCTTTCATTCCCTATGGGTGATTTACAAACAATAGTAGGAGTAATTAATTACATAGGATTTACAAGGTTGATGGCACCTTAATCCTAACAAGAATTTATTTCTTTATGTGGAAAGTAAAATTTGTAATTAAAAACCTAAACAATCCTTATAAGTTGCACCTTGATACTTAATATAGATATTTAACAACAAAAATTCTCTCCATAATAACTAATACAAATATTATGCATACAAGATAAATACACAAGATAATTTCATATATGTATACACCAGATAATTTCTTCCTATATATTCATAATCCTTAAGATAAATTCATAATCCTTGTATTTGTATAAGATAAATTATTTTAATATATATAGAAAATAATTTAATATTCTTAAATACCTACTAAAATATATGCTTTTTCTTTAAACAAAGAATAGTAATATTAGGATTTCTTTTTCTTTAAAATAAAGAATAGTAATATTAGGATTGATTAGAATTAAAATAAAGAAAGATTCTTTTATAAACTGAAGGGAATCATATCAAGACAAGAGACGCATTGCGTCAAGTTCCTACCATTGTAATGTTGAATAAAATGAATGACATTGTAATTGATAATAAGTTCAAAGATTTAGTAGAAAAAGCATTTAGATTAACGAATTGCTTACTGTAGAAGCCTCTCGGCTTAATAAGTTTAAAGATTTAGTAGCAAAAGTGTTTAGATTAACGATTAGTGTTTAGGGCATAGAGATTAGTGTTTAGTGTATAGTGTTTAGGGTTTAGAGTTTAGGTTTATGATGGAGGGTTCAACGTTGAAGGTTTAGGGATTAAATTTAATTTTCAAGGTTTTAGTGTTAAAAATGAACTTTGTGGAAAATTTTTAATTCGTAAAAACCATTTAACTTTATTAACATAATTATATAAACTAAACACATAATTAAGGTAATTAATAATTTATGGACCGTGGGAGGCATTATATGGTGAGCCAAGATAGTGCCAACATGGTACTTATCTATTATATATGTATTGAATAGGTTGAAAGCTTAAATATTGCTCTAATTTGCCCTTGAGTTTGAAATATGACTAAAGATAGGAGTAATAAGCTCTTGTTTGGCTTTCTACTATAAAAATGTTTATATGCGTGGTGACGAGATCACATCGGAATAAATGCTAGACTTGTTAAGAGAAGAAAATATCTAGTAACAGCTAAAGAGGAGTGCATACCTGGGGAGGCACGAAGGCAACCGCTGACACTATATCGTTGTTGGTGCTTGCCATCATTAAGGCCAATGGATCTAGGAGACTGTGTGACAATCACTAGAGGAGTTCTATGAGACTTCAAGAGCCACAAGTTGTTGATGGGAGGCCCAAACACTACCGCGGTGAGGCATGGCAAAGGATGGATTGTAAAAAAGGGTTGACACGGGGAGGTAGTTGATGATCTCATTGAGAGGAGGAATATCTAGACTTGAATATCATTGTAGGCATGCTATTAATATAAATTCAAAACACTCATAATGAATTAAGAAAATCAATTTAAAAATTATGTATAAATTGATTATTTTAATAATTTTTAAGAGTCAAATTTAATTAATTTATTATTTAATTAAATTTTATATAAGTAAAAAATATTGTATTTATTTTCTTTTTTGTGTAAAATATTTCTAAATATCTTATAATTATTATTGACATGAACTTTAAAAATTATAATTTTGAAATGACTAGAAATTATTTAAGTTAAATATTAAAAAAAATAGAAACATATATTATTGTTAAATTTCTTAAAAATATTATTTAATTCACTAAAACATATACAGTTATTATTTATAATATTAAATGCTTCTAGGGGAGATTTTTTTTTATTTTCTGTTTTTAATGGGAGCAAGTGTTGGATTTCAAGTGATGATGTGAGATGAGCTCCCACTCAAATTGCTGGCTCTCACTAAAATGTACAATATTTATGACAGGAAAGCTCAACAAATTTATGCAATTCGAATAGACAATGCAAATAAAATTAACAATGATTCCGTCAGGGCTTCCATCGTACGTAGGTTTTTAAAAATAGTGGCAACCAGCTCAAATGTCAATAACTATATGTAGATTCCGGCAGCCTGTATATTTACTGTCAAACACTATTTATGTTGAGAGTTTTATGTAAACCAATATTTTACAGTGCAAAAACAATTGTGTAATTCCATAGATATGCCGACGTGCTGTAGATTCTGTCAATGTTTGCTGATCCACACGCCTGTCACAGGTACTTTCAACATTCAATGTTTAAAATGTCAATGTAATTATTTTTTTAAAAAAATTGAATTTTTTCACTTATTGTTTGAAGTATCAACCAATAGGAAAAAACATAAATCACATTTTCCCATTTAATAAATAGCCAAAAAAATTAAAGACTATAATATTTTGTTCAAATTTTTTGTTCTTACATGTCTATTGGCTAAATAAATTGAAATAATTACATCCAAGGGATGCATTAGTAATCCTGCCAAAGGTAGGAACTAATAATTAAGTAGTTTTAATAGTAAAATAAAAGAAACCTTATATCATACATATTTATGCTTCTTGGCAGCCATACTACACAGAAATTTTTTTCAATTCATGAGATAAGGCCTCAAGAGTTCCATTCAAAAATGACAATTTCAATTGGTTTTATTTATATGTTTTAAAAGCACGACCATTTCAACATAGATATCAGTTCCGTCTTCAATCACCGCTTTATTGTTGCACTTTTATTCATCAAAACACCCTGTTGGATATGAAACCCAACGGTCACCTCGTCCTTTGGTGGGGACTCTTCATTGTTCAGCTCTTTCTCTTGGTGGATATTGTAATCTATATAAGCATAAGTATATGTTGTTGTAAACATATCTGAGATCACATAAATATAAGAGTTTTCCCCTGCTTTGTGAATGTAGCCATACATATGGTGAACCACGTTAAATATCCTTGCACTGTGTGATTGTTTACTGTTCTTTTCGCTTTTCGTTGTTCCATTGTTTTAACACACCCATCCTACCATTCGCAAAACAATCACAATAATCATCACCAGTAGCAGAAGAAAAAGATGATGATGATTCAGATCTTCCCTCTAAATATTTATGGTCGCAGGCAATTCACAGGATATTTGGCTGGATTATATATATATTTGATTTTCTCTCCAGGGTTGTTGCATTTCTTAGTTTAGTAGAGTATACAGAAGTATTTGCCTAGAGAAAATGGGAATTATCAATCCTATTTGGGAAAGGGTTCAACTATTTTATTGAGAATTTTGGCCAAGTTTCTCCTGGGCAATCTGGATTGTTGAGAAATTTGAAGTGGAAGGAAGATAATGTGTGAGGTTAAATGTCTACCAAGAGAAATATAAATCATTCCAACATTTTAAAGAAAGATAAATTTATTGCAGTGATTAAGGCAATGCTAAATAAAATAATCAGGAAATAGGCTTGCAATATATTGCGTAGTGTGCAATCTCTAGAAGAACGTAGGGTTATATATCAAATCATGATAGAAGGAAATTTGTTTTGTCAAATGCAAAGAAAATGCCATGATAGACATGCATGCAAAAAGCACAAGCATAAACAAGTACATGATCTATTGGAAAATGCCTCAAAGAAAAGTAGCCACATGGATTACAGTGAAGGCAAGGTAGACTCGTGTTATGGCGTCTAGTTTTTGAGAATTAAAATTCTTCATCTAGAAAGATTCGATTGTTACAGATAAGCTTCAAAATGGATTTTGAAATTTTCAACTTATGCAGATGGTAGGTGTAATCCATATTTTGCGACCCTATACTAGCATAAGAGGATAAGGACAACCTACAAGCATCAAGAGGGTATATTTGTGGAATAATATAATTTTAACTACTCTAATTGGCATGCATGCAAAGATTTCAACACAAACAATCTACACGAACAGGTGATTGGATATGTAACCATAAGAAATGCTAGGATGACAAGTTATACACAAAATCAATATAGATGAGCACAAAATCTATTTAGTATAATGTCTCACAGAAAGGTCATTCAAATAATGGTAATGGATGCACCAAATCTAATTCAAATTTTATCCAGGAAATAGGATTTATCTATATTCATAGTAAACTAGAAAATTTTCTAAAAATGTAAAAATTATAACATACCTAGATTTCCTCTGAAACACCATTCTCCTAGATAATGAAATCAGTAAAATTTTAACCCAAGGGGAGGCACATACACTAGAACCATTTCTTGTGACCTTTCAACCTCATATTCACCATTCCTTGAAATGCAATCATTGCTGCAAGAGTGATGTCCATCCAGAAGAGCCCCACAGATCATACATTTCTTAATCTTTTAAAACCAAACCACATGACTCCTCATCTTCAACTCCCCACACCCATTTATTTTCATCCTCTTCCATAAACTAAACATTAGCTCCACTAACTAAAAATATTAATTTCTAAAATTCTCTTTAGAAATATATAACTATCATTTCTTGCAAGTGATATAAAATAAAAGAATGTAAGCATAAAATAACAATGCATGATTTTTCTTTCGTAAATAATATTAAATTATCTAAAAAAAATTTCCAAAACAATGTAACTAATTAATTATTCCTAGTAATATCACTAATTCCATTATTTATAGTAAGTAAAGTTTAAGATATCCTTATAGAAAGAAAGTACATTTGGATATATTTCCATAAAGTTTATGCTCCTTGAGTCATTGCAGAACTATCTGCAAATGTTGATGATGTTCCTCATTACAAGAGTAGATTAAAATACCATCTAAAAACACCAAAACAAATTTATCTAGACAGTCTCTAAAAACATTGTTCATCAAATTCATAAATGCTTCTGGAGCATTAGTCAAACCAAAAGGTAAGGGACTGTGAACTCAAAATGCCGATACTTTGTTCAAAAGGTTGTCTTGTGAATATCTTCTTCCTTCAATCTCAATTGATGATAACCTGACCTAAGGTCAATTTTGGAAAATACAATTGCATCACACATTTGATCAAAAAGATCATGTATGTGTGGTAAAGGATACATGTTCTTGATCGTTGCTTTACTAAGCATACAATAATCTATACAAAGACGCGGAGTGTCATCTTTCTTCTTAACAAAAATCATTGGTGCTCCCCAAGGTGACACACTAGGTCTAATCAGTCATTTTTGCAACAATTCCTGTAATTAAGCTTTTAAATCCATCAACTCAATAGTAGTCATTCGATAAGGTGCTTTGGACACCGGTTTGAAACCAGGAATAATATCTATTGCAAAGTCAAAAACTCTTTTCGAGGCTCTTAGATCTGGAAGGTCTTTTGGAATGTTCACATCCCAAAAATCATGGAGAAAGGGGTACTTTTCAAAATAATTTTTCGTAGGTTCCTTATCCTCATCATCTTTCACCTCCTCCATTTTAACTACAAACATTTGGCATCCTTTCTGTTTCACTCTTTTTAATTGCATCGTGGAAATTTGCCTGATTTTCATTTCTCATTGAAAACCTTGGATAAGAACAACATTTCCATCATCATCAAGACACTCTATTATCCATGAATTTGCCATGAAACCAACTTTCCTAGACATTTTATTAAGTATTCTAAGGTTCAAAAAAATTCAATTGCTCATGTGTCTATAAGAATAGAAATTGGGGTTCCAAAAAGAGTACATGTGGTTTCAATAGGAGTAACCTGATACTCATCTTGATGACTATTAAGAGACGCATGAGTCCTTTATTGAAAAGTCCTTTGCTGTGAAGGTAAAGGTTTGCCTCCATAAGAATTTCCTTGACTCTTTGTGGGACACTAGTTAGCATAATGATCTCCTCCACACGTGAAACACCATCCAGGAGATCCTCTCTTACCAGATGATCGATTGGTGCTATCATCATTCCTTTTAGGGTTGACATCCCTGTTTCCATCCTTGCATCCACTTCTATTGAATCTGGAATTTTTCCATGGTTTCTCTCTCTAGATTCTTGATTCCTATTCCTCTTTTTGAAGGATGCTAAGGGGCGACTCCAACCAAATTTCTTTCGAGATCTTTCTTGATACACATAGATAGATTTGAGCTTTTTCTCTTGCTTAATGGCTTTCTCAAATACTCAATCCATGGTTGTGGGTCTATGAACATCCACTTCTCTATCAATCTGAGCATTCAAGCCCATAATAAACTTCCTTATTCTAAATCTCTCATCCTTCTGATATTGTGGCACATACTTCAATAATCTGGTGAATTTCTTCCAATACTTAGTGACAATCATATCTCCTTGACACATATTTTGAAAATCTATTAATTTCTAGTAAAAGTAAAGTTGGGGCAACCACCTTTTTCTGAATATGACCATAAATTGATCCCAAGTTAAACTCAAGGAACTCAATCCTAATTCCATTTTCTTGTTCATCCACCATGTGGATGCTTCTCCAACTAACTAGTATGTTCCCCATACAGCCTTAGTGATCTCAAAATAATTTCTTATCTCAAATATTTTTCCATCTCTATCAACCAAGACTCAGTTGCATCTCCACTCACTACTCCATTGAACTTAGGAGGTATAACTTTCTTCATATCTCGAGATAACTCATTGGTAAGATGAGTTTTTGGCTTATTATGCATTTGTGAGTCTTGATTATTTACTCTAGGTTCACCAAGGAAACCAAATTCTTCTCTTCTTTTAGAGTATTGCTCTTGATTGGTTTCTTCCCCTCTAACTTCTTGTTCCGAGGTTTCCAATCTTTCTTTTGTTTTATTTAAAACAGATTTAAAATTTGATCTAATTTTGCCATGGGGTTATTCTCAGGATCTGGGCCATCCAAGTTCCCTCCTAGTTGGTTTTGAGAGTGTTCCATAATATTACCACACCTAATCATTTGCATACAAATTATCAAAACATGCAACTTTTAATATTCTATCATAAAAGTACAAGTTCATAAATATAGAAACTCAAAGATCAATCACACAAGTATCTAAAAAAATAAAGCCAAAACTTTACATTATTATCTTTCTTGATCTTTACATCCTTATTCATATACAAAAAAAATGTGTATAGGAAAATGTTTACATAACACTTTCTAACAGAGGAAATTCCTCAGGTTCCTCCTCTCCATTAGAATAATAAAAACTTAGTAGGTGGATGTACTCGTGAGTACTCCTTCAACACATCTAAACTTATAATAGGCGCATCCTGACCACACCCAAAAGGCATGTCACAATGAGAAGATGGTTTACTAAACTTAACAATAGTAGGGGTTGACAATCTTTTTTCCTCCTCAAGTCATTTCCCTCCTTTCCAAACAGATATGTTTGAGTGCATCGGCTAATGTTTCAAAATCAGTGAGCCAAGCTTTCTTTTCATAACTCATTGTATCTTTTGTCTTTGGTTTAGAAGTTGGCTCTTTCTTAATTGTGATCTTAGGCATTTCGCTAAGTTTTATTTTCTTGTCATTCTAGCACAGAACAAATGTTTTAGCATTAGCATATCTTTCCAATCATGTGAAATCTTACAATGAGATCCAAGGTCCAAGTGTTGAACCTAGTAGCTTTGATACCATGTGTAACATCCCAACTGGAATATTAAATATCCTAAAACATAATTAAGCAAAAACTTATATTTTTTTTAAATATAATTAAAATATATTGCATCTACAATTACAAGTACAATACATGTATTTAGAAGAATGGTTGCTTTACATGTGACTAAAAAAATTCCATGAATAACAATTGGTCATATTTTTTACGACTTACAATTTTACGAATATCATATACAAAAATAAACAATGTGTTCTTGTTCACAAGTCTTCGATAGTCAACTGCAAGAGAGAGAGCATCACCCTAGTTCTTTTCCTCCAACCACAAACAAGCGGTCTCCCACACACCTTCCTTTCTAGAAGTGGCCCTTCCCTTCATGAGGGTAATAGATAATGCGAATCAACTGATTCTTTATGCCATCTAAGAACTAGTGATGTGTCCTAGCTAATACAATCGAGTTTACAACTCTAGTCTAGCTCTAACTATGTATGACATAGTCTGATTGTTCATCTATCTAGTATACCGTGAACTGACAATGCAAGCAGTCAATTTTGCATTACTTTGGCCAAAGTTTCTTATAAATATATATAGTCATATGTTCACTCACTCTTTTCTTGACTTGGAGAAAACACTCTTATTTCTCAATTTATTTCATAATAAACAATTATTTCAACTTAATTATACCATACTAGTTTAAGTCATAACAATATCCTTATCTACTAGTCATTTTGACAAGTCTATGGTGAGAACTTAGGTGACTAAGAATCATACATTGAGTCCCTCTTTGTATCCTTGCATTTAGAGGTCTATGACATCATGTCATCTACTCAATGACCTGTCTACCTAATCTCAAGCTGATTGTATTCTTTTACATATGCAAGATTCTAATACTTAAGTCAAAGGATTTTTATGATTAAAGACTATATCTATCTTAATCTAGAACATAATCATTTGACTCATAATCTATCAATAACTTAACTATAATTTTATATACCAATGACTCGAATTCACCTTCTCATGAATATCAAAAAATAATATAATATCAAATAATCTATAACATAACTTTCTAACATGACTTAGTGAATTTATCCCTTAACAATCCTATGGCTATCCTTAGCCTAAAATAGGATTGAAGATCATTTCTCTATAAAACCAAATTACATATAATTTAAATATCTTTAGAATAGTTTTCTAAAACAACTCCTTCAATATATGCATTCACAAGTACGTACTTCACTTGGTCTCTCTCTCTTACTTAATCTACATTAGCTCAATAATAAAGATTTTAGGTACAATCGTACCTCTGTTAAGTATAGTTGGCCTCTTAAATGGTCTTAGTGAACCTCTCTCAATTGACTTCTTCTTAAGACACAATCGACCTATGAACATTCCATACGGCCATTTGATAACTCATTCAACCTAAGAACATTGCATTCGGCCTATGATTACACATAAGGATTAATAATAATATACTTGACCTATTGTCAACACATATGGCCTATCATTAATGTAATTGACCTATGAACATTACATATGGCCTTCTCTTGATATATTCAGCCTTCTACAATAAACATTGTCGACCAAAACTTATACACAGTCGGCCTACTATAAGCACATAGTCGTCTTACTCAAAACATAATCGGCTTATTATATACACAATTGGCTTACTTTAACATAGTCGACTTACTGTAAATATAATCTATTCATTCACACAATGGTTATCGAAATGAACATTGTATACCTTCGTATACTACACTGTTAATCTATTAAAGTATACACAGTCGGTCTGGAAAACAAGTTCAATCTAAAAAAATTATGGATATAAACACAGTCGGCTAGGAATAATACATAAACAATCTAAGACTGCATCTAGTAGTACCTTGCTTAGTTTTCAAAAGACTCTATGCCCAATATATCCATGGCTCTACATAGCCTATAGAGCTTCTTATGAATGCAGAGATATAGACATTGAAATCACAGCTGTAAGGCTCTCTATTGCATAGAAATAACATTCTATTTAACTCTTCTAAGAATGTACAATCCATCTATGGTTACTAAAGCACAAAGTCATCTCGCTACCATATGTAAGATAAACACTATTATCTTAGCTCTAATGCTTAATGAACTAGATAAACATAGAATTATCTTACAGGCTTTGTCAAAGTCTTCCATGAAAGATAAACTCACCTGAATAACAGTTCAAACTATGCCTTTGAACCTCTTATTGTCTCATCCACTCCTACAGCTACTAAGCTTCTTTTCCTTCTTTTTCTATGTCTTCTTGCTCTAGGTCCCCCTCCCTCTAATAATCCCCACTCACCACTTGATGACTCATAACCAAAAAATAATGGCATCATCCATCATTTACTCGTCCACTCTCACGATTTTAATGAGCAAGGTTATGTGGAGATTATGGAGAAAGTGGAGTGACTGCTCCTTTCTCCCCACTCTCCAAGTATATAGGGATTATGACATGAAGGAATAAAAGAGACTTAAAAACCTCCAAAAGATTATCTTGGCTAACAATAATATTAATTATAATAATATTATTAATAATATTATTATTAATAATAACAATAATATTAATAATACACATATCTAATAGATGTCATTATTATGAACTCTCCAACGCTTACCGTGCTTAATCATAAACACATTAATGGATAGAGAATTCTTGGACATCTATTATGATCTTGACAACTAAATCAAACAAGTTTAGTCGATTTATAAATGTTGACTTGACATCCAAAGTCATACACAAATTTTCTATCTAACAATGAAAAAGGATTTAACCTTCGTATTAATGACGACCTCCAAAGACAAGAATGGTATGATCCCTCTACTAAATATGTGTGTGTGAGTTTCGTATGGCATAAGGATCATTCCATTTACATGATCTAGCATCCTCTTCATGGTGATACTCTCTCCTCTTATTGGAGGGGAAAACAATATCGTTCCTACATCCACCTCAGTTATATGATGGTAGTTAGTATATTGCATCATTTTAACCACATGTTCAATAATGATGTCATAAAGAATTATTTCTAACATATTAATATAAAGAAAAAATGTATTTTTTTCATTTTTTAACTATAATCATCATATATTCTCTAACTAACTATCTGTTTTCACAAAAATAATTAAAATAAATACATTAGTTTAAAAAATAGGGTGTGACATAAATGATCTATTGCATATTGTATGGGTTGTTTTAATAGCAAGTGGCGAGACTTTTGGGCATTCATATCATGATCAATAATAGTCTCAATGAGAAACTTGTGAAATGTACTTTAGTGTGCAATGGGTACA